>AP025071.1:6650089-7134347 GCA_036186865.1 Eustoma russellianum
TAATAATAATAATAATAATAATAATAATTAATATCCAATATTAATATTATTAATATTATTAATCTCAGGCATACGCATTCTTGTGTGTGACCCGATAGGCCCATATTAATTGGCAGTTGATTAAATCTCTATTAAACCAACAAGTCGTAATTGGTCTCTAGCAAGACATTACGACTACCCAATTAATACGAGTAAAGTCCAACTAGCCTAATAATAGCACATGCATTAATCCCTTTGTCACATGATATCTAGTTTGAACATAAGTCATGGTCAGCGTCATAGTTATATTGTTCAAACATATGATTACTTGATCTCTAAGTAGACTGATAAAACAAATGATATTGATCAAACTATCAATTCATTTGAGCACGGCCATGCATTTCACAGTCTCACTAATCGAGGGGCCCAAAGATATCTCTCTCGAAAGAGAGACAAATTCTATCTTGATTGTTCAATATCCTCTACATAATTTCTATCACATTCAATCATGACCTTTATTATTATCCAGTTACGAATAATGTTTGATCATGTCAAAATACAATAGTCCTTATGTTGGAAACTATGACAATCTCAAGTCAAAGGATTAAAACATGACTATCACGAGATTTACTTATGACGCTAATCCATATAGTAATCTCATGATGGGTCTATCCAATACACTGTTCTCTAACAAGTATCTATGAGATTGATTCGTATCACCATACACATAATCATCTCATGATTATCAAATCAATACTCATACTGATTATAAATTATTTTATCTGTATAACAATAATGAATCAGGGACATATATCAAAATTGTGTAACATACTAACCAACAATAATGATAATAAAACCTCTTTTATTAATAATAAATGCATAACATAAATATCCAAATCATGGCCTAGGGCACATACACTAACATCCACCTCATTCATACATCTGTCACAAAAAGGGTCTTGTGATGCTCTACTCTTAAGCAAAAATTCCATTGTCTGTAAACATTCATGACGACTCTGCCGCAGCATCATGTCAAGCCTTTGAGGACATTTCATCTTCCAAATCTGTAGGACCTTAGGTGCTACCAAATCTTCCAAAACCAATTGATGATAGGAGATACGCATACCCTAGCTTTATAGTGCATTCAACACACACAAGCGCTCACAGTATTCGACTGTGATTTGGCCCACATGGCCTACACGTCACGGGACAATTGTTGCATCCAACAATCTCTCCCTCAGCAATTACTTCCGCTGGGAATCGAACCCGTGACCTTGGCTCTGATACCAAGCGCTACCGACTCTCCCAAAACCAATTGGTGACAGGAGATGCGCATACCCTAGCCTTATAGTGCATTCAACACACACAAGCGCCCACGGCATTCGACTGTGACTTGACCCACACGGCCTACACGCCACGGGACAATTGTTGCACCCAACAAAATCTCCTTACAAGCTCTTGTTGAGGTGGTTCCCCGGCCGCTTGAATCAAGTAAAATTTTCCATTTTCAGCTGGTTTCCAAATGATAGCTGGATTATCATCGCCACTGAGATGTACTAATTCCATTCCTTTCAGTAAGTCAGTCCCCCAAAACACTTCTTTCCAAGTATGTGGAGCTGCTTGAGTCCGACTAGCACCCCCTGATGGCATCCCATATCAAGCACGAAAGATTCTGACCCATAAACTATCCGGTTCAGTGTGCACTCGCCAACCATGCTTAGCAAGAAAACCCTTGTTTATCCACTTCAAATTTTTAAACCCCAGGCCTCCATGCTTTTTCCTCCGACATAATATCTCCCATGCCAAATTGTGCAGTTTTCTTTTCTCAACCTTATCCCCCAGAATAATCACGAATAAGCTTTTCAATATCATCTATTACTGGTAACTTCAGCATTGTAACAATCAATTTAATTAATTATGATTGATTCTTGAATTACCCAAATTATTTATATATTAATAAGTTGGATCACATGGATAAATATATTAGTTTATTTTATTGGCCAGATACGTTGCAATTATTGACTGCATTAATTAAAGGATTTGATTGCTGATTGATTTACAATCATTATATTTTATTGGTAGAAGCAATTAATTGTTGGTTAAACATGGAAATGATCCATAGCCTAGACTATAAGTAAAGAGTATGTGATACTCCATCTATTCAAACAAATAAGCATTCCGATATACATAGTCTAGAAGGCTTTCTTCTTAAAGTTCGTCTCTCTAGAAGGCTTCCGGAGATTAAGGCATCAACTAAGCGATCATGGCCGAAGGTAACTTTTATACTTTCATATTTTATTTTGGTCTAAAAATCGATATAAGAGACACCTCTGTCCATATCGTTTGTATTTTAGAAAACAAAGTGTAGAAATAAGTCCAGTCGAGCTGCCGAGCTGAACTGAGATAGACCAACCTGAAAAAAATGAAGAAAAGTGACGAAGTGTGGTAGCCGAGCTAAACTGGATAAGCCCGAGCTGAAGGAGGACTGACCTGAACAAGGGAGGAAGTGACCAAGTATGTTTGCCGAGCTGAAGTAGACAAGAAAGTTGAACTGAAGAGGAGAAGACAAGATAAGACTGGATGGAACTGAAGAAGACAGACTGAGGTGAAAGAAGAGCTGAAAAGAAGCAAAAGAACTGAAGTGAAGAAGTGCTGAGCCAAGGTACCAAGGTGAAGCACTAATAAGCGCAGCAATGCGAAGGCTGAGCTGTTACACTTAGTCGCTTTAAATATTTGTAACTTAGAATTTTTTTTACTATATATAGCTAAGCAGAACTGGTAATTACCCGTTACCTTATACGTTAGAATTCACTGTACATAAACAGTAACCGAATTGCAAGTAGAAAATAGATCCGTTAGGCAGAAAAACACCTCTATAAATAGAGGAACAGCATGTAAATCTTTTTTAACTTGAATGAATTTCTAATTCTTTCAATCTCAACATGGTATCAGAGCAGATTTGACTCAAATATACCTGTAATCCATACTCTGTTTTCTGCAGATTTTAAAATTTCTTCAAAATGACTATCCCTTCCAGCCCTGCTAAATATACTGAGGCCACCTCTGCTTCTGATCAAGTATCAGGAGTGACACGTGTTCCTCAGCTTACTGATGATTCCTCCATCGTCATCACCAGTCACTAACTCAACGGAGACAACTACCTCTCGTGGTATGGAGGGATAAAAATGTTCATACTGGAAAAAGAAAGGAGGAATACCTATATGGGACAGTCCCTGTCTGAGCTGAAACTGATGTAAACTTCTCACTAGAGAAGTCAGAGAACAGTATGATAATGTCTTGGCTGATACATTTTATGCAGCCAGACATTTCTTACGATTTCATAATGTACGATTTCATGATGTATAATACTGCAACAGAGATCTAGGCTGCAGTCAAGGAGATGTACTCCAAGCAGGACAATATCTCAGAACTTTTTGAAATCGAAGAAAATCTTCATGAGCTTAAACAAGGCAATATTGCTGTTGACAAATACTATATATTACTTACTAAGGCGTGGCAGCAGATAGATTCTTGTGAAGCACATCAGTGGTCTTGTATCACTGATGTTGCACTATACAGAGAGATTACATAACAAAAAAGAGTATTTCGTTTCTTGACTGGACTGAATCCAAAATTTAACACTGCACGAAGTCGAATTCTGAGCACAAAACCATTGCCAACTTTGAAGGCTGCCTTCGCAAAAATCAAACACGAAGAAAACCAGAAGAAGGTCATGATGGGAGGATCTTCAAACTTGGAGTCCTCTGCTTTGCACACTGAACAACCAGCAGAAGCCTTTGTGCTGGCTGTTAAACGACACTTTGCCTCTACTGGAGGTAAAGTATGCAAGTACTGTAAGAAGGAAGGTCATACTGTCGACGACTGTTGGAAATTGCAGACGAAGTTGGTCCGAGAAGGGAAACCTCCTTTAAAGACCAGCAATGCACCCTGAAGGCCATAACAAAGAACAGAAAGTGCTGGACAAAGTGCTGCACATCAGGTCAGCAGCACAAATCAACTCAGAGTAGCTCAGCCAAACACAACCCACCTCACCTCAGCCTAAGTAGATGATGATGAGGTCATTACAAAGGATCATATTGCCACTCTAATCAACTTGCTGAACAGACAAGGTGACTGAGCTGAACTGCACTAGGCAACAATGACAGGCTATATTCAGCCAAGCCCCAGCAGTTCATGGATCGCTGACTTCGGGTCACAGATCGCATGACCAACAGTGGTAATCTTCTGAATACATATACTCTTTTTTAAGATTCGAAAGAAAGTAAAGATTGCTAAAGGAACTTCAGTAGAAGCCATAGGCACTGGCTCAGCTGTGATAACATATAAAATAATTTTGAAAGAAGTGTTGCATGTTCCCAGCTGAAGTTTTAATCTAATGTCAATAGCAAAATTTGCTAGAAACAGTAATTGCATAGTCTCTTCTCATCTACAGAATTTTTTTTTCACGAAAAAAAAACAAAGGGGATGATTGGCAGTGCTAGGAACATAGCTGGCCTATAACTTTTGAAATCAGACAATCAAGATTTGATTAGTACAGCTGAGATGCCAAGAAACTAGAATACCATGACCTCTAGAACATCTTGTATATTGGATATTTTACTTTGGCATAATAGACTGGGACATCCCAATTTTGTATATCTTAAACAATTAATGTCAGAATTATTTTGCTCAGTTGATCTTGCAAATATATCATGTGAAACCTATCAAATAGCGAAGCAAACAAAACAGCGCTATCCAGCTAAACCATATAAGTCCTTTGCACCTTTTAACTTAGTTCATTCGGACATCCGGGGTCCATCTAGAATTGCTAATCTCAATGGTGCAAAATTATTTATAACCTTCGTAGGTGATCATACTAGAGTAACTTGGGTCTATTTGTTAAAAAATAAAAGTGAAGTTGAACAAACATTTAGGAGATATGCTGCACTGGTTAAAACCCAGTTCGGCTGCACCATTAAAACACTAAGGACTAATAATGGGTTAGAATACTTGGATAGTGCAATTCAAAATTTTATGATAGAAAATGGTATTCATCACCAAGCATCATATACTTACACCCCTCAACAAAATGGTATAGCTGAGAGGAAAAATAGACACCTTCTTGAGGTTACCCGAGCTATTATGTTTGCCACGAATGTACCTAAACAATATTGGGAGGAAGCTTTGCTAAGGGCCACATACCTAATAAATAGGATGCCATCCAGGACCTTATCTTTTAAGACCTTAGAGAGATACTTCTTAAAAATTTCCCACTCTCCAAGTTACTTTAAGAACTGTCACTTAAATTATTTGGATGTGGCCTATGTCCATGTTCAGCCCTGACTTAGGAGTAAGCTGGATCCTAACACTTTTAAATGTATTTTCTTAGGATATTCTAATTCACAAAAGGGATACAAGTGTTACTGCCCAGCTAATAGACAAATGTATGTAACACTTGATGTTACATTTGATGAGAAACATGTATTTTACGAAACCATTGAAGAAACAGAAGTATTAAAGAATAGTGAATGTGAATCGATAAAACTGCCGAGCTGCACACCACAGCTCGGCTGTTGGGCACCTCAGGCCAGCACAACTGACACACAACCCAGAAGCAGTTCTCCTATCATCTCCTATGATCAGAATGATCTAGGAGATAGAAGCCGTCCTGATACACCTGAACAATCACCTCTCACTGAGTCAGTGGAAAACTCTTTAGAGGACAATACCGAGTATGACCATAGAACTCAAACCGATGACAGACCAATTGATCTAAGGAAAGGAATAAGAGAATATACTAAAAATTCCATATGTACCAAATATCCTATAGAAGAATACATATCATACAATAGGCTGGGTCCTAACTTTAAGACATTCATATGCTCACTTGATAACAAATCCATACCCAACATATAGAAGAAGCACTCAGGTGACTTGAATGGAGAAGAGCAGTACAAGAAGAGATGAGTGCCTTGGGAGTTAACCCCCAGCTCAAGAACAATTAAACAAGTAGGATTTATGAGGATCTTTACGATAAAATACAATAACGATGAGACCGTAAATAAATACAAGGCAAGATTAGTAGCCAAAGGGTTCACACAAACATATGAGATAGATTATTTAGAGACCTTTGCTCCAGTAGCAAAACTGAACACTATTAGGGTCATATTCTCCATAGCCATTAATCTAGAATGGGAACTCTACCAACTAGATATGAAAAACGCCTTTCTAAATGGAGACCTGATAGAAGAAGTACACATGAATATACCTCCTGGATTTAGTAATGAAACAAATAAGGATAAAGTATGTAAGTTAAGAAAGTCTCTACACGGGCTGAAGCAATCACCTAGAACATGGTTCAAAAACTTTACCAAAATAGTGACCGACCTAAAATTTAACAAAAGCCATAGTGACCATACACTATTTACCAAAGTTTCATCTAAGGGAGAGCTGACTATCCTAGTAGTATATGTAGACGATATCATAATTACAGGAAATGACAATCACGACATAGATGATGTAAAAACACACCTACCTGAACAATTTGAGATGAAGGATTTAGGCAAACTGAGGTACTTCTTAGGGATGGGGATTGCCTGGAATAAAGAAGGATTGTTCATTTCCCAAAGAAAGTACATACTCGACCTTTTAAAGGAAACTAGTCTGCTCGGATGCAGACCAGCAAGCACACCAGTTGAGCCCAGACATAAACCAAGAGATCAATGGGATACTACCCCAACTGATATGCATAGCTATCAAAGATTAGTTGGAAAATTAATTTACCTATCTCATACTAGGCCTAATATCTGTTATGCAGTTAGCTTTGTATCACAATATATGTACAATCTTACTAATGAGCATCTCCAAGCTGCTCTTAGAATTCTTAGGTACCTCAAGAATGTGCCAGGACAAGAACTGTGCTTCAGGAAGAGCACAGATTGAAGTGTCAAAATATACATAGATGCAGATTAGGCTGGATCGAAAACTGACATGAGATCAACTACAGGATACGGAACCTTCCTATTGGGAAACCTAGTTACTTGGCGAAGCAAGAAGCAACCTGTAGTGTCTAGAAGCAGCGTAGAAGCAGAACTGAAGGCCTTGTACTAGGAATTTGTGAAGAAATTTGGATCAGCTCAAGGATCTTCATATCGAAGCAAGTTTACCTATCAAAGTATTTTGTGATAGTGTCTCTGCAATAAGTATGGCAGAGAACCCAGTTCAGCATGATAAGTCAAAACACGCAGAAATTTATAGACATTTTACACGAGAGAAGTTAGAAGGGGATGAGGTCAGCCTTATACATATTCCCACCAAAGATCAAATTGCTGACATTCTTATAAAGCCAGTTTCAACAAATGTTTTTCAATACTTAATGTCCAAGGCTGGTTGTATGAATATATACAACTAAGCTTGAGGAAAAGTGTAGAAATAAGTGCAGCCGAGCTGCCGAGCTGAATAGAGGTGGACCGACCTGAAAAAGAATGAAGAAAAGTGACGAAGTATGTTAGCCGAGCTGAACTGGATGAGGCCGAGCTGAAGGAGGACTGACCTGAATAAGGAAGGAAGTAACCAAGTATGTTGGTCGAGCTGAACTAGACAAGGAAGCTGAACTGAAGAGGTGAAGACAAGATAAGACTGGACTGAACTGAAGAAGACAGACTGAGATGAAAGAAGAACTGAAAAGAAGCAAAAGAACTGAAGTGAAGAACTGCTGAGCTAAGGTACCGAGGTGAAGCACTAATAAGCGCAGAAAAACCCAGTGGGATAAAAACTTGGTCGAAGGAAAAAGAATACATATTCATAATAATTGGTAAGTGTGATACACTGTCTAGTTAAAATCTTGCCAAGAAAAACCATGTAGGATAAAAAACTTGGATGAAGAAAAAAGAGTACAGTGTGCATGTAGTAATCACACTCACCCTAATGCTGGCAAGAGATCTTTAAGTCGAAGCATTCCAATGTTGTAGACCATCTCTTTAAATGTAGTGCTTTCGTGAACAAGTCAGCAAAATTCTGGCTTAATTGTATCTGATGGATATTAATATCACCATTTTTCTCGAGGTCACAAGTGTATTAGAATTTTGGTGATATATGCTTCGTTCTTCTTTGATGTAGTCATTTTCAACTTGAACAATACATCTTCCATTATCCTCAGACATTGTTGTCGGCGTCTTCGATATACTGAATCATCGACCTCAACCAAATGTATTCACAACTTGAATCATGCAACGCCAAAGTCTTATAATGATGAAAAGATGGTTGTTACTGTCTGTTTCACTCATCTCCATAATATGACCGCACCAAACATATCCATTCTGTGGTCTTTCCTTATGCGAGTCAAATAGATAGCCAGCATCAACATAACCCACTAATTGTGGTGCTACCTTCCTTAAGAAGTATAAACACTACTATGGTGTTCCAAGAAGATAAAAATGTGTTTGACATCATTTCAATGTCTTCGTGTTGGTGTTGAACTATACTTTCTCAATAAATTCACTGAAAATGCTATATATGGTATCGAAATTCGTAAAATACTATAAAACACCAACAACACTAAGATATGGTACTTCAGAACCTAATAATTCTTCGTTATCTTCTAGTGGTTGAAATGAGTCTTTCGATTGTACCACACTATGACTACTCAAGGCTCGATCCGCAGGTCGAGAGAAAAATTGATCTACTCAAAGTTTTTCATCTCAAACTCTTTCATGGTACAACTAGATGTTTTAGTAAGCTCTTCAGGAGTTCCAACAAGTTTTAGATCATCAACATGTACATCCTGCCTGATTGTTTTAATCCATACAATGATTTCTATAATTTGATTGAGTATAATTCATTCATCCTTTGATTACATGCTGCAGGCAATTTAAATCCTTCTCGGATTTATATAAATATCGTCATCTTATAATTCATATGAGTAAGCGGTAACTTTATTCATTAACCGCATATCAAGGTTGAAGTGACTGCTCGGCTGATTAAATATTGTAATATTGTGGCATCAATTATCGGAGAATATGTTCCATCATAGTCAAGCCTAGTTTTTTGTGAAAACCCATTTATATTTAATATGTTTGATCCTTTCAGGGGTTTGGACTGCAGGTCAAAATAATTTGCGAATGCAACTTTCCTTTCAAGGGTTTGGACTACGGGTCCAAATGCTTTGCGACTTTCTAATCATCGTAGTTCTGTTTAGATTGCATCTTTCTATTTTGGCCAATGATTTCTGTGTCGACACTTTTCAGTTAACATTGGTTTAGAATCTTGATTCATAACTCACATGCAATCCCTCAATCAATACATGATCAATAATGAGCATTTGTCTATCCCAATTTTCTCTTATAATTCAAAGAGATCCTTTCAAAATTGTGTTCACTTGCTTCTTGGGGAGCAACTTGTTTATTGATTTTTAGACTGATCAGTTATTATTTCTATAGCGCTTTCAAATTGTGAACATCTAATCTCTTGTTGAGTATTGGATTATTATTTGTACCATTCTCTTTCAAAGGCTTTTATTTTTTACACCAACTGGGCGTCCACTTTTTAAACTTGTTTTTAATATCCATTATTATGTCCTTCAGAGACATCAAGTCGAATCGGCATGTTTATCGCCAAAACGTGGGATTTTGTTATCATTTCACTTCTTGCTCGCATTGATTTGTTCGTGTGTTAAGGTGAGATAGTGAAGGAACGTTCCATGTAATTTCACGTCGTTCTTCAGGAATGGGCACTTTCTCTCCCCCTAATGGCGGAAAAGTTAGCTCACCAAATCAATGCTGATACATGTATAATTGCATGTCTCTAAGTTCATGTGAGTAAATTGGTCCTTAAAATCAAACGTCTAGCAATCAGTTGTAAACGTTTAATAAATAACATTGCTGGGCCATTTTAAGTGTGCACACTTGCAAATGAATGCTCAACGCCAATCTCAAGACATATAATAATCATTGAAAGCTTGGGATATAAATTCACATGTATTATCAATACTTAACAAATTTAATCATATAATCATATAATCTGAGCAAGAAGCTTGACAAAAGCTACTAGTCTTTTCGAAAGCAAACTCACATGAACAAGCAACACCCACAAAATCACGAGATAATGTAATCTTTTTGTTCATGAAAGAGTTTCTAGAATCTTCTGGTTCTTTAAAGAGTACACAAGTGAGTGTTGTACGTATCATTATTCTATCTGGGTGACCAAGTCAATTATGTCATAAATAACTTTGGATTATCGAACTTCTGGTTCATTACAATATTATATTCGACTGAATGTATAGTCGCATAATACAATCCAGATGAGAAAATTGAGAGTTTTTCTTTAACAAGCTTCTAGCTTGAATCATTGTTTATAAAAAATTTTCATATTTCCCTCATTCATGGTTCATTATGAACGCCATTAAGACTTTTATCTTTTAAACTCAATAGTTTCCTTTTGACTTGGTGGGAAATGATGCTATATTAACCAATATATATGTATCACCCATTGATAAAATTGTTGCTCTTCTGGAGCCTTCGATCAATGTCGTAGTACCCGAATTGGTACTAACATTTGCTTTTGCCAATTAGAACTCTTCTGGAGTCCATTGTGTGTCTCATTCCACTGTCAACTAGACATATGCCCATATCATTCACTTTGGATGATATGTTAATATCAAAGCTAATAATTTACAAATATTCCAACAAAAAGCTTATAATATTCAATTTATCTAGGCAAAATGCACTGGTTGTCTCTTGCCTTCATCCTTCTGGGATGTCTTGATAAAGACTGAGAAAATTCTTTGGTGGCAAATACGAACCATTGTCCTTGGGTTCAACTTTAATAACAAGTCCATTTAGTCGGTGCATCATTTTTCATAGCCTTGCATTTTCTTGAGGCTTTTCCTTGTTTTACCACTTCAAGATTTGATTTCAATCAATATCATGAATAACAAAATTTAGATACAAATAAACTTGACATCCAAAATAGATTAGTATAACATTTAAAATACTTCAAATAATGCATAATCTAAATGGCATTCTGGATACAACAAATAATATAATGATTTCACATTAATTCGTGCTCTGCAAAAGATTGTGTCAAAAGATAGACAAAGTAATATTCAAAAGGAAGGATACAACCAATGCTATCATCTCGTGAATTAGAATTCTCAATAGAACAATCCGTAGTCGAGTTAAGGATAGCCGAGTTAAAGGTACACATGCTTTAGGTATGTCGACTATTCATGCTTTAAGCATATTCACTACTCATGCTTCAAGCATAACAACTATTTGTGCTTCAACATATCCGCTATTCATGCTTTTGGCATGTCGACTATTCATGCTTCCGGGATGTCGACTACTCATGCTTTCGGCATGTCGACTACTCATGCTTTTAGCATGTCGATGATTTATGCTTCAGGCATGGCTACTATGTAATCGTGTAATGACTAACAAATTATATAATATGATAAAACCCCTTATTACATCAACAAAAGATGGAATCATAATGAAAATGTGAATTGAACCGATTCTGTAATACCCAGAAAAGATCACAATCATTTTCCTAGTCAATATTACCATTCCACTTAAACTTCAAGGCAGACGGTGGGGTCACAGACGGTCCCACTTAAGTACTGACTTTCTAGACAAAAATTACGTATACGGTGTATTTATTATACCTTTATTATATCAATAATTCATCGTTTGCCACAAATTTTCTCAATATATATGGAAATGTATTCAATGCACTACGAAAATCAACAGATATATTTTGTCATGTTGAACATCTAAAAAGGTTATCCATATAAGTAATCAAATACCTTAAACTCTGCAAACCATTGCTTGGTGTTTCTATAGGCACCTACTGTAAGTGGGCCAGTTCCTAAAAGAAAAAGGTTAGAGAAATCTCTGCTTATCTTGTCTCTATGTTATAGTTTCAAATTCTCCCAATGTTGAAGACAGAGAGTAACCCAGACTAAAAGATCAACTCAGACAATGAAGTTTCAATGCTCATGCATAAAATTTTTTCAACAGTTCCTGAGGTTCTTGAGAATCATAGGTATAGTAATAGACACTTAATAGACATATCTGTTACATTATTATCTAGAACCTAAAATGGATTATACATCACACAACCGAACTCCAAAATGTTTCACCACTTACAGACCCTTTCTTGCTGAGAACTGCAATGAAGCAGGGAACTTCCTTCAAAGCATTGAACTATAAACACATAAAATCTTCAAATATAAAACTAACGGTAACTGACGTTAATTTTAACAGACTTCTTTTGTGTAGAAAATAATATAAATCTTTTACTTTTATCACCATGAGACTGAACTGGTTCTTGAAAGAATAGAATTTTTTTAGTTTACAAAACAATAGGAATCCTGCAGAAATTTCATGTGACTTTGATTTATGGACTTCTGCTACTGCTAATAAGATGCGATCTCAATTTCAATTAGAATATCCAAACGCCTCATTATACAGTGGTCCCCTACCAGCGAAAATTCGTCAAACACGCCCTTTTTATATGAAGAAGTGAATAATTAATAACAGTTAAGAGATAATAGTTAGTTATTCTAATACTAATTTATGTATGTTGAATATTCATGTTTCGAGTACGTCATGCTTCATGCATGTCTATTAATCATGCTTCAGGCATGTCAATGTTTCAATCAATTGTTTATGCTTCAGGTATATCTAATTATTCATGCTATAGGCATAATAACTATTCATGACAACGATTTATGCTTCGTGCATAACAACTATTCATGCTTCGGGCATGTCAACAATTCATACTTCAAGCATGCCAAACGATTCATGATTTGGACATGATAACAATTAATGCTTCAGGCATACTAACAATTCTGCTTTGTACATGAAAAAAAATTCATGCTTCGGGCATAATAACAATTAATACTTCAGGCATGTTAACAATTCATGCTTCGGGCATGATAAAAGTTTATCTATATGGCTGCAAGCCATATGCTATTCTTCTTCTTTTAAAATAAATCTAGACTTCAGGCTAGATTAGTTCTTTTATAAATATTTTGAATATAAGATAGAAATAAGTAACAAGAGAAACGCAACAAATGAACAAATCATAATTCTGGAAAAATTTCGGCAGAAAAATCAGTCTTGGAAATTACCATTTCGACCAGGCCTAGGAGTGTCGAAAACACATCTCCACAGTTCAAAACATACCTTTATGTGTTAAGAATAATCTGTCAAAATTTGGGGATGATCCAACGGTGGATGTCTCGTAAAATTCATTTTTTTCAGACCTACGCAAGGCTGGCAGCATCTGCAAAATTTTAAAGATGTTCTATATCTTTCCCTCCTTTCTCTAATACTTTTTTTGACTACTTTTTTGGTTTCTTTGGAGCAATTCGTGCCGATAACGTGTTATGAACTCAAGTAAAAATATAATAGAGAATAGAAAGGAGAAGAGAAACTGAAGAACTTTGTATCTCAAGGTGTTTCTTTTATATATGATATGTGGTCCTATTTATAGGACTCATGGAGTGAAGATAAACTTGGACAAACGTTTTGGATGATACAAAAGATATATGTAATTTGGATATCCACATCTACTATAATGTCTATCTCTACAATGTATATCAACATCATGTTTATCTTTGAGATTCCAATATATCCATAACAAGTATAACGATTTATAATGATCCGATGGTTTAGACGCTTAACAAATGGCCCTAAGCGGAGATCACGCACCATGTGACATCGTTGTTAAGAGTAGGGGTGTTAAACAGATCAAACTGTTTGCGACCAGTTCGAATTTGACTCGTATTTAGTTCAAGTTCGTTTGCTAATTTTAATCAAACAAGCCTAATTTGAATATCACCTAATTGGATTCGTTTACTAAACGTGCCGAACCGTTCTCGAACTGTTCGGCTCGTTTAAGAAGTTATAACATTATCGAGTCAAACTCGAACAAATTTTAAACTTGAAACCTAAATAAACCGAGCCAAACTATTCATTTACCTAACGAATTTGAATATCAAAAACTCAACTATACGGCTCGGCTTGGCCACAGACCTAGTTAGGGGAATGTGATTCAGACATCCATGGGCGAACGTAATCTTACCTCACCCAGTCTCACGCTTCCTATGACCTATGCCTCGTCCAACTTCACTATGCATACTGTCATGTATCATTCGAATCCATCGGGCCGATTTGTGCGATGAGCGGATCTAAACCCGTTAACAAATACTAGTTGAAAGTCTTTGCCAAGATTTTGCTTTGCACGCCTCTCGTCAACTCCTACTAATTGCCGACTCCTAATTCCTGCACCAGGCTGCACATTTCCCAAATTTCCATCTAGCAGATAATCTACTGTAGTCACAATTCGATTTCTCTTTATTTTTGATTTCAATTGTCCTATCATCTGCAGATTACGATGTCGGTGAGCATATTCTTTTCCTTCTTCACATTTTCTGCTTATTATGTAATCTCATCGAAATGGATCTATTTGATCTTTTCTGTTTAATCGAACTCAACTTCAATGTTTAAGGAAATAGTTTATGCAATTTTATCTTCTGCTATTTGTATTCGGATAATCTTTCAGTTGTTCAATTTAGTATAGTACTTTCGATTCGGTTTTCTGATTTTCTTTACCCACTGTTTCGTTGCCTTATCGAAGAGGGGAATTGTGCTGAGGGAGATTATGCTGTTATTTTGGGGGTTAGAAATACTGACATCTGTCATCGCGTTTTCCTGGTTGGACTGCTAGTGCATGTTTGGTGCAAATTATTTCTATTTTGGCATTCCATGCTTACTTGCTATACTGATTCGTATTTTGCATTTGTTCTCATGTGTCTGCTGTTCTAATTGATGATTAATCTATCTATTGATTTATATACCCATTGGAATTTTGTGAATCGTGTGTGTTCAAGTATTTGGCGTGAATCCTGTGATATGATTGGTCTGTGTACTTAGCATTAAGCTGCTAGTTGGCTTCGATTGAGAGCCAGAAATACTGATATATAGAAAAGGTATCTAAAGTTTTGTTTATTTTCAGGTAAGCTTATCAAGCCAATCCTTCCTTTTCTCTCTCTCTCTCTCCCCCCCCCCCCCCCCCCGCGGTTTTTTCCCTGGGAGTCGTTGCAACATGTTAGTCGAAAAGCCCTGAACCATTGAAGATTTAGCTATATGAGCCAAATCCCTCGTGTGATAAAACCTGTAATACATTGTGTAGATCTTATGAAAGCATCAAGTGTTTACATGCTAAATTGCATAAAGCAAATTAATGACATTTTAGTTGGCAGCTTAAATATTTGTGAAAGTATATGTTGAGTTCATTGTGAATAGATCGGTGGTCTACGCATGTTTCTAGTGTAAACTTTTCTTTATTATTCGCAAGTATATATGAAGTTGAGTTGCTTTTTTTTATACTTTCATGACCCTTGTGTTCCACAGATTACTTGGTTTTGACAAATTTTTATCGATAGGTAAGAACTGTGAAAGTAAGCAATGTCTCTTTGGGAGCATCTCAGCAAGACATAAAGGAGTTTTTCTCTTTTTCCGGTGATATTGAATATATTGAGATGCGCAGGTAACTAAGGGCCTTTTCGTTCTGTTTCTTCTCTTCACTTTTCAATACCACAATCAATACCTTTATGTTGATACCAATATTTTGTGTTTTTATAGTGACACTGAAAGGTCTCAGACAGCATTTGTCACTTTCAAGGACACACAGGGAGCAGAAACTGCAATGCTTCTTTCGGTGAATTTTCTTTTGCCTCTGCTACCTCAAAATTTATTTATTATCCTGTTGAAGATTGCTAGAAAAGTTTTAGGGCTCTAGCACACGTTAATAACATGGTACTAGATTCATGAAGTGTTTCGCTGAGGTACCAATGAAAAAGAGTAGTTTTTTTCTTTGTCTATGCATGTGATCAAATAGTAGAAAGAGGTAAGATATCCCATTTGTAAGCTTCAAGCCTAAAGCAGCGAAATGTCCTTTCTCTGCATCCCTTTCCAAGAGGAGTCCATCAAATATAGGAAGAGTGTGTATATTAGAACCATATCTAACATACAAGTGTAGGTCACTTTCGGGATCTCAGTTGTTTAAAGTTTCCAGCTTTCTGATGTCAATTGTTGCACAAGGTTGCCATTTCTTAAGATAGAATGAACATTCCTCGAGTCTTTTCTATGATAGCTTTGGCTGCCCCAAGCATTCTGTGACTTGTGGTGCCCTTTTCTGGATTGAAATTTAATAATGTGCTTTACCGAATTAGGCAAACGTTGAAAACAAATTTGGTATTCATCAAGGATTCTCCAACAAAAAAAAGTATTCAGCAAGGGTTCTCTTTTCCACTGCTTGTATTGTCCTTCTGTCTTCTGTAATAGTCAAAAAGTGGTTTCTTTCACTCTACAACAGAACAAATTTTCTGTTTTAAGTGAATTATGAAGAGGAAATAGTATGCTTTTTTATGTATCCTTGCTACTATGAGCATGTTCTCAATTGGCAAAGATGGAAAAAAATAAAGAATAGATGAATATGTTCTCTGTCTTTTTTCTCTCTCTTCCCTACTTTATACTTGTGAAGAAACTAGGGTTCCTAGATCGGCAGTCTTATCGAAACAAGTACAAACGAAAGAAGGGGGGTGGGGGTGGGAACAATATGCATCAAAAGTATACCAGAAAAGAAGGCGATAATTGAGCTTGAAAGCTTCACATCGACAGTATGGGACTAACTTGCATAATTTGCTACCTTGTCTCGAATTTAGTGGAAACACAGGCATCAAGCATGTGGTTTTTTCTTGATTTTTCTCCTGCCTTTTTTGCTTCTAATTATGGCTTAGCCAAGGAATTAGAGGAGCTTCATTTGTGGAGCATATCATAAAACCTACTATCTGAGACTAAATATTTGAGGATGGTGAAGGGAGTGGCAGTGAAATAATTGCTCGTTTGTATCATTGAGATTCGCTGCTATCACTCCATAACTAAATGAACATACTTATTACTTCTTTGCTTTAGAAGCTATTCATGTCTGGTCCAAATTAATAGGAGGATTCTCACATGTCCTGTTTCTTCTTTTGTGGCAGTTCACATGGCTTTTGAGTACCTTAGTGCCTATCTTAATGGATTAACCATGATTTCAGGGTGCCACAATAGTTGACATGACCGTGTCCATATCTCTAGAACCGGACTACAAGCTTCCTGCTGCTGCTATGGTTCCACCTACTGTGAGCATTATTTATTTATTTTATTTAAAAAGAAGGGCGAAAGAAAAAATGTAATTGGAAATTGGGTAAATCAACTGCTATAATTGTATTTGCTCCTTAATTGCGCAGTCAACAGAAGGAAAGACGGCAGGTGGTGCTGAATCTGCTCTCCGGAAAGCAGAAGATGTCGTGAGCAGCATGATGGCGAAGGGATTTGTTTTGGGTAAAGATGCTGTGGGAAAGGCAAAGTCATTTGACGATAAGCACAAGTTGACCTCCACTGCGAGTTCTAAGGTTGCTTCTTTCGATAAAAAGATAGGACTGACTGAGAAAATCAGTGTGGGGACTTCCATTGTGAATGACAAAGTCCGAGAAGTGGATCAGAAACTCCAGGTTTCAGAGAAGGCAAAATCAGCATTTGCAGCTGCTGAACAGACAGTTAGCAATGCTGGATCTGCGATAATGAAGAACCGGTATGTCTTCTCAGGGGTTTCATGGGCAACAGGTGCTTTCAACAAGGTTGCCAAGGCTGCAGGGGAGGTGGGCCAAAAGACTCAAGAAAAAGTGGTGATGGTTGAAGACGAGCAACGTAGGAAGATGGTGGATGACTATGCTCAAGTCCATTTATCGGAGTCGCCTAAAGCCACTGAACCAAGCGAGCAGCAGCATTCTAAACCAGCTCCAGCACAAGGTTTGATTCTCTAAATCTGTTACTCTTGTGGATGCCTTAATGCCTTGGTAAGAGTTTTAACGTTGACAGTGTACTATATGGTTATTTTATGCTGCAGCTAGAGAGATCGGTTTGCTTATAGCTCTATTCTGGGATTGTATAATTTGATTGGTAGAATTCTGAAATTTTGAAATATCATGTTATCCGACAGTTGTCTCATCTTTCTTTTCGTTTCTGTGACATTTTATTTATGGTTGGACTCTTAAGAATTGTTCAGCTAATTGCATACATCCTATATATCTATACCTGGCTCGATTGATACTGAAATAAAGCTTTTGCTGCACAAAATTGCGTTCACCACCACCTCCTACCCCGGTTTTTTCTTCGGCAAGCGCTAGACATGCTAGGTCTTTTCTTCAAGGAAGTTTTCAACATGCATGATTCTTTAGTCTGCCAGCTATCATGTTATGTCATCGACGACAACAACACATATCCGGTATATCTCAACGACAGCAAAAGTTATCACTAGGGTCTGGGGAGGATGATAAGCATGCAAGCAATACATTCATCCTAAAGGATAGATAGTTTGCTTCTATGTGATGTCAAAATATATAAATTATATAATATAACATGATTATGTTTGGCACCACTTTATGATGGAAGATTATAATAAAAACACATTCTAAATAAGTCTTAACTTAGTTTTTTCTTTATCTCGTCTTTTCACCCTATAGAAAATTAACATAAACTAGTGACATTATTTATAAAAATAGATTTGTCCATACTAAAGAGGCTATTGAAATAATTAAAATGAATACCATGTTGAATATTTTATATTATTTATAATGATAATATGGTATATCAACTTTATTGAGTCACGAGAATTCAGCATATATGGATCCGAACAAAACTAAAAAAAAATAAGTTAAAAATCACCATTGTAATACGATCTTCAAACAGAATTGTCCATAATTGAAAGGGTCTAGATTTTTTCACCGTAATAAGACGATAAAGCGTGATCCGGTGACACGTGGTAGTGGTAGTAGGTGAAGGTAAGACTAAGTGAAAGATGGCTACCAAAGAAGACGTGAAGCTAGATTTTTGGGGCGTTATCTCTTACCCGACGGTAAGAGATCTTATTATGCAATTGAAAACACACGTCCTGATTTCTAGGTAGTTTTTGTGAGGAATGCTTTAATAGCTTCAAGCCATAACACTTTTTGTTTGAGGGCCGTCGTCTCATGTCAAATTATGATCAGTTATGTCGGTGGACACGTAGGCTGAAAAATAATTTAATACATTTAACAACATTATCTACAGAAGGAAGCAATCGAAGGGCAACGCAAAACGTAAACATTAAAATACATTTTACGTTATGAAAAGAAAATATATGATATTAATTATGATAGTTAATAAATGAAGGGAAAATAACCGAAGGCAGTTCTTGGCAGCCAAAATAAATAGGCAGAATGAGTGTTGAGGGAGAACATCAACGGGAAGAGAAAGAAAGAAACAGAAAAGGAAAGAAAGAAGAAAAAAGACAGAGTGTTTGATTTCTTCCACGGGAATTTCAGTTAGAATAAGGAGCCTTAAATGTTGCTCATTAAAAGTTATGATTATTTTTGAAGGGTTTTATATATTATTAGGTGGTTGAGGTGTTGCAACATAAGTTGCTTAGAGATGATTAGCCAAGTTTTGAATAGGGTTGGTGTGTAACCCAAGGATCAAGCAAGACATTTGTTATATTGGAGTTGATTCATAGTGAGAATCTAAAGAAATGTGTTCCTTGAGAATGGAGTAGGTCACGAACCAGGATAAATTTAATAATAGCTTGAGTAAGTATTTTATTTATACTCTCGGGCAATCAATTTATAAACTATATCTTACTTTGTGATATTTTTGGGACTTTTACGTTGTTGAAAAATTAAAAACGAATGTACTGGGTTTCATTTTTATGATTTCTATTTTCGCTGGAAATTTTATGTAAGCTGAAATTTAATATTTTGATAGTTTTTAATAACTGTTGAAATTGCTAAATTTGCCAGACTTTGATAACTCTTGGGAATTTTACTGATTTTTTAAATTTATGTCTGATGTTAAATCCATTATGGAGCTTGATTTCATGTTTTTCAGAAAAAAGATTGATAAACTCAGAATTCTGCGGTTGAATACGACAAGTATTTGCACGTCAGTTAGCAACGGTCAACGTTGATGGGTCCCATCACTGGAGGACCGGCCCGGCCAGTCCAGTTCTACTCTGCCAATTCTGCCTGAAAGATGAACTTCCTCAGCAGACCTTGACCAGTCCAACTCAGCCAAGGCAAACGTCCCAACAAGATCAACCAAGGGAAGAAGAACGCACTCTTCATATCAGCACGGCTAACGGGTGTGTCAAGATTAGGTAAGCGCTTATCTCGGTTCAACTTAGCCAGAGCACCAAGGTCAGCACCTACCAGATCAGCTCGTCCAGGTCAGCACGACAGAGCCCGCCTGACCAGCCTTGGACATGCTACCCCAACTCGGATTCCTAGCTGAACTGCTCATGCAGCACCTCAGCTCGGTCATGGCATACCTAGGCAGACTTCTGCCATCCAACAACTTTGGCCTCACAGCCTGATGCGTGGCAACACGTGGCCATTGTGCGAATTGGGACTGCCAGAAGCGCAACCATCTATTTCCACGTGCGTACCGTGCATAGGAGAGTTGACAGCAACACATCCACCTGACGCCGCGTGGCAGCCATGCAAGCAAGAACTGCCACCAGGGCAGCCAGGTGTCATCACTGTTTTGCTCCTGGTCATGCAGCCTTCAACTTCAACATCTATAAAGCTATTCTTCCTTAGCTGATACCAACCAAGTCCAATTCAAGTTAACTTAAGCCCCTTTTAGGCTATCACAAGCTTGGCGAGAACTTATTCTGAGCTCATCCATATAAATAGTCACTCTCTCAACAGAGAACTCTTATCAGGTTGTTTCAAACCTCTACTTCCAGCATAATTTTATACAAATATGTCTGAAACTGACTTGAGCATCAGAGGGCCCTGTAACGTTTTCTTTCCCTCGCAGATTATTAAAAAGACCCTAGCGAGGCATTAAGGCGTTACCTTAGGATCATTTCTGATCCACCTGGTGAGAAACCAACCTCACCATTTTGGCGCTAGAAGGAGGACCTGAAGCTCCGACCCTTCTTAAAATCACCCTTTAAAAGACCTTCTAAGTAACCAGCCTATTATCCATCATTGAAAATATGGATAAAAGCAGTCAGCAAGGGGGCAGAAGGTCTGCCACCCCTCAGAGACATCCACACTCAACTCGACC
Source organism: Eustoma russellianum (assembly GCA_036186865.1). NCBI lineage: Eukaryota > Viridiplantae > Streptophyta > Magnoliopsida > Gentianales > Gentianaceae > Eustoma > Eustoma russellianum. The sequence goes on from AP025071.1 coordinate 6,671,224, forward strand.
TCAACCAGTGCAAGACTCCCCAGGTCCAGCAAAACCATCAACTCCCGCTGCTGAATTCACATATGAGGAGCACGTAAGGACTGATCAATATGTGGCCCAAAACCCAAACGTGTTTCAGACTGTGGTGAGAGAGATGAAAAGGAAAACTCCAGTTGCTGGATCCAGTGAGGTCCTTCCTAGTGACTCTCCTCAGAGAAGAGAGCGCATGGAGTACTTTCCAACTCGCCCCCAGTACTATCTTGAACGTCAGGGTGAGTCATGGTCGAGGCCAGGCGCTCAGATCAGCGACCTAGCAGGAGGACATTTATGTCTAAGCCTTTAGAAGCTCTGGTACACCACTTGAAACGTGCACTGAAAGCGCTGCAGCCACTTGACGTAGCAGAGAAGTTGACAAGGATGTCAGGGACCAATCGCGTGACAGACGCACGACTTTTAAGTGATTGGGAGGCTGAGGTAAAGAGAGAGTTCCTCTGTTGGCCTCCAATGCTCATACCTAACAAGAGATCTCAAACCTCTGACGAGTCTAATTCACAAAAGGAATCCGCGGCTGTACTGCCTTTTTTTATCGTAACATGGGCATGGCACAGAAAACTACAGGCAGCTCACCCTGGAAATTGAGCATCTAATCGAGCTAGGCTACTTGCAGAGTTACTACAACCCAAGGTCAAGATTGTCTAACAGACTGGATTTCACCCAGCCTCCTCCTGACGAAAGGTGCCGACTTGATTATCGACACAGGTCGCCCGAGGATAAAGACCCAGACATGGCTGGGCAGATGTGGCGCGGCTCCGAACGTATAAGGTTGACCTGGGCAAGTCGACCTTAAGGGAGCCAAGGGAAGCTGACAAGGTCACCTCAGCTGGCCATGAACTGGTCTTGTAACTTGGCTGAGGTGAAATAATTTTCTGCACAGAAGTCTCTGGGACTACCGACCTGAAAGCTACCAGCCCAAGTATTCGGCATGTATCAAAATTTTCTTGTATTTTTCATATACATTATTTAATGAAAAAAGCAAGTACTTGTTCAATGCTTGTTCCATATTTGTTGTTGCAATTGAACTGTTCAGATACAAAGCAGGTCCATTCTGAGCAGACCTAGTATTCGGGGCATGGAGCCCTAAAGCCATCGCGTTAAAATCGCTATCCTGCTTAGCTCGGTTGCTAAGCCCAGCACGACTCGGCACAAGTAGTCAATACAAATTTTAGTGCAATCCAGCTTGGCATGGTTTATCCGACTACTGCTTAATCTGTCATTGGCACTCATCTTATTTTTCTCTGCTGCTCAGATTATGAAGATCAGCTCAGCTCAACTCAGCAGAATATTTTATTTGCACTCCTCAACCTTCTTCGATGTGCCCAACCTCCCATGTTGGGGTTCAATTATTGATCCTTTGCCTTTATGGTTCGGGTTTATAAGGGGATTCATGCAGACCATAGAAAGTTTTGTGCCTACCCGATTTCCGTTTTATGGTTCATAACAAACTTGGGACGCGACAAGATTTGCGCCTAGCCGATTTTTGCCTTATGACTCATAAAGGAAGTGGGGACATGGAATGTTTCGCATCTACCTGATTTCTATCTTATGGCTCATAAGACTAAGGACATGACAGATTTCGCACCTGACCACCGAAAAGATGAGCCTCGGTCTTAAGGTTTATCAGGGGTTCACCTCGGCACATTTATCCGCCCTATGGTAAGCCTCGGCTTTAAGGCTTGTCAGGGGTTCACCTCGATCAATCAGTCCGCTGCCTTATGGTTTTAAGTGGAACCCGGATGTGACAAGTTTCGTGCTTCCGGAAAAATGACCTAAGTGGTCACATTCGTCCTCTGCCTTATGGTTTTAAGGGGACTCTAGACGTGACATATTTTGCGCTTTTGGAAAAATGACCTAAGTGGTCACCTCAGTCCTCTGCCTTACAGTTTTAAAGGTGACCATGGACACGACAGGATGACCTAAGTGTTCACTCCAGAAGTCCGCCTTATGGTTTTAAGAGGATTCACATCGGCCATTACAGGAAGAGTGACCTCGGCTTGAGGGCTGATCAGGAGTTCACCTCGCCGCTTCGGCAAAATAAAATCATTGTTCAGGTCTGACAAAAAAGACCCTACGAAGATGATCTTAGCCTTATGGCTTATAAATCCATCTAAAACAGCAGATCCTTGGCCTTAAAATTCAGAAGACAAGGCGGACTTGTTATAGCCGAGCTCAGAATAAGAGGCGTTAAATGACCTGTGCTGGCCTAATATCTCCAAGTGGGTTTACCTCGGCTGACTTCAAATTAAGTATCTTGGATACTCTTCTGACGATAGCCCTTGAATATTTCAAACAAGGACTTCCAGCTCAGCCTGACAGCTTAACATGCTCATCTTTTACTCAAATTCTTAAGCTAGCTCGGCCTAGCAAGATACCAGGTTTATTTCTATTCAGGTTTTTAAGTTTTGCTCATCATTTTAGCAGGTTACAAGTTTGTCAATGCTATACTTGGCTGCTTAAACTTCTAAGTACAATAAGTACAAGAAAGCCAAAATTCATATAAATAATATGATTTGCGAAGATTTAAGACGAAGGCAAACAGATATCCATTGATGAAGTAAGAAATTACAAGGTTTACTCATCTCATGTTTATCTAAGTACAAAGGAACCTAAGTCTACTCTCAGTATCCCTCTGATCAGCACTGCTTTTGAACTGCTGGAAATGTTCTTCAAGCTCTGTTTCTGCAGCAGAATTGTATAGCTGAGAAATACGGGGGTCTTTTTTTATTTAGCTCATGGCATACTTCTGAGCATACATTGATTGCTTTCGTCTGACCCATCTCCATGTCTGAGCTCAGCAGAAGTGCTATATTGTCCTCCAAGAACTCTGATTGCTTGAACTCAGCAACTACTTCTACTCGTGCATTATCAATTTGCTGCTCAACTTAGTTAGACACTGAGCCAGCTGCTGCTCCAAACTTCCTTTGCTCTTGTTGGCTGCTTCCAGATCTATCTGCAGAGACTCAACAAATGACTGCATTTGAGTGGAAGAAAACTCTAGGTCAGCTATTCTACCTTCCAGCTCATCCACCCTGGAGTTAGAAGTTGCCAGCCGTACATCAGCTTCTTCTTTCCCCTCACAAAGTGAAGAATTCTCTGACTTCAAGGCTGTCACTTCTTTGGCCAATTCGGCATTGAGCTTAGTGATTTCCTCGCATTCTTGATTCTTAGCTTGAAGACTCCTCTTAGGTCATCTGTTCTTGAAATGAACTCAAGATGCTGAGCTCAAACCTGCTCAATGGTAGAAAAAAGTTACGAGATTTGCAGCAAAGCAAAATCTATCCTTTAAGAAAAACCACTTACCAAGGCCATATTGCTTTCCAAAGAAGTATAAATGTTCTCCCACTTCATGGCCTTGAGCTCCCGACAATCAGCGGGAAGAATTGACAGATTGTTCATCCTTTGAGCCACAGCAAGGTCAGCCGTTGAATCTATCTCTGTAAATTCTCCAAGTACCAATCTCGGCGCCTTTGGTTGCCGAGATGAGGTTACCTCTACAGAGGTGGACGGGCCTCCACCTCGGCATCTTTTCCTTGGCTGCAAGCTTGGACCTGCTGCCGTATCTATTGATTTCTCTGGCTCAGCAAAAGCGGGTATCCAAGGAAGGGTTTGAGGGGCAGCCTCACTCACGTCTTCCAAAACTTGCAGTACTACAAAAAATAGAAAGAGTTAAGATCACAATAAAATCATGAGCCTATTGGAAAACAAGAAACAAAATCTGAACAAGTATCAGGATCAGCAGGTGTAGACTCAACAGGATCAGGCAGAGCTGTGTCAACTTGACCCTCAAAGATCCTAACAGTCTGCTCTGCCCCACTAGGTTCTTCCAATGAGGGGGGGATAACTTCATCAAGAGCAAGCTCTGGCACATGTTCTGCTACATGCTCTATCCTTGGTCATTTGACCCGCTTATGGGATGTAGCTTCTGCTATTCGGGCTACGAGCTCACTACCCCGAGGTGCCATTGAACCTGTGCAAATACCAGAGTTATTAACATCTTATTAACAAAAGAATCAGCTTAGGAACTGTACAAGCAGACAAGACCTTCCCTTAACAATATCTAGGCTCTATTGATCAAGTGCTTGAAAACTTTGACCTGAAGCTAAGTGGTCCAGGTCGGCCGCCTCCAGACCTGACCTGTCCACCTTCTACCAGTCAATAATTGCAGATAGATTCTGCAGCCTTGATTCTTCTTCACAGAATTCTTGTTTCGGCCTCAAGTTGTTTGTCTTGTCTGATTTCAAATGTCCAAGTCAGGCAAGCCTTCTTTATTGATATAGAAAAACTAACCCTTCTAGTTCTTGGTAAAGGTCGGTATTTTCACGGCGAAATTATACTCACTATTGTAAACTCATTTGCTGAAATAATGCCAACTGTTTGAGGACTTGCACATGAACAGGCCACAGAAGATCCTTAGATTAAACTTAGATTCTACTGTTCTCAAGAAAAAAAGAAAACAAATTATGACCTTAGGCTATTGGGTTTTATGTGAGGTAACCTAAACCTATAAAATTCCAGAATCCGTCTCAAGGATTCAGGAACAGACAAGCTAAACCCAGACCCAAAATATTCCTCATAAACTGTCTCATAACCTACCATAGGATCATATGTTGTCTGACCAGGAAGGGGCATAAGAGGACTAAAGGAAATCAAATCTATCATATATACCTCGTATATGTGAGCGAGGTCAGCAGCGGTCAAAGTGTAATTGAAGTCTTGCATGTGAACAGATGGAGGACCCCTATAAACTACTCCAAAATTTAAAGAAGTATCCTGCAGAGCAGGAGGATTCAAAGTCACCGAAGCAGCCTCCTGGTCCGGCAAAGGGTCTGTCAGAGCAATGGCTCCGTTAGGCTCAGCAAGACTCGCAGCAACTTTACGCAGCCTCTGCAGAGGACGAGCATCGTTGCTGGAGACTGTTCTCTCTGACAACGGAGAGGAACCACCGTCCCTTGTGCTGATGCAGCCTCAGAAATGTTTTGGGAATCAGAAGAAGAAGAAGAAATGATAGCTATAGTAAGAGGAATGAAAACTTACAGGTGATGAGGGGGAAGAAATTGGCCAGAGTGGAAGGAGAAGGAAATTGCCGGAGTTGGGGGACAAGAAAATAGCCAAAGAAGAAGAGAGTGTGAAGAGGTTGCAGAAGAAGGTGAATAAAACAAAGAATGGACCTTTCAAACAACCCCCGACAGGCTTTTTGTGACTCTGGCTCACAAATCGATACGGCTCCTCGTAAAAACCCCGTCATTAAAACCCTTAATCGTCGAAAAAGTAATGATTACCACTTCGTTGTCTGTGCCAGTGCCCATTTTTCATTAATTTCCTAACACTGCCCAATCAGAAGTAGACACGTCACCACTTCAGCCGAGCAAAACACAAGGGTTTCTGAGCAGATTAGGCTACCTTCGCTGGTTAGCTCGGCCAAACTAATCTGGGGACATGTGATAAACCCAGAATCCAGCTATTGAATACGACAAGTATTTGCACGTCAGTCAGCAACGGTCAACATTGGTGGACCCCACCACTGGAGGACCAGCCCGGCCAGTCCAGTTCTGCTCTGGCAATTCTGCTTGAAATATGAACTTTCTCAGTAGACCTTGACCAGTTCAGCTTGGCCAAGGCAAATGTCCCAACAAGATCAACCAAGGGAAGAAGAACATCACTCTTCATGTCAGCACGATTAACGGGTGTGTCCAGATTAGGTAAGCGCTTATCTCAGTTCAGCTCAGCGAGAAGACCAAGGTCAGCACCTACCAGATTAGCTCGTCCAGGTCAGCACGACAGAGCCCGCCTAACCAGCCCTGGACATGCTACCCCCACCTCGGGTTCCTAGCTGAACTGCTGAGGCAGCACCTCAGCTCGGTCATGGCATGCTTAGGCAGACTCCTGCCGCCCAGCAACTTTGGCCTCACAGTCCGACGCATGGCAACATGTGGCCATCTTGCAAATTGGGACTGCCAGCAGTGCATCTATCTATTTCCACATGCCTACCATGCATAGGAGAGCTGCTAGCAGCGCAGTCACCTGACGCCGCGTGACAGCCATGCAAGCAAGAACTGCCACCAGGTTAGCCATGTGTCATCATCGTTTTGCTCCTAGCCATGCAGCCTTCACATCTATAAAGCTATGCTTCCTCGCTGAAGCCAACCAAGTCCAATTCAAGTTGACTTAAACCCTTTTTAGGCTATCTCAAGCTCAACTAGAACTTATTCTGAGCCCATCCACACTAAACAGCCACTCTCTCAAAAGAGAATCCTTATCAGGTTGCTTCAAACATCTACTTCTAGCATACATTTATACAAACCCGAAACTGACTTGAGCGTCGGAGGGTTTTTCTCAGGGCATTAGCATTGGGCCTCTAACGTTGTCTTTCCCTCATAGGTTATTGGAAAGACCCTAACGAGGCATTAACGGCGTTACCTTCTGATCGTCTCTGATCCATCTGATGAGAAACCAACCTCATCAAAGATAATAAGTGTTTGGATAGAGATGCAGAAGGGGATGAATAAAGAGTCCATTGGGGATGAGCATAATTTCTAAGAGATTAAGGCATGAGAATTGATATAGCCATTTTATGGATGTGTTGGATAATATGCATAGTATGTTTCACGACGAGGCCTTGTGACCCTTAAGTATATGGGTTTAGAGGTCATGGCCGGTCATGTTTGGGTTAATGAATCTGGGACGTAACCGTTTTTGTATCAAAGAAAAAGGTTCTATGTCACAGGCATGTGACACTTTTCTTAATGTAAGTATTGCTGGTCTGGATCTTTGTTTATCCCAGCGTTATACTATTACTAATTTCAAGCCACTTTGTCTACTCACACTATAGTTGTTGGGATATTGTGTTTTTTTTTGGCGTCAGTATGAAATAACAGAATGGATGACCTTTTTGATTCTATTTATGTTTTTTTGTATCTTTGACTTAATTACTCTCCGGAATCTTATACAACCATCATAAAAATCTCATATCCCTTGATGTAAGTAAGAAATCTCACCCAATGATGCCCAGACTCCCAAATTATGAAACAACATTAATAAATTTTTCAAAGAGGATCCTAACACATTTTGAATCACCCCATTCGAAGTTCTATATCAAAAGTCATGACTACATTAGTTCTAATGACTATGCTGTTCCAAAACTCTTTTTAAGGTTTGACCAAACACCAGTAGTCATCAAACTCTAAAGCTGTATTGCCGAATGTTCGGTCTGCTATATTCAAAAAAATTATTCTGGGAATTTTATGTTCAAAGCCCTAGAAACTCATTCCAATCACAGAGCGTTCATATACAAACACCAAGAACATAAAACATCATTATCAAAGACCCAAAACATCAGTTTCCAACCGCCAAACATACTAAGGATACGTTTGGTTTGTATTTGGATATCGGAATCAGAATCGGATGGATATGACATTTTACGAGTTTGATAGTATATATGTTTGCGCGTAAAAGTCATGTTTGTTTGGTATTAAAGTGAGAATGAGTATGATTGCTATTGATGGTATTTGGAACGTATCGGAATTGAAATGAGTATCGAATGTGACTAAATGGAAAAATTTGACCGCCAAGAATAGTGACCGGCCGGCGGCGGCGTTGATCGACAGGGGCTTTGACTGGCCTGTTTGACCATTGGGGGTTAGGTGGGGGCAGCCAGGGTGGGTTGAAGGTGGTCAAGCTCGAAACCCGTACCCCCATATTGCAAGAGAAGGGAAGCTAGTATATCAAAAAACGACATCCATTACCAAATATTCGGATATAAATCCGAAATCCATACATCTAATTTTAACAACCAAACAACGTGTATAAATTTTGAGATCCTCCAAACCTATACCTTTAATGAAAAAACCCCAAACAAACACACCCTAAAAGCATTTTACAACACACAACATGAAATTTGTCAAATCAATGAAGAAATTGCCTTACTTATTCAACCTTTATACTACTGTAGTCTAAACAATAAGTTATTTTATCTTATCATTCGATTCATCAAAGAATATCTCTATAAAAAATAAAGCAAAGCTTAAACTTTTACCTAATTGTCGATTAATCAGAACGACCGGCGAACTTCTCTTCTTTTTTTCTTTCTCTTTCTCCTTCCCTTTCCTTTTCCCCTGCCATTATTTCCTTTGCTTTCTCTGTGTTCGTTTCTGTCGCGGAATGGCAATCCTTTTTTTCCCTTCTCATTAATATCTTAAACTGACTTCTTAGTATCTAACGTAAAAATCTAATTTTAAGTAGAAACGAATTTCCTCTTTAATTTTTATTTTCATTAACTACTATTTAACAAATGATGGTTTTATTTTCCTAAATTAATTTTTCGGGTGAGACGGCTTTCCGAAGAAAAGGATCTTTGTATTAACTTGAATAAACAATGACTACATAACAACAGTCACCAAAAAAAAACACATAAGAACAACAACACATAGAGATGGTCTTAAACCCTCATGGTATAGTTCAGTTAATATTCGAGTTGGAAAATTTCTTTAAAAAAACACAAGTTCGGACCAAGACACGTACAACGAGGGTGTTTTATTAGGGTATAGTTCAGTTAATATTCGAGTTGGAAAATTTCTTGAAAAAAAGCACAAGTTCGGACCAAAATACGTACAACGAGGGTGTTTTATTGCTGTCTGAGTCAGTAATAGATATGCCATTGTATCTTGCCCACTTGGGTTAAAAGGTTCCTGACCCAATTTATAGTAGGTATCTAGTGTGGGTTCGTAGCAACGTCTTACCAATATAAGAGACCGCTGAACTCCTAATTTACATCCTCTTTATATTCTCCACAAAACTCGAAACTATTTGGAAATAAAACAGTATGGACCCACGAGATTAGAAGTATTGTCCTTCTGTTTCCGGAGATAATCTTACTATATGTAAAAGAAGCAATGATACCATATCTGCTAACAGATCTATGACTTCACATTATATATCTGCCAAAAAAAAGAGACATATCTCAATCTGATGCTGGGAAAAATTATCACCAATAATTTCTTGTCTACATAGTAACTAGTAAGACCTGCTGCAATACGAAAAATTTTTATTCGTCTCGGAAATTAGTAGAGGTGTTCGGTAAGAGAATCATCGTACGATATTTTTTATTTTTTATTTATTTATATTTATTTTCATACACTCAATAAATGAGTATTCTCATTCCTTGAAATAACATAGGCTCTCCGATAACAACGATAACAAACAATTACCACCGCAGCTGCAAAAACATGGACGTACCGAAAACTCTAGTTAACCACCGTTCTCCACCGCTCATCACCGCCAAAATCTCTACCTTCGTTTCCCTTCACTTCCACCAGTACCGCCCCTTTTGCTCCATTTCTAGCATAAAACCCAAGTCCAAACAATTCCACTCTGTATCACTCTCCACCCGAATACCAAATAATCAAATTTGCTTCTCTACTTCATCTTCTTCTATCAACGAACCCTCCAAACCTTCGAGTAAAGAATCGTCATCTCGGCCCGGAGAGGATTCTAACGAGGAAGAGGGAAAAAAGCCATCAGCATTTGTGGACGAGTGGGGTGAGAAATCCGAACCCGAACCCGAAACGATTACCAAGTTCACGGACCCGGATCCTCCTGGGAAAGAAGCCGACAACGATGAGTGGGGAGGTGATGATTTGGTGGAACGAGTTGGATTCGGGAATGGGACCCCTGGAGTTGATGATGCTGCAGAGGAAAGTGAGAGACTTGAAGGGTTGAAAAGAGCTTTGGTGGATACCGTTTACGGGTCGGAGTTAGGGTATCGGGCTTCTGCTGAAGTTCGGGCAGAGGCTCTGGAGTTGGTTGCACAGCTGGAAGCTGCTAATCCTACTCCAGCTCCGACTGAGCGCCCTGACTTGCTTGACGGAAACTGGGTTTTGGTGTAATCGACTTTCCCTTTCTTCATTGTCATTTGGTTATTCAATTGATTAGTTTTTCGAGTTATTGTTGCTAAAATATGGAGGGATTAGCATACAGATTCAAGTTATAATCAAAGATTTGAGTGCTGTTTCGTGCTACATATCTGTGTCCTTGTGCGCTTGAATTTTTGAAACCTGAAAATTATGGATTAAGGATAACAAGCAACATGCCCAATTTTAATAAGCATAATGTGGATAAGTGAGCTGCTAGTTAGGAGGCCGCAATAGGAAATTAAAAGTATATATGTTGCTTTGAGTTTAACTTCGTTTATGGCTGTTTAAGCTGAGGGATTGTAGGGGAGAAACATTTCTATTCAAACGTTATATGATACCTGTAGGTTACATATTGATTCATATGATCTAGATTGTTGTATTATATAACTGTAGGTTCTAGATTGATTCATATGATTTAGATTGTGGTATTAGAGAACTCGTTCTGTACTTACGGTCTTCTGCAAGTGGAAGGAGAAAAGCGCAGAACATTTGAAAAAGTTTAGGTGAGGGGATTGGGGAGGAATTGAAGGGGAGAGAGAAAATTTAGGGAGACACTAAATGGAATATCATCCTTATATAGGTCTTACTGAATTGTATGGTAGTTAAAGCCCAAGAAAGATTATTCGTGTACCGATAGGTGTTAGATAGACGTTATCATTTACAATTGGAAATTTTGCATGGGAGATGTAGTTATGCTATAGATTTTTGGATGAATGCCTACACAAGACTAGAGGAACGCTAAACGGATGAGATAGTTTACTAGATCTTGGTCAAGTTAGATATCAAAGAAAATATAGTGCATTATGTATCTACAAATCTCGTAAGGGTATGGGGTCACCTGCCCCCATGGTGTGCACTCTGCAGGCCAAGCTGTTGAAGGCCACAACAGATAAACTAATATGATATTAAAAAAAAATTAGGATGTTGAACTACTAATTCATTTAAAAGCTTTAACCCTTTAGAGAGAAGATAAACAATTATACACATCAACACATGCCATTACAGCAAATATGATATTTATGTTTTTAGGGACCTTGCTTTTTGGTAGAAAGTGTATCTTTATTTGTGGATGCCCTAGTCAGAGTGTGAAAGAACTTTGAAGGGTTAGACTTTCGGGAGCAAACACATTTTCCTCGAGAATCTAAGTGGCATGCTTTGTTTAATCTCAGGTATACAGCATTTTCTGAGCTCCTGCCTCTTCTGGCCACAGGCAGCCTTCCATTAGTAAAAGTCGAGAAGATATGTCAATCAATCGACTCGAGCAGCCTTATCATTGAAAACTCCACTACAATTTCCAGCCCTGTTGCCGCCTTCTCATTTAGTGCTTCCGCTGCATTTGAAGTTCGAACTCCATCAAGAATTGACGTGGAATTCAAGGAAGGGTCCTTCAAACCTCCAGAAATAAAGACCAACATAGAGCTGCCACAGAACGTGGATATTTTTGGTCAAAGTATAAATCTATCTCCTGTACAAAATTCCCTGAATCCTTTGCAGAATGCTGTGGCTGGCATAGCACGCACGATCTCTGGTCAGCCTCCCCTTAAGATTCCTATTCCTGGTGAGAGGTCGAAATCCTGGCTTCTCATTACGTACCTTGACAAGGATCTTCGTATCTCTAGAGGAGATGGCGGCTTGTTTGTGCTCGCTAAGGAAGGGAGCGCTCTTTTAGAGCAATAGCCGAGTGATGTTTTATACTAGCTCTGGAAAACATTCACCTTTGTATCCTTTCTGAGCCCTGTACTTCGCATTTTGTATTCAGGAAGTCTACATATACTTAGATTTGGTTCAGCGGCACTTCAGTTTCTATCAGTGGTACAATGATAACAATCTGTACCCAGTTTGATATTGAACAGTTTGGGATATCCTCAGAATCCATATCTTATCTGACTATGAATCTTGCATGACAGGGGAAAATGGTGGTTCAAATAATCTAACCTGGAGAGATAGGTTTCTTCTGAGGAGCAAGAAGGATGTTTTTCTCATAAGACCTGCATAACTTGAGGCTTGGCAACATAGTGGCCTTATTAGATGCAAAGTGTATTCTGATTCAAATTGAGTAAAACAGAAATAAAAGATGCAGGTAAAGAAACAAATCGTTGATGTAACTTAGTTGTTTGCGACAACAATTATACTCAGTATATTGCAATAGCGATAAAAGTTATCTTCAGGGTTAAGGATAAGTTTGTCGCCCTATCTTCGGAAATTCTTGAGCCGTCAACGGCTAAGGAAGAAAAGGAAAAAAAAAACGAGAATTCAGCAACGTTTTTAAAAATCACAAGAAGTTAGTGCCCAGATCATGTCGGAACTCGACCTCGATATCTTTGAGGCAATTTGTATGCATAAAGATGAGATATTTAATTCACATACTAAATACTAGAACTTTTATAGCTTTATGTGGTAAAGACCTTTACTGGTTGTGGTTTAACCTTTTATAGCTTTATGTAACATATGCTTGCTTCCATAGTTCTATAAGGATGGAAAGTAAATCAAAGATCGAAGAGGAAAGATCATTTTGAAGATTTAGAACATTTGATTTTGTATTATATCAAATTATTTCCTTGTATTTGTATTGATTGAGTTACCTTAAATAAAACAGGGATGTAACTATAAGAAGGAAAGAATGTAATACGTTTTTATCAATGGAAAATAACTTTTCATTCAGACTATCACTTTCTCGCATGGTATTAGAACGTGATTGATCTTGGACTCAGAACTCCAGGTTCATCACATCTCAAAAACAACAGTTTGGAGTATTCCAATTTGCTCTCACCGGAAAACCAAAATAAAAAGAAGGAACTCAGAAAACGTCTTTGGACTCAGTAAACAGACATCCTGTTCTTCCTCGTTGTGCAGAACCCTTTCTCTGACCAATCGACCCACAACCTTTCTCAACCAACTGGCCAAATCGGAGGTACAAAAACTCATATATATCATCGTTCCTGTACCTCACCATGACATAACCAGGACCTTCAGAAACCAAAACCGACGATTTGTCTATTCAACTAGTCAATTTACTAAAAAATAGTTTTGGTGTCCATACTCTAATCACCAATTCTGAAGATCTATCCTTTGACTTCAAGTTCAATGGAGGAAACTACCACTGTGGGCAACACTAAATAAAAAGGCAATTGGTGGACGGGGCAGACAACGTATATCACAGACGTACCCCCACCTCCAACTGTCACAGACCCAGCATACCCACAGTGGGAACAATATGACCAGCTAATCCAGAATATAGAACCCAACCTGGTCACGAACGTCTCTCAGTACTCCACAACCAAAGCCTTGTGGGATGGTCTTACAACCACTTACGGCTCTGGCGGAGACACTTTCCAGATTTTTGACCTCCACCAGAAAGCAAATTGAATCAGGCAGTCAGATGGATCGTTGGAGGACTACTAGAACCAACTCCAAGCAGTCTGGATGGTTATTGATGGCAGAGATTCTAATCCAATAAAGGACCCTGTAGATATAGCCATCTACAACCGGAAGGTGCAAGAATAGAGGCTGTTTCAACTTTTGACAGCCATAGATGGAAGGTTTGAGGCCCTGAAAATGGACCTCCTCAAGAGAGAACCTCTTCCCATGGTGGAGGCCGCCTATGCGGCCATCCGGCAAGAATGGGGATTCTGCGAGGAGTTCTTTCAGAATTTACTTCATCATCATTGATTGGCCTTGGATTGAAACTACCATACTGGTGGGAGGTTCAGGGAATAAAGAAACTAGGCATGCGACCATCAGCCCCAGACAAAAGAGCCGTAGCAGTCAGCACCAGCGACACTGCCCAAGGCACTAGGAAGGCACCAGGAAGGCCAATGGAGACCACAATAGCCCAGGAGGTAAGAAATCAGAGAACAGGGGAACATGGAAGAAGCAGGACTGCAGCCAGAAGCTGGAGGCATCTGAGGGTGAAAGTAGGGTTGGGCATTTAAAGCCTAACACTACATCCTATGAAGTACCACCGCTGCCCTCAATAGTAAAGGAAATTAAGCCCTCAGCCAATATACCAATTCCCATAATGCCCCTCCAACTCCAGAAAATTGCAACTCTACCTATCAAAATTTACCTAAATACCCCTCTGCCTAAAAATCTTTATCTAAATCGCTACCCACCTGAAATCCTTTCCCAAACTGCCCAAAGTCCTACAAAAAATTTCCCAAATGCCCTAAACGCCCAAAATACTTACCAGAATAGCCATACACCCAAAAAAGACCAACCTACCCTCACATCACCTAAAACACCCCCGGTGGATCCTTGACTATGGGGCCACTGACACCATGATCTATGACCCCATGACTTCTCCAATCTCGCCCCTCTAAGCAAATCTCATATTGAAACAACAAGTGGCGACCTAATCTCTGTACACAACAATGGACCCATTCAGTTTTCTCCACATCTTACTCTTCAACATTGTCTATATGCTCCCCAACTTTCATCTAAATTATTATCGCTTAGTCAAGTCACCAGTGGACTCGACTATGCTAATATGCACGCGTTTCTCCCTTTTGCAAGACATTCATTCGAAGGAGATAACTGGACATGGCACTGAGCATGATGGTCTTTACTACTTGGACGAGGTTGCTTAACCGGGTCAGTCTATGCTTGCCACTGGTACGATTCATTGGCAACTATAGTTGTGGAATCGTCCATTGGGGCATCCTTCCTTTGGTTACCTCAAATCTCTCTTTCCTACTTTATTTCATCATTCAGTTCCAAAGTTGACTTGTGAAACTTGTATACGTGTCAAACAGTATAAATGTACTTTTCGGCCAACTAATACTCATGTTATTTTTTAGCTTTTCTCTTATTCATTCTGATGTTTGGGGACCATCCCCTGTGCCTACTCCACAAGGTTTTCAATACTTTGTTGCCTTTGTGGATGATTTCTCTCACATGACTTATATATATTTCTTAAAAAATAAATCAGATGTCAATAGTCGGTTTCATGATTTCTGTCAGATGATTAGAACTCTGTACAATATGCCTGTTCGGATCCTCCTCTTTGACAATGGAGGCGAGTATATGTCTCACCACCTCCAGCAATACTTTCAAGAACATGGCATCATCCATCAGACTTCCTGCCCAAATACTCCACAACAAAACAGAGTCGTAGAAAGAAAAAATAGACTTCTCCTTGAAATTACCCATTCCATACTTCTTGAATCCCAGGTACCTTTATATTTTTGGCCTGAAGCTAACGCTTCTTCTGCATATCTCCTAACTCGTCTCCCCATCAAAATCCTTCACAAAAAAACACCGCTAGACACCTTATCTACTCAAGTTAGCATCCCACACATCTTAACTCTACCTCCACGAGTATTCAGTTGCTCTGTCTTTATTCATATTTCCAAGGGCGTCCGTACAAAATCTGGTCCTTGTGCCGACAAATGTGTCTTCGTAGGGTATGTGATATAATCAACATTTATATATAATTTTTGTACACTCTACTATTTATATCGAGCAATATTTGGCTCAATCGACACTTAAAAGTAATAATAACAATCAAATTTAATAATGAAAGTGTTCATTTTTGTTAGCTAAATTAATTTTATTTTCTGAGCTTAACTAAGTTACCACTTAAATGATGTTAAAGTCTATGTTATTTAGCTAAATGTAATATATATTTAATTTTAGTGGACACTACATATTTCTTTTAATATTGCAGGAAAAAAAAGAAAAAAAAGGTAGTTACTGCTACCAGCATTCACGGTTTTAAAGGCAAAGCAGTGAAAAAATAGATAAACTTCAGCTCATTGGGATCGCATTTTATTAGATCTGTTTGTTGAAAACTGAATGCTGTTGAGAAAAAGAAGGTAGCTGAACAGATCCTTATGTTCAGTTCACGCTATAAATATTGCAGGAAAGGAAGCATGAGGGACCACACAAGTTGATCCCAAAAGCAGCTGACGCACGTTTCCGGAGACCATTTTTTCTCCTCTCTCCATTATCAGTCAACGAAAAAGAAGAGAAAAAAAGCTACAGAGGAGGCAATTTCATCCTTAGAGCTGCACGTTTTCCAAGGAGAAAAAGGTGAGAAAAAGAGAATATAACAAAGAGCAGGAGTGCATTTCACGTGGAGCCTTAAGGAAAAAAGGAGGAGTTGGTTTTGCGCGTTGTTCGAGGTAGCAAGTTCTCAGATACATCATTCCAGCATTTTAACAGTACAATTTTTGTACGCGGTTTTCCTCTCCTATCTTTGTAAGCATTTATCTATCATTTTGAAAGGCAGTGTGATTGCAATGAGTGGCTAGATCTTCTATTTTCTTGACTAGTTATGGCGATTGTTGGGTTTTCTGTTCATACAAGATTTGCATTTTTATTATCTCATTTAATTGATTATTATTTTTCCAACGGCTAATTGTTGTTGGTGTGTTTATTGCGTCAGTAGAGTAGCTACCTGCTGATAGAACAAGTAATTAAATTTGAAGAACCAGGAGATGAAAAATTTATTTATGACCGTGTCAACAACGAATCTGTAATAAACTGACTAAGGGATAGATTCGGTTTCTACGGATGGATGATTAGAGAATTCTGAGGAAATTGAATACGACTCGATGGATTAAAATTTGCATAGGGATACGGAGTTTGTCACACAGAGTTAGGTTTCTAGTGCCAACTTATTGGGTAGCAGCTAAAATTGAGAATTGTATCCTTAGCAATTGGAAACAAATTTAATGTGCGTGTTGAGTAGCTAGTAAAAAAATGTTAAACTTTTAGAAAAGAAAAACTCAACCAGAGCATAACTAGTCAAGAATTCTTTAAGGAGAAGTAGGTCTTGGGTTATTTGTGTCGTGTGCGGTAAGATTGTGTTAATTATTTTCATTTTCGTTTGTATTTAATCCCAATTTTTTGAAATGTTTAAATTAAGGCAAAAACATAATTTTGGCACTTAAAACTAGTCCTCGAGGGATCGACAACCTATTCACCTACCGTTTCTACATTCGGACTTATTATACTTGCTAGTAGGTGAAGAATTGCACATCAAGTTTTTGGCGCCGTTGCCGAAGACTAGATTTTGATATCATATAATTATATATAGCCTTTAAGATTAAACCAAAATATTTTTTATATATAAATATATATAAACTTCGACAAATTATCTTTTGCGAATATATATTTTCTATATAAAAAATATATTTTACTGTCTTATATAATTATTTTATAACTTTTTAAGATTTTCGGATGTTTTGTTTCTTCCTTTCCTTTTTATCTGTTTCTTATTGTTTTCGTATTAGTTTTGGGAAAGTGTTATTTCTTTTGCTTTGTTTTTGTTTCCTCATTTATTTTCCGTTATTTTTTTTTTTTTTTGCGTTTAGTAATTAGTTCATTAGTTTATGACCCGTAGTTCCGACGAGCCTTTACTGTACGATCCTAATATTGAAGGTACTGCTAAACATAACAGAAAATAGTAAGGCAGGCAAAAATTAACTCACAAAGAGTTAATATTCAAGAAATCCGAGAAGAAATAGAAATTGAAACGATCGAAATGGCAGAAAATAATCAAGAAGCCCAAAGGTGCCTTAGAGATTATGCAACCCCTAGGGTAGAGGGAGCTGCTCCAGCTATACGTAGACCCACTATAGCCGCCAGCAATTTTAGAATTGAAAAAACAGTAATATAAATGATCCAACAATCTGTACAATTCTATGTTTTATCAAGTGAAGACCCTAACGCCCATATTTCTAATTTCTTAGAAATATGTGACAGGTTCAAGCAAAATTGGGTCACTTACGACGCTATAAGGCTGAGACTTTTCCCGTTTACTCTAAAAGACAAAGCAAAAGTCTGGCTAAATTCCTTTCCTTCCGGCTCCATCACTACATGGGACCAATTAGCTTCTAGTTTCTTAACTAAATATTTTCCACCATCTAAAACCATGAAATTAAAAAATGATATAACAAATTTTGTTCAAGATAGTGGAGAATCATTATATGAAGCTTGGAAAAGATTTGAAGACTACGTAAGATGGTGCCCACATCATGAACTACCAAAGTGGATGCAAGTCCAAATATTCTATAACGGTATAGAAAATAGGTCCAGAGCAATGGTAGACGCTGCCAGTGGGGGTAGCATAATGAGAAAGCCACCCGGTGTGGCATGGAATCTCTTTGAAGAGATGGCCTCTATGAGGTGCCGATGGACAAATGAAAGAAGCAACCCTAAGAGAGGTTCTGTATTAGAACTTGACACGAACTCTGTCATCTTGGCACAATTCTCTTTTATTTCAAAAAGTTTAGGCATTGGTGGTAAAATAACCTGTGAAAATTGTGGTGGTAATCATGTGTTAAATCAGTGCCCACAAAATCATTTGACCAACATAAATGAAAATTCTTACCAGAATAACGAAGCAAATTTTGTAGGTCAAAATCAAAGGTTTAACAATCCTTATCCTAATATCTACAATAATGCATGGGAAAAAATGCAAATTCTTGGAATCGTCCTCAAAATCTAGGGCATCCTCCTGGTTTTCCAACCACTCAAGAGAAAAAGATAAATGTTGAAGATATATTCGCAAAATTTATATCAAGCTCCGAAACTAGATTTCAAAATCAAGAAGCTTTAATAAGAAATCAGGAAACTTTGATCAAGAATCAAGAATCTTCAATCAAAAATTTGGAAAACCAAGTCGAGCAAATGACGAATTTATTGTCAAATAGAATTCAAGGAAGTCTGCCAAGTAATACCGAGACAAATCCTAAAGAATTGAATGTCATAACTCTACTGAATGGAGATGAAACGATCAACGAGACAGCCTCTTTGAATGAAAATGATGACATGAAGATAAGTGAAAATAACAGTGAGGGGTCAATATTTCTGGGCACTGAAGATAACAAAGCTGAGGAAAAAGTAGAAGCTGAAGCATTGAGAAAAGACGACAATACCTATCAATGCAACAATCTGAGAAAGCAAAATAAAGATCTAACGAGAATTCCACAAAACTTGCCTACTGATCTTGAGCAAAAGAAACTTGATCGTGAATTTGAAGAATTTATTGAAAAGTTTAAAAATTAAATGCTGATATTCCTATTGAAGAAGCTTTAGAGAAAATGCCGAGTTATAATAATTTTTATAAAGAAATACTAGCAACCAAGTAAAGAAACACAGTTTTGATAAAGGTAATCAGATGAATGAAAATATTCAAGATAAATTACCACCAAAACAAGAAGATCCTGGATGTTTTTATATTCCTAGTTCAATTGGTAATTTTAACTTTGATGATGCCTTATGTGACCTTGGTGCTAGTGTTAATGTCATGCCTTACTCAATATTTGAAAAATTAAAATTGAAAGACTTGAAACCAACCAATTTCTCGGTACGTTTTCCTGATGGATCAACCAAATGTTTAAGAGGAATGGTTGAAGATTTTTTGGTTCGAATCGATAAATTCATTTTTCCTGCTGATTTTGTAGTGTTAGATATGGTTAATGATTCTAATTCAAAGATTCTTTTTGGAAGACCATCTTTAGCCACAACTAGGAGTGTATTTGATGTTCCAAATGGAGACATAATCCTAAGGGTAGGTAATGAGGAAGTGAAATTACATGTCTTAAAAAATTTAAAGCACCCTAAGAATAATGATGCTTATTATTCTATTAATACAATTTTTAAAGTCCCTTTTGAAGAATGCACTCCTAGAAACGAGAAACTTAGAGGTGGAGAAAATAAATTTCTTTTTGAAAATAAATTACAAGAGAGTCAAAAAGTTTTTCAAGATAAATCAATATCCTGCATCATAAAGAAGATACTTCCCTCAGGAGACGTTGAGGTGGGATTCGAGAAGGTTAAGAAAATCAAAGTGACTGGTAGTCGTCTCAAAAGATTGAATACTAATGCGTCTCGATTACCAGATAAGAAGATAATTCGCTTGTATGATCCACCATGAGAAGGAACTTTGGAAAGTGTAGCTGTAGACTATAAATTCAGAACTACTTCTTTGCCTTGTCATTTTTATATATTGTCGTGTTAGTGTCAAAAGTTTGCAAGTATTTTCATTGAAATACATTCTGAGGCTGTTGGGCAATGAATTTTTCGATTTTTTCTTGCAAGATTTAGGCATGGTTAGTCATTTTAGAGTCATTTTTTCCTTTTTATGCGCTTTTTTTGGTTATGTTTTTGTAGGAACAAAGATTGCGAGACCGTTGGAAAAGAAGTTGGCCCAAGATGGGAACCATATGGCGTGTATGTGGCTCAGTGCAATATTGGAAGACGGCGATGCATCAAATCAGCTGAGTTTCTTGCCCCTATGCTTCTTGTTCTTTCATTTTCTTAACATTCAAGACAATGTTAATATCTAAGTGGAGGGTACGAGGTTTAGACTTATTGAGGAATGCATGATTGTTTTTTTAAAGATGATTTTTGATGTGTCTGAAAAAAAATGCTTAAATATACGTTAATTTTTGATCTTCCATGAATATGTGGATGAGAATTATTTTGCATACGTAGTTACATAATACATGAGAAATACCTTTGGAATAATGGATTGATTCAATGTTGAATATATTTTATCCCATGTAATTTGAGACATTTTGAGTACGTATAGCCATGATCTTGTGATTTGTGAATGGTAGTGAAGAATTACATTTATCATGCATTTTGTGTCATTCTAGAACTTACTTCATTACTTCTCGAGGCAAAATTCTTATATGATTTCAAGTTGACTTAGAGATGACAGTCATATGCATTCTTTGGACTGTTTGAGTCTTTCTATCTCCCCTATATTCATGTTATCACTAGTACCCCTTTTGAGCCTAATTATTAAGAATGATGAGACCCCATTCAATTTTCTTTATTATTAAACCTCATTAACTTCCTATTTTAGCATACTTGATAGAAATGTATATCTGCATATGTCCCTATTTAAGAGAGCTTATATGGCATTATCATTACTTTTGGGATGAAGATAGTGGGTTACGAGTGATGAGATGAGGTTGAAAGGGTGTACAAATATGTCGTTAGAAGGGAATAGTGATGGAAAAAAAGGTTCAAAGAATGAGAAAAAGAAAAAAAGAGGAAAAATGACGAGAAAAAAAACTGCCAAAGGGAAAAAACAGTTATATGGCCGATGATATAAAAAGCATTAAATTAATTATATTGATTTGTTCTCAAAAAATGGAGAGGGTTTTTGAATTGTAAAAAGATGAGTTTATTGCATGTGCATGCCATTTTGTTGTAGGCTCTTATTGTTACGACCCGAGATCCCGGGCTAGTGGAAATGATGAAAATAGAACGCAAACGCGATGTTGATGAAATTTCAATGGAATTTTAAAATTCTATTTAGAATTAATAAAGACATCGACATTAAATATCGGGGTTAGAAACACACATAAAAATAACCTTAAGATAAGTTAACAAATATAACGAGACTGGATGAGACTAGACAATGACTGTATCGGACATACAAGGTATTCAAATAAATTAGTCGGTAACAACCTAAGTCATTAAATGTGTATTAAACCAAATAAAAATACCCGATACGATAATTCCAATACACACTTTTATCACATTTTCTCCCATTCTATCCTACATGGCACAAAAGACAAATTTTTCCTCCTCCCTTAAAACATTAGACCGCCCCCCCCCCCCCCACTCTCCAAAAGTCAAGATTACTTTTTCTTTTATTACCCATCTTCTTACACACTTTTACTTTTCATCATTACCTACACCTAACTTTTCCCACCCATCACTCCACCAAAGTTTTCTTCTCTTTCCTCCCCTCCCTCTCACTCACGTACTCCCTCCCAATTTCCCTAAAGTCTTACACCTCTTTTTTTTTTCTTTTCTTTTCCCTCACATGCTACTACCCATCATTCCATTTTCTCCCACTATCCCCACATGCTCACAAAACAAATATTCCCTTCCCTCTTTTCTTGTGAAATTTCGGTCAACACACAAGAAAGTAGACAACTTGTCTTTCTTTATCTATTTTACACCTTCACTTTTCTCTTTCTTTTTACCACACTACACTCTTATACCTCCAACTTACATTATTTTAATCTTTCTTTTCATATACCCTTTATCACAACCAAAAGTGGCTTCCCCTACCACTTCTCTTTCACGTCAAAAGCCATTCCCCCCAAATTCAAGTTTTATTTTTTTTTCTTTTTCTTACACCACCTACTCTCATCATTTCACTACAAGCTACTACCCTTATCATTCACCACATCAAAAGAGTTCTCTTTCCTCCTCCATGCCTCTGCCGAAAATACACAAGATGAGAGGGGATTCTTCTTCCTCATTCTACACACAATACACTTCATATTTCACAAAGACCCTCTTCTCTCTCTTTTTCTAAGCAAAACAAGCTCATCAATCTTCCATTCTCACATATCACAGTTGAGATCTTCATTAAGGTAAGAACACTATCTATTTTTCTTCCATTCCTTCACCTTCATAGTTGCACACTAACCTTCATTTTGTCTATCAAAACCATATACACCAAGGAGAAGGAGGAGAAGTGTGTTCTTCAAATCCAAGTGAAAGAATCACCATCTAAGAGTAAGAAAGTAAATCAAGGCAAGTATTCTTCCTAGATCCTACATGGTTTTACAAATTCTAAGTATGTATGTTTATATCAAAGTTGGATCATCATGTAGTATGCTCAAGATTTCTTTTCAAGAAAGTATAGATCTATGTTGAATAATAAGTATATATATACACACACTATATACACGCACACTATATACACATATATACATTATATAAACACGTATATATATACATATTATAAAATATGTATGTTGATATAAATATATATGTATAAGTGTATAGATCTACTTATGTATATATGGATCTACATATATATGGGTATATATATATACATATATATATGTATGTATGGATGTGTAGATGCATATATATAAACACATGGTTTTGTATAAAAGTGTATATATATATAAATACGGATTTTTGACATATATGTATGTATGTATGTATAGATCTATATATATATGGATATATATATATATACGGTTTTGAAGTATATATATATATATATGCATACGAGTTATATATATATATGTATAGGTGTATAGATCTATGTATGTGTATATACGGATCTATATGTATATATGCATATGTGTAATATATATTTTAAAGAGAGAAAATGAATAAGTATTTGTGTATTACCTACTATATAGTAAAAGATTTTATAAATGTATATATAGTATATATATATGTTCGGCTGTTAAGAGCCTTGATGACAAAATGATTTCATCATATTTTGTACAAGTATATATATGTATATAGGATGAATATGTTAAACTATGAAAATGAATAAGTTTTGAATATTATACAATATATCATAAAATGATTTACATTTATATATATACTACATATATATTCGGCTATAAGGCCATTCTAAAGTTAAAATATGTTGTTACATATTTTATGTATACATATATGTATAATATATATGATAAGATATGACAATGAATAAATTTTGGATATTACATATCACAAAATGACTTATATATGTATAATTTATATACATATAGGTTCGGCCCTTAGGCCTTAGTAACAAAGATGATTTTATCATATTTTATAAGTATATATGTATATATGATGAATATGTTAAGATATGAAAATGAATAAGTTTTGGATATTATATAATATAGCATAAAATGATTTATATATATATATATACACCATGTATATATGTTCGGCCTTTAGGCTTGGTGACAAAATGATTTTATTATATTTTTACACAAATACATATGTATATATGATGGATATGTTAAGTTATGAAAGTAAGTTAAGTATGTAAATTATGTATTAAGTTATGAAAAGTATGAAACATAAATAGGCTATATTTATGTATGTGTAAATATAAGACTATTAACTTTTACAATGTATGTACATGATATGTTACATGTTATATATGCTAACATAGATAGGTTATGATAAATGTAAGTTATGAAATCTTAGATGAAATGTAAAGTACTTAGAAATTTTCATGATGTAGGCCTTTGAGTTATGAATTATGAAATACATGTATGGAATAGATGTTACGAAAGTAATGTTGGAAGAAAATCGTGAAAACAGGCTGATTGGAGATGCTATGGTCGAATGGCCATTCATGATGGTCAAAGTGGGATTTCCTTTAAGTTATGACGTGTAGGATGAAAGTAAGTAGGCAATGTTATTACAAGATGTAGAATGATCAAAGTACCCGTATTTGACCGAGTCTCACGTTGCATGAAAATAAGATTTGCAAAGTTATGTTGTCACATTTCATGTTTTTAAAAGTTCATATGCATAGGAATAATAAACACGTGACGAATGATTCCAATGAGACACGATATGTTATGTTATGTCATGATCATGATTATGTTATGTTATGTTGAAGCGCTGTCCTGACATCGGGACCGGAGTGGTAGGTGTCAGGGGCCCATGTTTACGTTACGGCTGAGTGTAACACCGGGTCTGGGACACGGGATCTCAGTCATAATGCGTCACCGTTAGCACATGTGCATATGATTCATGATGTTATGTCGCACATGTACTATATGGGGAATCATTCGGTATGTCGTGCGTTATTATTCTTATGAAAAGTGCTATAGCCAATGATGAAAATGTTATGTCTTCATGTTATGAATATGTCATGTTATACAAGTTATGAAAACCATGTCATGATTATGAAAAGTCATGTTTATGAAAAGTCATGTTTTATGCATCACGTCATGACCATGTCACCTTAGGGTTATGATTAAGAACTCTTTAAGTATATGACAGCACTACAGAGGACAATGTTATGTTAAGCATGAGAATGTAGTACATGTAAGATATGCAAAGATGGTATAAGTTATGGATTAGAAGTTAAGTATGGATACAGTATGATGTTATGGATTAAGCAGAATGAGATGCTGTTATGTTATGTATGCTTTGAAATCTTCTTGTTTATCTACTTTCAGTTTACAGCAGTTTACAGATATGAAATGATACTTTACTTATTAAAAAGGAGACGTGCTTATTATACTCAAAATGTATGGTTATTATGAATTGTTACCCCGTCTCCCCATGTATGATCCACATGTCGTATCTGGTAAGACTACTTGCTGAGCGGTTAAAAGTCGGTGGCTATCGCTCATACTTGCCTCATTTAAAACTTTCCAGATAACAGGTATCACTATACAGGCTCGTTGAAGACATGCTAGATAGAGTATTGATAACGAAGAAATCTGCCGAAAGAGTTGCTTTGAAGGTGCTAGGTCTTGGTTTACGATGTATGATAGAAGATTTCAGTATTCTGTATATGATGACTTGTACAGATTATGATGTAGTACATTGCATGTCGATTATGATTTGTTTATGTTATGTTGCTTCCGCTTATCGATGCATTATTCATGTCGACATGTACATGTATAGTATCGACGCTTTGTACTCTATGGAGTAGAGTACGGCGGGTGCACTGAGCCGGAACCCTGGTTTCGGGCGGGGCGCTACACTTATAGATTTTTCTTTGAATCCGTTTTCCTCCGTGAAACCAAGTCCTTAGCCTAACATTACAAGCTTAAAAGTCCTACTTAATCTTCGTTGACTTGAATCATCTATGTTAATGGAAAGCGAGTAAGAAAAGTAAGCCTATGGGATGTTCATGAGTCATAATTTGTATAATTTCAACTGATTGTCTACGGAAAGCTCGTGATTGGCTATTTACGCACACACCTCGATCACATGGGATAAGTATAGTTGATATTTGAGTTATAAAGTTATTTCATTGGTTATTTCGATTGTACTTCGAGACTATGTATGTGAAATCATCGCATATGCATATTCCTTAGAAGAAAGATTAAGCATATTTTCTTTAAAGTCACTTTATTTGCTCGAAGACGATCAAAGGCTAATTGGAGGGTAGTTGATATAATCAACATTTATATATAATTTTTGCACACTCTACTATTTATATCGAGCAATATTTGTTGAGAAAAAGTGTTTGAATAATTTACAAATGCATAGTTTAAATGCTACGAGTTTATGAAATGCATAAATAAATTATTACTTGACACGTTTATGTGATATACATGCTTCATATGCTTATATATATTGTTGCCGTAATATATATTATATGTACAAGAAGTTTGAATTTAATATGAGAAAAATCGCGTAATCGGAAAAAGTCAAAAATTCGGTTTTCTACGAACATACACACATGGCACATTTTTTGAGGCATAGATGTAACATGTATCTAGACACTTTTTACACATTCAAGACATGTTAAATTGTTCTAGAAAATTCGAAATAGGGCTGATTATTATTTACCGTATATGTGTAAATATTGTGCATTATTTGACAAAGCTTACTAAAATGAAATTTCAGCACATTCCCAGCTCTCATACACACCTATTTCATCTTGATTGGAGCCTAAGTGGAGCTTATTTGGCATTTATATTGGTAGAGAATATGCCACACAAGATTGGTGACATAGAAGAGGGCACCACAAAAGGAAAGTATTCAAAAGAGACACATGCTGAAAATTTCAGCACATGTCTCTTAAGGTGGGCGATTTTTTTGTAGTAATGGTACTCAATTTGTCTCTCAAATTCAAGGGATTGAAATGTGATTGTATGATATTTTTTGAATACATTTGAGCACATGTTTTAGAGTTTTTTTTGTAGAATTTACAGCTCACTAAAGGGTATCAAGGTGGACCAATCAACAAGTGACAAGTAAGCTAGGTCAAGTCATCCTTCCAATCATAGCAAGATTGTGTCACCTTCTACACAAAGAACTCTTCCAAGAACATTAAAGACAATTCTCTTGAAGGAAGAGAGCCCTAGAGGGGGCGGCCAAGAAGAGATAAAAAGGGTAGAATAGCGCAAGACAAGGCCAAGCTACAACTCACATTTTCTCAAGTGCAAAAAGCTATACTACTTTCTTCTTCTCCTTTACTTTCTTCTTCTTTTTCTCTCAAGCCTGTTGTTCATACATTCTACATATTGTATAGGCTTTGAATATACCACCCACAATCTTTCATTGTTGTAAAAAGTAGATCAAGATGTGATCAAACTTTTATTCGATCGGTGGTGGTGTATGTGATTCATTTGCTCGATTATATTGATTGTAAAAGGGTGGAGTTAGTGTTTAACTCCAGTAACCCTTGTGTTAATGTTAGTGTTTAACTCCAGTCACCCTTGTGTTAAGGTGTTTTTTGTGTTTAGTGATAACCGAGGACGGTGTCCTCAAACACTGGAATAGGTTGATTTAACTAAACCAGTATAAAATCCTTGGTGTTCTTACTTTATTGCACTTTATTTTCAGTTTTCAGTTTTCTGCATTGAGTTCGTTACAATGGTAAAAATAGTAAACGGTTTTCAAAAATTATAAAATTTTGTAGAAACATAGCCACATATCGCACCTTTTCATTTGACACAAGTGTCACCTCATTTGGATAAGTATAAGTCAGTCAAACGTTAATAGTTCTGAGACTAGTGCAATCTTATTTTCAGATTTGCAAAGGTTGAGAACATCAACGTGGTTGACATACTTCCCAAAGGAATTTTTAAAAACTGTCTCAACCCAATAAAAATCTTGAGGGTGTCATAAAGGTTTCAGACCATTTGGAGTCACCAATTAATAGGAATAAAATTTTCAAATCGGGGTATAGTTTCTGGCAGATTTGTGCAATCTGACCAAAAACGTATTTTTAAGGGGTTAGGAGTGGAGTTCTATTTTGAAATTTTCGTGAGTCTCTTATAAAATCAGAGAGTACGTTCTCACCAAATTTCATAATTTAAGAAGGTCTACAACTAGGTCTTTTAAATATTTAAAATCAGGATCTGAAAACAGAAACTGTTTTCAGAAGTGATGTTTTTGGTCCAAAGTTTTTAAAAACCAAATTTTCCGCACTCACTATTCAACCCCTTCTATTGGTGCTATATAGGTCCTACACATGGTATCAGAGCGCAGGCACACTCACGACAAGAGGATCCAACGATCTTTGTGAGATGGCAACCACTAGTCACAAGACCGAACAAGAAGGTATGTCGAGTCAAAGGCCTCTTCTTTTTGACAGTGATTCTTTTATACAATGGATACTTAGAATGAAACTTTTCTTTATGGCCATTTATATAGACTTATGGTCCATTATAGAAGATGATCCTTTTATTCCTTCTAAGTTATCCACGGTTGATGGTGTCACACTAGAAGTCGTAAAACCAAAACAAGAATATACTAGTGATGACAAAACAAATTAAGTATGAATGCTAGATGCATGCAACTTCTTTTAAATGGTTTGAGTAAAAGTGAATCGAGCTATGTGTCAAATTGCTCCAGTGCCCAAGAAATGTGAAAAATTCTTGAAATGAAACATGAAGGTACTAGTCAAGTTAAAGAGTATAAGATAAACACTAATATCTACTCTTGAATCTTTCAAGTTATTACCGAATGAATCTATTGTTGATATGGATCTAATATTGACTAACATTTACAATTCTCATGAGTCTCTTAGAAAGGTATTTTCTTCGCAGGAGAAGGTGCAAAAAGTGCTAAGAAGTCTCCCATCCGAACGGAATTCAAAAGTCATTGCAATCGAAGAAAGTAAGGAAACTAAATCAGTAAAGATGGAGGAATTAATTGGATCATTGTGTTAGGAAACATACGAGATCACTGCAAAAACGCGCAGCGGAAAAACAAAATCTGATCTCCGATTTTCTACCAAGGATCTATGTTGTTTGTTTAATTCGATGAAAGAAACTCAAAAATTACCTATGTAGATTTGAAATCCACAGATGAAGGAGGTGCGATGACAAGAACACACTCTGTCGGTATCCACACGAATGCTTCCGTCTGGACTGCTAGCTCTTGAAACGGCGGGGCTGAGAACTCGGTTTTTTCTCCAAAAACGAGTTACATTTTTCTCTGATGATCGTGTTTCATCTCTATACGAGATGCACCATTATATATACATATATGTAGGCATCAAATCCGAGTCCAAATCGAATTAGCTAAGCCAATCAGAATCCATATCAGATATGGATCTTATCAGGATATTCAAAATCTATATCAGATATAGATTCTTTCATTATTATCCGATAATACACACACACATATACATATATATATATATAATCATAAAAACAACAACAACAATAATAATAATAATTAATATCTAATATTAATATTATTAATATCAGCCCATACGCATTCTTGTGTGTGACCCGATAGGCCCATATTAATTGGCAGTCGGTTAAATCTCCATTAAACCAACAAGTCATAATTGGTCTCTAGCAAGACATTACGACTACCCAATTAATACGAGTAAAGTCCAACTAGCTTAATAATAAAACATGTATGAATGTCTTTGTCACACGATATCTAGTTTGAACATAAGTCATGGTCAGCGTCATATTTATATTGTTCAAACATATGATTACTTGATCTCTAAGTAGACAGATAAAACAAATGATATTGATCACACTATCAATTCATCTGAGCACGACCATGCAATTCACAGTCTCACTAATCGAGGGGCCCAAAGATATCTCTCTCAAAAGAGAGGGACAAATTCTATCTTGATTGTTCAATATCCTCTACATGATTTCTATCATACTCAATCATGACCTTTATTATTATCCAGTTACGGATAACGTTAGATCATGTCAAAATATAATAGTCCTTATGTTGGAAACTAAAACAATCTCAAGTTTAAGGATTAAAACATGACTATCATGAGTTTACTTATGACGCTAATCCATGTAGTAATCTCATGATGGGTCTATCCAATACACTGTTCTCTAATAAGTATCTATGAGATTGATTTGTATCACCATACACATAATCATCTCATGATTATCAAATCAATACTCATACTGGTTATAAATTATTTTATCTCTATAACAATAATAAAACAGGGACACATATATCATAATTGTGTAACATACTAACCAACAATAATGATAATAAAACCTCTTTATTAATAATAAATGTATAATATAAACATCCAAATCATGGCCTAGGGCACATACACTAACACATTGAAGGTATATGAAAACAAACTCACTCTAAGAAATTCTGAATCTACTTCTAAACAAGATAAGGCTATAACGTTTAAATCAAATGAATACGTCTCTACCTCTTATGATCGCGTAGATGATAGTGACACGGATTCCGATGATGAAGATCTAATCACGTTGGCTAAAAGATTAAGAAAGATAATGAGAAAATCACTTAAAGACAAACCTAAGCCTACTTCATCTAAGAATCAAAGAAGTAAAAATAAAAATAATGAGGATATTAAGTGTTATACTTGTGGAAGACTTGGACATATCTCTTATGACTGTCTGAACAAGGACAAAACAATGAACAAAAATCATGACAAGGATCGGACAAAAACTAGACCCGTCTCATAACCTAAACAAAGGTGAAGAGCCCTTAAAGCCTCCACATGGAGTGATTCATCCGATTCCGAAAATGAAGAAGCCGAACAGGAAATGGCTCAAGTATGCCTTGAATCCAAAGCATCAAACGAGGTATCTTCTGATTCTGAGCCTTCATCTGATGATTTATTTTGTCAATATCTTGAGTTGCATAAGTTTTCTAAGGCTCTTGTAAAAGAAAAGAAACGCTTAATTGAAGATACGAAATTGTTAGAATCTTCTAACACGAATTATGTATCTCAATTAAACGATTCAAAAGAAGAGTCGTCTTGCATGATAAATTCATTAAAATATGAGATTTCCTCTTTAAAATCCGAGAACACTGAGATGAAGTCGAGATTTCAAATTTGAAATCAAGAAACACGGATTTAGAAGATCGTAAAACAATTCGATTCGGGTACTAGCATGCTAGATCGTCTCATTTCCTCCCAAAAGCATGAAAATGGTAAAACTGGATTAGGATATGTGGAAGATAATAAAGTGCAAAATAAGTCTACCAACTTTATTTTATCTAAGAAACCGCGTGCATTAAAGACAACTATACAACCTAAGAAGACGACTAGTACACCACTCATCTCATCTCATCGTGCTTCTTATTCTTCATATCATACAAAATACAATCATGTGCCATATAGATATGAAAGGAAACTATTGATGCATATGCGGCGATCATACAACACAAATGCATTTAGATCACTCACTATGCACATTAGCAGAAATGCATATGAAAAACGAAAATCTTATCATGAGCATGATGGCATTCTCGGCCATAGACCAAACGGATTTGCACCTAACGTCTATTATATTGTGTCTTCATCTCTTTTGTCACCTTTTGGAAAACCTAGAAAGGTCACCCATGTTTAGGTACCAAAAGGTACATTGGCAAAGAGTTGAATCAATAACCCTTAAGAACTCACTTGAAATGCATGATTTTTGTTGATATACTATAAACTACTATTTATTTCCATTCTTACTTGCACTTTTAATGTCATTTACAAAATAAAGGGAAAGAGAGAGCATGATTTAAAGGGGAGAAAGAGCATGATTGGATGATTTAAGGGAGAGCACACGATGATATAAAACTCAAAATTCAAATTTGTGCATAATTGGAGGGGGAGCGATCATATTTAAATCATGAACCAATGTTATTTTTTAAATCATCAAAAGGGGGAGATTGTTAAGAAAAAGTGTTTGAATAATTTACTAATGCATGATTTAAATGCTACGAGTTTACAAAATGCATAAATAAATTATTACTTGACACGTTTATGTGATATACATACTTCATATGCTTATATATATTGTTGCCGTACTAACAAGCTATGAAGCATTAAAGCTTACATCACATGGCACACATTTGTTGTCTTTGTGCTATTTTCAGGTGACACAATTAATGAACTAAACTAGTTCATTAAGTGGAGTGCTTAAGTTAATGAACTAACTAGTTCATTAAATGGAGATACATTTGGTGGAAGCTATATGACAATAAATTTGAAAATGGAAAGTCTTCTCCCCATATGAATTTACAAGCCATATATATATATATATATATATATATATATATATATATATATATATTAAAAAGACACAATACACATATATTCCGACGTACCACCGACACGTCACATATGTTATAAATGTACGTCGACATCACACCGCTATATACAACCCATACTTATGAGTATATTCAGGTCTTATATTATATGATATAAGTCATGGTGACGTCAAAATTATAACGACATGTTACAAGGTCATAAACCAAAAATCGTCGTATCGCGTGACACCGAAACTTCACAGACATGTCACGTGCTTCTCATAAAAAGATAGCCAGCCCATATGCTTCAAAAATGGCCAAACATTTCGTGGCTCACATGTTAAAATCTTCCATTAAATCATACCATATTGGCACACACAAATCACCCACTATTTAGGCTAGATTTATAGAGAATTCAAATTCAATCTTCTCTACTACACATGAGTGTTTTACCTTAGCTATTTGAGCTAAATATGCACTTTTTTTATGTATATTATGTGTGACATAATATATATTTTATGTACAAGAAGTTTGAATTTAATCAGAGAAAAATCGCATAATCGACGAAAGTCGAAAATTTGGTTTTCTATGAACATACACAAATGGTATGTTTTTGAGGCATAGATGTAACATGTATCTAGACACTTTTTACACATCCAAGACATGTTAAAGTATTCTAAAAAATTCAAAATAGGACTGATTATTATTTACCATATATGTGTAAATATTATGCATTATTTGACAAAGCTTACTAAAATGAAATTTCAGCACATGTACGACTCATTCTACACGCCTATTACATCTTATTGGAGCCTAGATGGAGCTTATTTGGTACTTTAATTGGTGTAGAATATGCCACACCAGATTGGTGACATTGAAGAGGGCACCACATGAAGAAAGAATTCAAAAGAAAAGCACATGCTAAAAATTTCAGCACATGTGTTTTAGTGGGGCGATATTGATTGTAAAACGGTGGAGTTAGTGTTTAAATCTAGTCACTCTTGTGGTAAGTTGTTTGTTTTGTTTAGTAATAACAGAGAAAGGTATCCTCAAAGACTGGAGTAGGTTGATTTAACCGAACCAGTATAAAATCCTTGATGTTCTTACTTTATTGCACTTTACTTTCAGTTTTCAGTTTTCTGCATTAAGTTTGTTTCAACGTAAAAATAGTATAAAATTTCAAAAAGTATAAAATTTTGTAGAAACATAGACACATATCTTAGCTTTCATTTGGCGCAAGTTTCAACTCGTTTGGATAAGTATAAGTCAGTCAAACTTGAATAGTTCTGAGACTAGTGCAATCTGATTTTCAGATTTGTAAAAGTTGAGAATATCAACGTGGTTGACATACTTCCCAAAGAAACTTTTAGAAAAATGTCTCAACCCACTAAAATAAATATCTTGAGGGTCTTTTCATAAAAGTTTCAGACCATTTGGAGTCACCAATTAACAGGAATAAATTTTTCAAGTCGGAGTACAGTTTCTGGCAAATTTGTACAATCTGACCAAAAATGTATTTTGAAGGGGTTAAGAGTAAAGTTTTAATTTGAAATTTTCGTGAGTCGCTTATAAAATCTGACAGTACATTCTGACCAAATTGCATAACATCTTTGCAATATTTCAAATCAGGATCTGAAAACAGAAACTATTTTCAGAAGTGAGGTTTTTGGTCCAAAAGTTTTTAAAAACCGAATTTTTCTCACTTACTATTCAACCTCCCTTCTAGTGGTTCTATACAAGTCCTACAATATTTGGCTCAATTGACGTTTAAAAGTAACAATAACAATCAAATTTAATAATGGAAGTGTTCATTTTTGTTAGCTAAATTAACTTTATTTTCTGAGCTTAACAAAGTTACCACATAAATGATGTTAAAGTCTATGTTATTTAGATAAATATAATATTTATTTGTTTTTAGTGGACAATACACATTTCTTTTAATATTGCAGAAAAAAAAGAAAAAGAGATAGAACCTGCTGCCAGCATTCACGTTATAAAGGCAAAGCAGTGAAAAAAGAGATAAACTTCAGCTTATTTGGATCACATTTTATCAGATCTGTTTGTTGAAAACTAAATGCTGTTGAGAAAAAAAGGCAGCTGAACAGCGGGTGGGATCAGAGAAGGCCAAATGTGAGGCCACGAATCAGAAACCGCCACGTGTCTCCTCTGCCTTTTGAAACATTTTTTTAGGTGCCCCCACTTTCCTTCAATATTTTCCCCTCTAGTCCTTCCACCACCTCTTCCATCGTCTCCACCACCGCATTTTGATCACCTCCAATCTAATTTCTCATATAGATCTTAACTTTCAGCTACAACCATTTCTACTATCCCCAAACTGCATTGCAAGCAATATGTAAGTCTATTGCTGATTTGCTTCCTTTTTGCTCGACGAGGCTTCAGTAACTTTTCATTTTTAGCTTCACTGCATCATTCACTTCTTCCAGGCGTTTTTATGAGCTATGGCGCTGGTGGCTGCAGAAAAAAGGCATGAAGTGAAAGAGGGACGTGGTGTTTTCAGAAAATGAAAAAGAAAGTGAAGAGCAGCTACAAATTTATGGACAAGAGAGGAAAAAAGTAACATGTCGCCGGAGGATCACTGGGGGGAGGGAGCAGAGGTGGTCTTCAAACCACGCTGGAGGGAGGACTCTGCTGTCGGACAGAGCAAGGAAACCAGGTGGTGGCACTGCCGATGGTGACTCTGCAGCAGTGGCTACGTTTTCGCTGCTGGAGGAAGGGGAAAATTTACCGCAACTGTCAATTTTTGGTGGAGAAGATTAGGTTATAGGAAAGTCTTTTTTTAAAGGAGCATGACACATGTCAGCAGACTATTAGCTGCCTCATTTTTTGCCTCATTTATTGCCTCTGATCATCTTCGGCTGAACTGGTGGGATCAGAGAAGGCCAAATGTGAGGCCACGAATCAAAAACCACCACGTGTCTCATCTGTCTTTTTTAAAAAAAACATTTTTTAGGTGCCCCCACTTTCCTTCACTATTTTCCCCTCCAATCCTTCCACCACCTCTTCCATCGTCTCCACTACCGCATTTCGATCACCGCCAATATAATTTCTCACCTAGATTTTAACTTTTAGCTACAACCATTTCTACTATCCCCAAGATGCATTGCGAGCAATATGTAAGTCTATTGCTGATTTGCTTCCTTTTTGCTCGATGAAGCTTCAGTAAACTTTCCTTTTTAGCTTCACTGCATCATTCACTTCTTCTAGGCATTTTTATGAGCTACTGCGCTAGTTGCTGCAGAAAAAAAGGCATGAAGTGAAAGAGGGATGTGAAGAGCAGCTTCAGATTTACGGAGAAGAGAGGCAAAAAAGTAACATGTCCATGGAGGATCGTTTCAAGGGGAGGGAGCAGCGGTGTTCTTCAAACCACGCCGGAGGGAGGACTCTGCTGCCGGACAGAGCAAGGAAACCAGGTGGTGGTGCTGCCGATGGTGACTCTGCAGCAGTGGCTGCATTTTCGCAGCTGGAGGAAGGAGAAATTCGCTGCAACTGTCGATTTTAGGGGGAGAAGATTACATTACGGGAAAGTCTTCTTTTAGAGGAGCATGACACGTGTCTGCGGACTATTAGCTGACTCTTCTTTGCCTCATTTATTGCCTCCACTGATAATCTCCGGCTGAACAGCTCCTTCTGCTTAGTTCACGCTAAAAATATTGCAGGAAAGGAAGCATGAGGGACCATGCAATGTGATCCCAAAAGCAGCTGACGAACGTTTCCTGAGACCATTTTCCCCTCTCTCTATTATCAGTCAACAAAAAAGAAGAGAAAAAAGCTACAGAGGAGGCAATTTCATCCTTAGAACTGCACATTTTCCAAGGCGGAAGAGGTGAGAAAATGAGAATATAACAAAGAGCAGGAGTGCATTTCATGTGGAGCCTTAAGGAAAAAAGGAGGGTTAGGTTTTGCACGTTTGAGGCAGCAGGTTCTCTGATACATCATTCCAGCAGCAAATAGTACAATTTTTGTACGTGGTTTTCCTCTCCTATCTTTGTATGTATTTATCTATCATTTTGAAAGGCAGTGTGATTGCAATGAGTGGCTAGATCTTCTATTTTCTTGACTAGTTATGGCGATGGTTGGGTTTTCTGTTCATACAAGATTTGCATTTTTATTATCTCATTTAATTGATTATTATTTTTCCAACGGCTAATTGTTGTTGGTGTGTTTATTGCGTCAGTAGATTAGCTACCTGCTGATAGAATAAGTAATTAAATTTGAAGAACCTGGAGGTGAAAAATTTGTTTATGACCGTGTCAACAATGAATATGTAGTAAAACTGATTAGGGATAGATTCGGTTTCTACGGGTGGATGATTAGAAAATTCTAAGAAAATTGAATGAGACTTGATAGATTAAAGTTTGCATAGGGATACAGAGTTTGTCACACCGAGTTAGGTTTCAACGCCAAGGGATTGGGTAGCCGCTAAAATTGAGTATTTCATCCTTAGCAATTGGAAACAAATTTAATGTGCATGTTGAATAAATAGTAAAAAAAAATTGTTAAACCTTTGGAAAAGAAAAGCTCAGCCAGAGAATAACTAGTCAGGAATTCTTTAAGGAGAAGTAAGTCTTGAGTTATTTTTGTCGTGTGCAGTAAGATTGTGTTAATTATTTTAATTTTCGTTTTCATTTAATCCCAATTTTTGAAAGGTTTAAATTAAGGCAAAAACATAATTTTGGTACTTAAAAACTAGTCCTCGTGGGATCGACAACCTACTAACCTATCGTTTCTATATTTGGACCTAGTATACTTGCTAGTAGGTGAAGAATTTCACATCAGGATGCCATTCACCAAAAAGGATACCGATGTTATAACCCTAAAACCTGACGGATCTAGGTTACCATGGACTATGTTTTTCTTGAGATATAATATTTCTATCGTTCACAGTCTCCGGCCCAAAGGGAGATTCCATCAGGAACTAGTGGACCACCCGACTGGTGACACGACCACAGGGTGCCAGAGACTGTCCAATAAAGTCAAGTAGATGGCGCCACCGAACGAGCCTCAGATAATGTAGAAGAGATAAACGTGCCAGGACCAACTCATGACTCTACTTTGGTGAATGGCCCCCACGAGGTAAGTAACGCGCATATTAACGACACAGTTCCTGATTTTACTACTCCCTCGAATGTACTATCTGAACCATAGGTACGAAGATTTCCTGCTAGAGCAAACAGGGGAATGCCACCACAGCGATACTCTTCGGGTCGTGACACACGTTCCTCGAGGTATCTGATGAATTTAGCTCAGGGGAGGCGGCAAGGAGTTTGTTCACATCTATGTGCCAGGAAATCATACCCAGGACAGTTAAAGCAGCAGTCAAGGTACCACAATGGCAAGATGCAATGCACACCCAAATGGAGGTTCTCAAAAGAAATGAAACGTGGAAAAAGTGCTCGTTACCTCAAGAAAGAAAACTGTTAGATGCCGATGCGTGTTCACAGAAAAATATAATGCAGATGGAACAGTCGAACGGTATAAGGTCTGATTGGTACCAAAAGGATGTACTCAAACCTACAGGATTGATTATTACGAGACCTTCTCACCAGTTGCAAAGATTAATTCAATCAGGGTCCTATTCTCTGTAGCTACCAACTAAGGCTAGCCGTTATCAGTTTGACGTAAAGAATACCTTCCTGCATGGAGAATTAAAGGAAGAAGTCTACATGAGCGCTCCACCAGGATTCACTAATGACTTTGAGGAACACAAAGTGTGCTAACTAAAAAAAGTCTCTTTACGGACTGAAACAATCTCCATATGTATGGTTCGGAAGATTTACTTTAGTTGTGAGAACAATCGGATATAGACAAACAATGCTGACCACACGTTGTTCTTTAAATAAAGAGGGAAGTTGATTACATGTCTGATTATTTATGCAGACGATATAGCTATCACAGGCAATGGCGACGAGGAGATCTCGGAGCTTCGAGACAAGTTATTCGTTGAGTTTGAGATAAAGGATTTGGGCGCATTGAACTACTTTCTTGGCATATATGTCTCCGGTCAGACCAAGGAATCTTCATATCACAGAAAACGTATATACCTGATCTGCTGGCAGAGGTAGGAATGTTGGAATGTAAGCCAAGCGATGTTCCGAGGGCTATTAATCTAAAGTTAAAAATCACGGATGGAGAGTAGTTAGTCAACCGGGAGAAGCATGAGAGGTTGGTAGGGAAGTTGATTTATTTATCTCATACTGACCAGATATAGCCTACGCTGTTGGAGTAGCGGGCCAGTTCATACATAAACCACAGGAAGAACATTGGAAAGCTGCGATGCGCATTGTAAGTATCTCAAAGGGACTTCGCAAAGGGGAATATTGTTCAGAAAGCATGGCTACCTGAATATAGAAGTGTATACCGATGCAGATTGGGCTGGAAGTCCTAATGATAGAAGGTCTACGTGTGGGTATTTTACGATGGTAGGGGAAATTTGGTCACTTGGAAAAGTAAAAAGCATAAGGTAGTAGCATTATCAAGCGCTGAAGCAGAGTTTAGGAGAATCACTAAAGGGATCATGGAAGTCTTGTGGTTAAGAAAGCTGGTGCGGGAGTTGGGTTTTCCTCAAGGATTTCCAGCTCAAATACGGTGTGACAACAAGACTGTGATAAGTATCTCTGAGAATCCAGTGCAACACGATCGTACTAAGCACGTTGAGATAGATAGACACTACATCGAAGAGAAACTTGAGGATGTAGTAGAAATTCCGTTTGTCCGTTCCGAAGACCAGCTTGTTGACATTCTGACAAAGGCAGTGGCATGGCGCACGTTTGAACTTACTCTCGGCAAGTTGAACATTGGAAATCTGAATTTTCAACTTGAGGGGGAGTGATGGAAAGTAAATCAAAGATTGAAGAGGAAGGATCATTTTCAAGATTTAGAATATTTGATTTTGTATCATATCAAATCATTTCCTTGTATTTGTATAGTTGAGTTATCTTAGATAAGAGAGAGATGTAATTATAAGAAGGAAAGAATGTAATACCTTTTTATCAATGAAAAATAACTTTTCATTCGAACTATCACTTTCTAGCATAAGTCACTTTAAGATATATTTATTTTGTAATTACGCCTTAGTTTATAGCTATCAAGATATTATTTATTGCTTCACTTTTCTCTGTTTATCCAAGAAGAAAGAGGACCAGAGATGCCTAAACGTGCTAGTGAATGCGCATGATATCTTTGGACATTCGGACAAAAGTGAAGCGACAAGAATCAAAACTTATTGAAATCCCTTTGCTCTCATCAATCAGATTTGCCAATGGCGATATATTATCAGCATCTTCGTGTAGTTTCTGAAAGGACACCAAAGAATCCGTCTCAGATTTAAATTCAACCTCTAACCCCTTGAAAATTCGTTGGTGATCAGATTGCGCAAATCTGCCAGAAACGATACACTGATTTGAAAAATTTATTCCTATTTGTACACAACTCCAAATGCTCTGAAAATTTAACCACTAACCTCTTATATATTGTATTTAAATGGGTTGAAACAGTTTTAAAAAATTCTTTCGGGAAAATTAGTCAAATACACTCAAAGTCTCAACCTTTGCGAGCCTGAAAATCAGACTGCACTAGTCTCAGAACTTTGGATGTTTGAATGACTTATACTTATCCAAAAGGGTTGAAACTTGTGTCAAATTAACCCTAAGACGTGTGGCTATGTTTCTGGAAATTTTCGTAATTTTTGAAAATCTTTTACTATTTTTACGATTGTAAACAAAAGGAGTAAACAGTACTGAAATAGAATATAAGGGCAGAAAGTAAATGACACCGAGAATTTTATACTGGTTTGGTTATAAACAACCTACTCCAGTCTTCAAGGAACGCCTTCCTTGGTTCACACTAGTCACACAACACAAATACACCTTACCACAGGGTTGATGGAGTTACACACCAACTCCAACCCTTTACAAACCTTGTACGATGAATACAATTCGCACGAACACCACGACCTTGCAAGAATGAAGATTGATCACACCTTGATCAATCTTTTACAAAGATAAAGAGTATGTGGTGGTATATTACAAGCCTATTCAAGGATAGAAATATAAGTACAATAGGCTTTCAAGAAGAAGAAAGAAAGAGAATGTAGAAGAAGAAGGCTAGAACACTTTTGATCTTTCAACTTGCAACACTTGTTCTTGTCCTTTGTTTTTGCTTATCTCCTTCGTTTTTAACACATTGCAGCCGTCCCCTCTAGGCCCTTCCCTTCTTGAAAATTGTCTTCTAAGTCCTTGGGAGAATGTAAGACATCAATGTGACATGATCTTGCTTACTTGGCATCTTCTCATTGGATGATCGTTTAAGCTTTGCGTACTTGGCACTTCATGATAGGTTAAATGTTGTCATCATTTGATGACTTAGAAAATCTGAATATTTCACTCAAAACATGTGCCAAAAATCGACATAGAATAATTTCCATAATCCACAAGATTGTCACATAAATTAAGCAAGACACAATTCTTCCCACACAAGGTTAAAAATCGGCCATAATGAGTGACTACCATGCTGAATTTTCAGCATGTGATACATTGTGTTAAAGTTCAAAATACTTCCATTTTTCTTTGATTTTTCTTTTTAAAATAAATCATCAATTGATAGCAAATATCCTTATCAAATTGGAAATGACACCCACATGCCCTCAAAAACGGTCAAGATGCATTCCACACGTGCTGAAAAATTTCAGCATGTGTGATATATAAGATATCACACTTTATGGCTTTGAAACTTATTCAAAATGCTTCCAAAATATCTTTCAATTAATCCACCTTAATTAGGAAGTAACATATCACTCATAATGGATGAAAAATTCGGCCATCATTAGCACACATGCTGAATTTTCAGCATGTGTCACAATTGTGACAAAAATTCAAATTGTTACCTTGTGTAGCTTCTTCCTTTATGTCACCAACATTGTATGATTAGTTCTTAACCAATCAATATGCCAACAATACTCTACAAAGGCTCCATCTCAGCTGTAGGGACGTTGGTAAGTGTATATGCATGTGCTGAAATTTTTATTTTTGCTAACTTTGTAAAATAGTGCACATTTAATAATACACACATGTTATATTTCAATCAGCCCTTAATCTAATTTTCTAGAACACTTTAAGATGTATAACATATGTAAAAAGTGTCTAGATACGTGTCGTATGATGTGCCAAAAATATTCCATGTGTTGAGTACGTAGAAAACCGAATTTTCGATATTTATCGATTACCCGATTTTTCTCTAATTAAATTCCAACTTTTGCACATGTTATATATATTATGTTACACATAATATATATAATATAAACTTTAATTCTCAGCACTTGGTTGGTCTAAAGTGGCGCCATTAACATGTGACAAAATAAAAATTGGAATCTCCACAATTTGGCCTTAATGTGGGGTGATTTGTGTGTGCCAACATGGAAAGATTTTATGGCTGAAAATATCATGTAGGCCACGAAAATAATATTGATTTTTGAGGTGTATGGGCTGGCTATCTATTTATGGCAAGTACGTGACACGTTGGCGAAGTTTTGGTATTAGCCCGATACGACAATTTTTGGTTTAGAACCTTTTAACGTGTCGTATTTAATTTGTCATCACCATGACTTATATCATATGATATATGACCTGAATATACTCATAAATATGAGTTAAGTATGATGGTGTGACGTTAACATACGTACGTAAAATATATAACGTGTCGGTAGTACGTTGGAATACATGTGTATGTGCCTTTTTCAAAAAATCCGAAAATATATAATTATATATGTATGTAGGCGTGTATATGAGTGATAAATGAGGAGGAGGAGACTTTCCTTTCTTAGCCTTGTTGCCTTTGTGCCTTTTCCGAATGTAGCTTCCTTTAATGAACTACTTAGTTTAATTAACTAAGTACTTCACTTAATGAACTAGTTTAGTTCATTAATGGTGGCACCTGAAAATAGTATAAACACAACAAATGTTTGCCATTTGATGTAAGCTTTGTAGCTTCATGGCTCGTTAGTACGGTAACATAATATATGAACTATATAAGGCAAGTAATAAGCAATATCATGCACATTTATCTTATGCTCGTTTTTGTGCACATTTAAATCATGTATTTGAAAATCACTCAAACCCCTTTTTCTCTACAATCTCCCCCTTTTGATGATTTTCAAAATAACCTATACTCATGATTTAAATCCTATCGCTCCCCCTTCAATCATGCATAAAATCAAAACTTGAATTTTAAATTCTGAGTCGCTCCCCCATAATTTATGCAATTAGTATCTCTCTCCCCTTAAATCATGCTATCTCTCCCCCTTTATTTTGAAAAGTAAATCAAAAGATGCCTGTAAAGATGAAGAAGAAAAAAATCATGCATTTCATATAACGTGCGTTCGTAAGAGTTATTTATTCAACCCTTTGAAAATGTCTCTTTTGGTACCCAAATTTGGGTGACCTTTCTAGGTCTTCCAAAAGGTGAGAAAGGTGATGAGAACGCAACATAATATATGTTAGGGACAAATGCGTTTGGCCTTTGGCCAAGAATCCCATCATGCATGTAGTATGGTTTCTGTTTTTGATAAGCATTTTGGTTTGCACGCACCAGACGTGATCTAGATGCATTTTTGTGATATGAGTGTCGCGTATGCATCACTTGTTTCTTCTCATATCTATATGGCACATAATTATATTTTGCATGATGTGAAGAAGAAGCACGTTGAGATGTCATAAGAAAAGGCCTATGCGTCTTCTTAGATGCCACATATGTCTTTGATGCATCTATTTTCTTAGATGGGATGAATTTGATTGGTTTATTTTGTGGCTTACTTTTCTCAACGTATCCTAGTCCGGTTTTGTCACTATCATGCTTTTGAGAAGAAATGATGTGATCTAGCATGTTTGTTCTCGTGTCAAATTGTTTCACCTTTTTCTCTACATTCGCATTCCTTGGTTTCAAGTTTGAAATCTTGGATTTCAATTCAGTGTTCTCGGATGTCAATGATGAAATCTCAGACATTAATGAATTTATAATGCATGACGACTCTTCTTTTGAATCGTTTAATTGAGACACGAGATCTTTGTTAGAAAATTCTAACAATTTCTTGTCTTCAATTAATCGCTTCTTTTCTTTTGCAAGAGTCTTTGAGAACTTATGCAATTCTAAATATTGACTAAATAAATCATCATAAGAACATTCAGAATCGGAATCAGAGTCGGAAGATACCTCATTTGATGCTTTAGATGTAAAGCATACTTGTGCCTTGTGTTCTTCTGTATCATCAGTCTCAGAGTCGGATGTGTCACTCCAAGTGGAGGCTTTGAAGGTTCTTCTCCTTTGTTTAGGTTCTGAGACGAGTCTATTCTTGTTCCGATCCTTATCAGGGTATTTGTTTGTTTGTTTTTCTTTATTAGGGCATTCATATGATAGATGTCCAAGTTTGCCGCATTCCTAGCACTTTATTTCCTTATTTTTATTTTTATGATCCTTAGATGAGGTAGACTTATGTTTAATCGATTTTCTCAATATTTTTCTTAATCTTTTAGCCATCGTGATTAAGTCCTCATCATCGGAATCTATGTCACTATCATCTACGACGTATTCATTTTATTTAAATGCTATAGCCCTATCATTATTAGAAATGGACTCAGAATGTCTTAAAGCAAGTTTGTTTTCATATACCTTAAGTGATCCAATTAGTTCTTCCATCTTAATCGATTTAGTCTCTTTGCTTTCTTCTATTTCCGTTACTTTAGAGTCCCACTCGGATGGAAGGCTTCGTAAGACTTTCTGTACTTTTTCCTGCATGGTAAAAGCTTTACCAAGAGACTCAAGAGAATTGTAGATGTTAGTCAAACGAAGATCCATATCAACAATAGATTCATTACGCAATAATTTAAACGACTCAAGTGTGGACATAAGCATGTTTATCATTGACTCTTTTACTTGACTAGTGCCTTCGTGTTTCATTTCGAGTATTCTCCATATTTCTTGTGCACTAGAACAGTTTGAGACATAACTAGACTCACTCTTACTTAAACCATTTAAGAGCAATTGCATAGCCCTAGCATTCATGCTAAGTTTCTTTTTATCATCACTTGTATATTCTTGTCTAGATTTAGCAACTTCTAAAGTGACTCCGTCTACGGTGGATAACTTAGATAGAACAAAAGGACCATCTTCTATAATCGACCAAAGATGAATGTCTATTGCCATAAAGAAAAGTTTCATTCTTACCTTCCATTGAATGAAAGACTCACCGTCAAAAAGAGGAGGCCTTATGGTTGACATTCCTTCTTGCACGGTGTTATAACTAGTGGATGCCATCTCACGTAGATCGTTGGATCCTTTTGTTGTGAGTGTTTCTGCGCTCTGATACCAATTGTAGGATCTGCAAGGCACCACTAGAAGGGGGGGTTGAATAGTGGGTGCGGAAAATGTGGTTTTTAAAATTTGTTTAAAACCAACCAACTCAACTTCTGAAAACAGTTTCTGTTTTCATAACCAGTTTTAAAACGTTTTTAAAACTAGGTTGTAGGTCTTCAAAAATTCTGAAATTTTGAGAGAACATAGCCTCAGATGTTATGAGTGTCTCCTAAAAATTTCAGATTTAAATTCAACCTCTAACCCCTTGAAAATTCGTTGGTGGTCAGATTGCGCAAATCTGCCAGAAACGATACACTGATTTGAAAAATTTATTCCTATTTGTACACAACTCCAAATGCTCTGAAAATTTAACTACTAACCCCTTATATGTTTTATTTAAATGGGTTGAAACAGGTTTGAAAAATTCTTTCGGGGAAGTTAGTCAAATACACTCAAAGTCTCAACCTTTGCGAGCCTGAAAATCAGACTGCACTAGTCTCAGAACTTTGGATGTTTAAATGACTTATACTTATCCAAAAGGGTTGAAACTTGCGCCAAATTAACCCTAAGACGTGTGGCTATGTTTCTGAAAATGTTCGTAATTTTTGAAAAACGTTTACTATTTTTACGATCGTAAACAAAAGGAGTAAATAGTGCTGAAATAGAATATAAGTG
The DNA here is from genome assembly GCA_036186865.1 of Eustoma russellianum. Lineage (NCBI taxonomy): Eukaryota > Viridiplantae > Streptophyta > Magnoliopsida > Gentianales > Gentianaceae > Eustoma > Eustoma russellianum. Next base: position 6,716,112 of record AP025071.1, read on the forward strand.
CAAAAAGTAAATGACACCGAGAATTTTATACTGGTTCGGTTATAAACAACCTACTCCAGTCTTCAAGGAACACCTTCCTTGGTTCACACTAGTCACACAACACAAATACACCTTACCACAGGGTTGATGGAGTTACACACCAACTCCAACCCTTTACAAACCTTGTACGATGAATACAATTTGCACGAACACCACCACCTTGCAAGAATGAAGATTGATAACACATTGATCAGTCTTTTACAAAGATAAAGAGTATGTGGTGGTATATTACAAGCCTATTCAAGGATAGAAATATAAGTACAATAGGCTTTCAAGAAGAAGAAAGAAAGAGAATGTAGAAGAAGAAGGCTAGAACACTTTTGATCTTTCAACTTGCAACACTTGTTCTTGTCTTTTGTTTTTGCTCATCTCCTTCCTTTTTAACACATTTCAGCCGTCCCCTCTAGGCCCTTCCCTTCTTGAAAATTGTCTTCTAAGTCCTTGGGAGAATGTAAGACATCAATGTGACATGATCTTGCTTACTTGGCATCTTCTCATTGGATGATCATTTAAGCTTTGCTTACTTGGCACTTCATGATAGGTTGAATGTTGTCATCATTTGATGACTTGGAAAATCTGAATATTTCACTCAAAACATGTGTCAAAAATCAACATAGAATAATTTTCATAATCCACAAGATTGTCACATAAATTAAGCAAGACAAAATTCTTCCCACACAAGGTTAAAAATCGGCCATAATGAGTGATTACCATGCTGAATTTTCAGCATGTGATACATTGTGTTAAAGTTCAAAATACTTCCATTTTTCTTTGATTTTTCTTTTTAAAGTAAATCATCAATTGATAGCAAACATCCTTATCAAATTGGAAATGATATTTGGACACCCACATGCCCTCAAAAACGGTCAAGATGCATTCCACACATGCTGAAAAATTTCAGCATGTGTGATATATAAGATATCACACTTTATGGCTTTGAAACTTATTCAAAATGCTTCCAAAATATCCTCCAATTAATCCACCTTAATTAAGAAGTAAAATGTCACTCATAATGGATGAAAAATTCGGCCATCATTAGCACACATGCTGAATTTTCAGCATGTGTCACAATTGTGACAAAAATTCGAATTGTTACCTTGTGTAGCTTCTTCCTTTATGTCACCAACATTGTATGATTAGTTCTTGACCAATCAATATGCCAACAATACTCCACATAGGCTCCATCTCAGCTGTAGGGGCGTTGGTAAGTGTATATGCATGTGCTGAAATTTTTATTTTTGCTAACTTTGTAAAATAGTGCACATTTAATAATACACACATGTTATATTCCAATCAACCCTTAATTTAATTTTCTAGAAAACTTTAAGATGTATGACATATGTAAAAAGTGTCTAGATACGTGTCGTATGATGTGCCAAAAATATTCCATGTGTTGAGTACGTAGAAAACCGAATTTTCGATATTTATCGATTACACGATTTTTCTCTAATTAAATTCCAACATTTGCACATGTTATATATATTATGTTACAAATAATATATATAATAAAAACTTTAATTCTCAGCACTTGGCTGGTCTAAAGTGGCGCCATTAATATGTGACAAAATTAAAATTGGAATCTCCACAATTTGGCCTTAATGTGGGGTGATTTGTGTGTGCCAACATGGAAAGATTTTATGGCTGAAAATATCATGTAGGCCACGAAAATAATATTGATTTTTGAGGTGTATGGGCTGACCATCTATTTATGGCAAGTACGTGACACGTTGGTGAAGTTTCGGTATTCGCCCGATGCAACAATTTTTGGTTTAGAACCTTTTAACGTGTCGTATTTAATTTGTCATCACCATGACTTATATCATATGATATAAGACCTGAATATACTCATAAATATGAGTTAAGTATGATGGTGTGACGTTAACGTACGTATGTAAAATATATAACGTGTCGGTAGTACGTTGGAATACATGTGTATGTGCCTTTTTCAAAAAATCTGAAAATATATATTTATATATGTATGTAGGCGTGTATATGAGTGATAAATGAGGAGGAGGAGACTTTCCTTTCTTAGCCTTGTTGCCTTTGTGCCTTTTTCAAATGTAGCTTCCTTTAATGAACTACTTAGTTTAATTAACTAAGTACTTCACTTAATGAACTAGTTTAGTTCATTAATGGTGGCACCTGAAAATAGTATAAACACAACAAATGTTTGCCATTAGATGTAAGCTTTGTAGCTTCATGGCTCGTTAGTACGACAACATAATATATGAACTATATAAGGCAAGTAATAAGCAATATCATGCACATTTATCTTATGCTCGTTTTTGTGCACATTTAAATCATGTATTTGAAAATCATTCAAACCCCTTTTTCTCTACAGCACTCAGTCGGTTTACTTCAATGTTTCTTGCCAACTTCAACCCTTTCAGTATAGCTACTAGTTCAGCTTGCTCTACGTCACTAGTATTTTTGTGGTTGTGTTCTTAGTAATATAATAGTTATATGATTTATAACTAAGTCCTATCTTGAATGTTTGTCTTTTACGTCTAAGAGATACAATTCTTCATTAAATGGACATATCCATTTATTAAAGGGACATATCCATTTATCAAAAGATGATATTTCAAAGGTTATGACGGAAGTACTTTTGGTTACCTATAAATATTGATGAATGTCATCTCTTCACTCTATCCATCAAAATAAATATTAAAGTAAGGGGTAGTAGAGAGAAACTTTCATTCAAGACTAAGAATTGTCTATATCAAAGTTGAAGTTTCCACTCATCCAAGTCGTTTCTGTTCACCGAACCATGAAGAAAGGTACACTTTCAAAAAAAATCATCTTATAGTTATTGTGATGTGTCTAAATGCATAGATTTCTAAATCATAAAGACTCTCTACTTACAGTATTCAGAAACATATTCGTAAAAAAACACTGGTCTTGTGCTCGCCTTCTGGTCATGCAATGACATCGCATCCATTGCCATTCGGACAAACACTTACTATCGATTCCAAGAGCATGACCGTATATTTGGCAAACCGGACTCATAGGGCGGCGCTCGCCTATGTAAATTTACAGATCTGGGCAACAAATTACGAGATATTTGGTGTGCTAATCTTGTGAAACCTGCATGTTGTAAAAAGGTTCAAACGCGATAATCGTGTTATCCGTGATAAGCCGATCAACAAGAAAAGCACTATCTTGTTCATAAATGACTTGAGCAATCACATTTTTCAGAATTAGCAATAACTCGGCAGAGAAGATTATATAAAGAATTACACAATCTAATTGGACGATAATCAGAGACCTTGAGAGAGGACTTCACCTTAGGAATAAGAAATTGACAAGTGTATTTGAAGTGTTGCACACAATATGTCAAGGTACTTAATATACTTACTAATATTGTATATTTAATGAAAGAATTTACTATGTAACTTATTATTTTTCTGCTTGCGATTATTAAATAATAAAGTCCATTGAACATTAATTATGATGTCACCAATTGATTATTAAGGATTTTTTACTAGTGAAAATTTATGACATATATGTTTCTAAATGTGTCTTTGGTTAGATTAATCATTAAGAGTGAACATTAATAATTATGACAAATATATATGATGATTAGAGTTCATTCTCGCTTGACTGATGGATAGTTTTTCAAGTCATATATACATAAGTGCTTTAAAGTTAACATAGTTCACTAGACAAACCTACCTTTTGAGAATACTATATGTGTTTAGTGTTATTAGTTTATTCTCAACTTGAACAAAGTGTAATAATCCCCATAGTTGACTTCATGCATGAATTGTACTATTTTAACTCCTTTTGACGAAGAGGAATTGTCATGTCAAGAGAGGATTTGTCGCTTCTTTAGAGTAGAAAGTTTATATCTCCAACTTCATGGTTGAATTGTCACTAGCCCATGGTCGTGGCATGGTGAGTTGGTTACAAGTCGGTTCAAGATATTCCCAGAACCGAGTAAATTTATCATCCATATTGACGCTTCATGTGTTAGATATTAAGGCGAAGAGAATTAATTGCACTTTTTTGTTTATCAGTGGTTTATGGTTCACTAGCATTTTTTTTATCACGTTGGATGACCAGTAACAGATGCTAGTCAATTACATTGGTCTTTACGAATTTACTTACTTTGTGTTAGAAACCTACAAAGTTACACGCAATAGCATGAAACGTTGGAAGAATTCATTGATTCGATAATTAGTTAATCAGTTATTTATTAATTGGAATAGACTGTTTCAATTAATTGACTTGCTAATTATTTATGGATAGGCTATATATTCCATAAAGTCATTATTGTAAGTTTAAGGACTAAATAATAATAACAAAAAGTTAAGCGTTTGTCTTAGTCATTAAGTCAGTTATTATATATTTAATAGATAAGATCTAAGACCAAACACCCTAACCGTAACCTTGAGTTTTACGTAAAAGACGCCACCTCCCTTTTTGTCTTCAACTCCTAAAGGAGAGAAGAATTAGGAAGAGGGAATTTCTTCCAAGATAATACCAAGAGTGAGAGAATTCATTAGAGTCTGATGATGAAGGCTTGCACTTTTTCATACTGGTCTTTGATTCTCATCCGAGCTGTTGGCGCATGAATACATATAAAGAGATCGCTTTTGAGGTTCTTGGTAGATCAAAAAACGAAGTTGGTATATTCTAATCTTTCTTTAGAATATATTTACATGTTTTACACGACAATACACGGTTATCGATCTCAAATATTTGATTTTTCTACTATGCATCTCATCTCAAAGCTCAAATATAATCAGAGCCATGTGCGCACGAATCACAAAAAAAGTGTGATTAATCTAAGATTTGATTTTGAGATTATTGTTTGATTTACAAAAATGTAGTTTAAATTCTGGTACACAGATTATATATTCGCGGTAGAAAATGAGATGGAATTCACATATGAAAGAAAATTTTGCGTAGAAATTTACGGGAGGAAAGAAAAATATAGTAGTCTTATTAAGAAAATCCAATTTTATTACAAGTTTGAAAGTAAACGTACTTTTATGCACGGCAATTCTGTCAAAACCGTCATGTAAAATAGACGGGAGTTTTGATCATCGTATACCATTTTGACTTTTGGCATATGGCAATTATGTCAAGACCACTCTATGCATTCCTTTTTCTAAAATTAGTTTTTCATATTAATTTTTCAAAATTAATTTGTTAGTTTAATATTATGTTTGTGTCAATGCGTGTTTCTATTAGAAATGTAACATTTTCTCAGTTTATAATGTATTTATATAAAATGGCAAGTCAGCATATGTATATACTTCTTTTACGGTACGGGCGTGTAGCGCCCCGTCCCGAACCCTAGGGTCAGAACCGGTACGCCCGCAGGGATATACAAGGCGTCTGTACGAATCCCTGCACTTATCAAAACGACAGAGTATTCGATTGCGGAAGCAAAATAAATCAATTCAGAACCCTAAATCAAAAGTAAAATCCCCAAATCATATATAATCAACATCAAGTCAAAATCCTCTGAACGACATCGTAAGGTACGAAAAATGAAATCCCTAAGCTAAGTCCTCAATGAAATAATAAATAAAATAAAACTTCCCCTTTTCTTGATCATCGGTCATCAACCAGTCTACGTGTCACAATGTGCCCATTCAGAGTCCTCTCCAACCCATATGTAATCATACCCTGAATCGTCTGCAATAAAACAAAACGAACGGTGTGAGCGACAAAAACGTCACTCAGTAGGTACCCTGCCTGCATCGGCTCTGTGAGATCATACATGCTAGGACAGTAGTGAAATACATATACGTACTGTAATACAAAAATAGACTGTCCACGTTTTCACAAATACGTATAACGGTCATAACTTCTTAAAACGACGTATAACGGTCATATCTTCTTTAGAACAATCAAACACATAATCATGAAAAATGAGCGTGAAATGCAATGTCACATACGTGATGCATGATAACCTACCTTCTCAGAAACATTCATCTAATAGTGCAATGCATGATCCCGGGTCCTAACAGAACGGAACGGAACGGAACAGATCAGATATGCGACTTAGGTCTCGCATATCCTAACAGAACAGAGCAGAACAGAACAAAACATATCATATATGCAATGTCGTGATGCATGAATGCACAGAAATCACATTCGGAATCTTCCTTTACTTTCCTTTTCCTTTTCTTTTTCCTTTTCCATTTCTTTTTCTTTTTCTTTTTCTTTTCCCTTTCTCAGTTTCTCGTTCCTGCGCCCACCCCTTTTCAATTTTTTTTTTCTTTTACTTTTTCTTTTATTATTCTTTTTCCTTCCCTTTCACGTTCTGTCGAACCCCCCTGCCATTTCAAATCCCCAAACCCCTTGTCACTTTCGTTCCCCTCAGCAACTCCCCCCGACTCCGTCTTCCCCCGTTAACACCCTCACCCACGCAACCCCTGGCTCACCCCCTTCAGTTCGCCCCTGACAAGACCCCCCCTCACCACCCCCCAGTCCCGCCTCCCAACCGCAACCCCTCTCCAACCGCCCTCCCCCCAAACCAGCCCCTGACCAGACCCCCCCTCACCACCCCCCAGTCCCGCCTCCCAACCGCAACCCCTCTCCAACCGCCCCCCAAACCAGCCCCCCTCAGTCCGCCCACCCTCCATCTTATTCCTCCATCCGGCAGCACGTGGTCATAGCCCACCACCACCGGCCATGCGCCGCCGGCACAAACACTTCTTCCTACGATTCCGGTATTCACACGCACATCAAAAATCAAATCTTTTCGAGTTTTCATATGAAAATAGCATCATACATATATATACATATACGATCATATATACGGACATACAATTCATCACATACACCTATAATCTAATAATCAAACATCTATACAATCACAAATACTAATGCACGATCTCGTTTTCATAGAGAAATTAAAGATTATCGTTTTTTACATTCAACGGATGTTAAGGGGGCACCTACTTGATAATTGATACGCGTTGAATAGCGTGATCAAACGGTGATATTTCTCCCAAAAAGCGGTGGCCTTGACTTGAAGAAGGAGAAAGTCGCTTTTTTTTCCTGGTGGATGCGGCTGGCGTGAATATGGAGAGGGAGAGGAAGATCTACGTGTTTAAATAGAATTTTGATTAGGGTTTAGGGAAAATTTTCCTAATCAAATTAGGTTTTCTAATTAATTAAACCTTAATGACCTTTTTGCCCCTTTAAAAAAATGGGATGTAACATTCTCCCCTCCTTACAAAAAGTTTCGTCCTCGAAACTTGAGTGTTGCGTAATCCATAACTTATTATAGTCCTATCTACTTCATTCACCTAGATAATAACCGAACTTAGTATCCCTTGCGTATTCCAATATGTTACCCATTTCACTTCCTCGATACATGTCTAAGTCCCCAAATCATTCAGTGTGTATATATATAAGGTAATTTTTAAATCCATTGTCCTCCGCCTGATAGATCGTAGCTTATTCTTTCTATAGTTCTCGAATCAACCTTAAGGGTATCGTCACTATACTAGCTTCATAACTTAATCGTTGGTCTACATCGTACTTATATTTGCTATCATGAGCAACCTCCTAAAATCAGTTCTTAGGTGTAGTACAATCTTTAACTTAACACCTTATTCATAAAACTCATCCATGAAGTTTTATGTATTCTTCGGAATATGTTGTACTCTAGTACGGTTTAACTTAGTCATCATTTAGTCCTTATAGAGTTCAATCCTTACTTGATTCCCTATAATCATTGCTTACAAACTTCCACTTATACCACTTGACGTGTATCATTCAACTTATTGCAATCTACAATATCGGATTCTTAAACTTATCACATATCCATACTAACATCCTTTGTGTATGCCAATATGGTAACCATTACCCTTCTTTAACACAACCAAGTCTTCAAAATCGGTTCTTATATACTTACAAACTAGCTCTATGATCATGCTCTTAATTTCTCAGAGACATCGTAAGCAGCCTAGTGTACGAAATATGTATATGGACATATTTTTCTTCAAGTTAAAAGAAAAGTAGCTTGCGTAGCTATAATTTTGAATATAGCTTTAACTATTTAAAATACTGGACCTTCTAATTTTTGTAACCACAAAACTCAAAGTATCATAGATTTGTTTTCGCAACGCAGTATCTCAAATAACCATTTTAAAAACGATGATATAACTTGTTCGCAAGGCATTTTGGTAAAATTACGTCAAAACAGTTGAAAACTTAATAATGTAAGGCTTTATGAAACGATTTGAATAAGGTACCTTCCGTTTTCAAAAACAGGTATATATTTTGAAGATACCTTTTTTTTTCTTTTGTCTTCACCAAAGTTAAGTAAGTTCATCGCAATAGGTTAAATAACTTCAAAAACATTTAAACGGTTAAACTGCTTGCGATATTGATAGTCGTCAAATTAAATTAATTTTGACTAAAACAGAATGTAATAAAAACGGAAATTTGAAATATGCGGTAAGAAATATATATAAACACATGTTTTTGCAAGAACTTCAATATTTGAAAAGTTTTTTTTCCCCTTTTTCAAGGTCGTCAAAAGAATCGATTTTTTTTATACTGATTTACAAGTACGGATAAAAAAATCTAGCCTCGTAAAGTTTAGTAGACTATATAAAGAAATTTGACTTAATAAGGTATTTTCGAAAATAAAATGTCTTTTGAAGTCCCTGTAAAATATAGGCATAATTTGGTGTGCATGCTTAGATAAAATATTTATCTGCTAGAGAAATAATAGTCCAATATTTTGTATAATTTCTATAATCTATCCTTAATTTCAAAAGAACAACCCGTCTACGTATCGTTTCTTATAAGTCTAACATTTGCCTATTATGATAAAATCCCTATCTTAAATTATCCAATCCTAGTATGGCATACTAAATATTTATTGACTTAAGCTGTTCTAATTTACCATGCTTCCATGCGCCATACTGATCCACTGCATTTTTTTTACTTGGTTATTTGAACCACTAATTATCCTAGTTAAATCTCACCCGAACAAACGACCACTACTGGTCCATGGTTACGCTATTTCAATTCAAGCCTACTAGATTCAACAATATGTTCTGATGTCAGCACTTAACCCACAATTTGTAATGATATAGTATTCCAAGGTATATATTATAGTCGATTCTCGCATGTCGCTATTGTTCAATACCTCTAATAAAACTAATGTCATCCACCTATTTTGATTACCGTACATTCAACATCTTAACCCTACACTATAAATTCCTTTGTACAATATCATTAACTAAACTCTACTGATTATAACGCTAATCACTATTTAGTTTCCATTATTCAACTATAAATCATCTCTTAGTATTTATCATACTACTATAATTCATCTCTTAGCAGCTATGGTCCCAACTTAGACCTAAGCCCGCTCTGAAGTTACTGTACAAGTAGAGATGTGGACCTGCTTTACTTTACCCTAATGGTACTAAGTGCCATGTTGTAGTTATGGTAAGGCAACCCGAGTTACTGTCTGACCCATTAATATGTCAACTAACGTCTATAGTAGGGTATTCTAGTTAACATTGTAATTCATTCAAACCAATTATATAGTATTCAACTAGGGTTACTAAGATCACAGCTTAGAGAGTTATGATCAACCTTAGATAAGGGTGAATTGTATGGGATATACTAGGTATACGTGTTTCAGAACCGATCGACTTCTTAAGTTTAAGATCATAACTTATTTCTAGGATCGTTCTTAGCATCATCATTTCTTAAGTCTAAGATCACGTCTTATTTCCAAATCGTAATTAGTACATAATCAACACTTGTTACTACATCAGTACCCATGTCTAGAGTCAACTCTTAATCGAGATCGTTACTTATGTCTAAGATCGTAACTTATGTTCAGGATCATTACTTATAACAGAGATCAGTACCTATGCCAATAATCATCGCTTATGTTCAAATCATCACTTATGTCTAAAATTGAAACTTAGAGGCAAAATCGTAACCTATTTTCTAATATCATGGCCTAATTCTACATTTCCGCCCGTGGATCTAGAGCCATGCTCTGAAGATCGTACTGTCATCACGTAATACCTCTTGAACTCATTCCGAAATTAGATCCAAATGATTGGCGGTGTCAGTTGTGCTGCACCACCACTCCTCTACATCCGTTTTAGAAGAGTCTCAAGTCCGAGTGCGGTGGTGGTGGAGCATGTGGCTGCGGATGTGGTTGCGCCATAGCTTGGGCCATGACCCGTAGTGCGTCGGTCAGGGCCTGGGGAAGCACGACCTGCGGTGGACCCCCATTCTCAGAGTGTTTCCTAGTGTCATTCCTACCGTTCTCTTATCGGTAGCATGTTTGCTACGACAAGGAAATTTTTCAGTTTTGGTCAAGGGCATTTCAGGAAATATATAATTAAACTTAAGAAATAGCAAACAGTCAAATACATATAAATAAAACAAAAATAGAACCCAACCATGCCCCAGTCCGATCATCACTTAGTCTAAATCAAACCTATTCTAAGATCAAACTTAGTCTCGGATCATAGCTTACGTCTAGAATCAAACTTAGTCTCAGATCACAGCTTATGTCTAGAATCAAACTTAGTCTAAGATCAACTTACATCTACGATCGAAACTTAAGTCTATAGTCATCTCTTACGTCTAAGATCATTTCTTAATTCTACGTTCCGCAGTAGATCTAGAGCCTCGGCTCTGATACCACCTGTAGCGCCCCGTCCCGAACCCTAGGGTCAGAACCGGTACGCCCGCCGTATTCCGCTGAGGGATATACAAGGCGTCTGTACAAATCCCTGCACTTATCAAAACGACAGAGTATTCGATTGCGGAGGCGAAATAAATCAATTCAGAACCCTAAATCAAAAGTAAAATCCCCAAATCATATATAATCAACATCAAGTCAAAATCCTCTGAACGACATCGTAAGGTACGAAAAATGAAATCCCTAAGCTAAGTCCTCAATGAAATAATAAATAAAATAAAACTTCCTCTTTTCTTGATCATCGGTCATCAACCAGTCTACGTGTCCCAATGTGCCCATTCAGAGTCCTCTCCAACCCATATGTAATCATACCCTGAATCGTCTGCAATAAAACAAAACGAACGGTGTGAGCGACAAAAACGTCACTCAGTAGGTACCCTGCCTGCATCGGCTCTGTGAGATCATACATGCTAGGACAGTAGTGAAATACATATACGTACTGTAATACGAAAATAGACTGCCCACGTTTTCACAAATACATATAACGGTCATAACTTCTTAAAACGACGTATAACGGTCATATCTTCTTTAGAACAATCAAACACATAATCATGAAAAATGAGCGTGAAATGCAATGTCACATACGTGATGCATGATAACCTACCTTCTCAGAAACATTCATCTAATAGTGCAATGCATGATCCCGGGTCCTAACAGAACGGAACGGAACGGAACAGAACGGAACGGAACATATCAGATATGCGACTTAGGTCTCGCATATCCTAACAGAACAGAACAGAACAGAACAAAACATATCATATATGCAATGTCGTGATGCATGAATGCACAGAAATCACATTCGGAATCTTCCTTTACTTTCCTTTTCCTTTTCTTTTTTCCTTTTCCATTTCTTTTTCTTTTTCTTTTTCTTTTCCCTTTCTCAGTTTCTCGTTCCTGCTTCCACCCCTTTTCAATTTTTTTTTTCTTTTACTTTTTCTTTTATTATTCTTTTTCCTTCCCTTTCACGTTCTGTCGAACCCCCCTGCCATTTCAAATCCCCAAACCCCTTGTCACTTTCGTTCCCCTCAACAACTCCCCCCCCGACTCCCTCTTCCCCCGTTAACACCCTCACCCACGCAACCCCTGGCTCACCCCCTTCAGTTCGCCCCTGACAAGACCCCCCCTCACCACCCCCCAGTCCCGCCTCCTAACCGCAACCCCTCTCCAACCGCCCCCCCAAACCAGCCCCTGACCAGACCCCCCCTCACCACCCCCCAGTCCCGCCTCCCAACCGCAACCCCTCTCCAACCGCCCCCCCAAACCAGCCCCCCTCAGTCCGCCCCCCTCCATCTTATTCCTCCATCCGGCAGCACGTGGTCATAGCCCACCACCACCGGCCACGCGCCGCCGGCACAAACACTTCTTCCTACGATTCCGGTATTCACACGCACATCAAAAATCAAATCTTTTCGAGTTTTCATACGAAAATAGCATCATACATATATATACATATACGATCATATATACGGACATACAATTCATCACATACACCTATAATCTAATAATCAAACATGTATACAATCACAAATACTAATGCACGATCTCGTTTTCATAGAGAAATTAAAGATTATCGTTTTTTACATTCAACGGATGTTAAGGGGCACCTACTTGATAATTGATACGCGTTGAATAGCGTGATCAAACGGTGATATTTCTCCCAAAAAGCGGTGGCCTTGACTTGAAGAAGGAGAAAGTCGCGTCTCTTTTTTTTTCATGGTGGATGCGGCTGGCGTGAATATGGAGAGGGAGAGGAAGATCTACGTGTTTAAATAGAATTTTAATTAGGGTTTAGGGAAAATTTTCCTAATCAAATTAGGTTTTTTAATTAATTAAACCTTAATGACCTTTTTGCCCCTTTAAAAAAATGGGATGTAACAGGGCGTGCTTGTTAAAAAATATATTTCTTTTTTCAGATAAATCAAAGCATATACGAATAAGTAAACCAGAATAAAGTAACACAACATAATAATGAATCAAAACTATGCAAAGATATGTATATATACAAAATGTTATACACAAAATACAAATACCATATATACATTTCAGAGGCTCCAACAGGTAGAACAACGCCTCCTATCTATACGGCGTTGCTGAGCAAATATACTACGTTTAGGTGGACCTAGATCTTTTGACAGCTGCAACTATGCTTCCCTTGGGTTGTGCTTCTCCGACAAACTGTTCGGCATCATGACCAAAAGGGGAAGATCATCTGCAATATCAAGCATGTCATCGTCATCCTCGCCAAATGCATGTCTGTTTTCGATGCTGGTTTCTGGAGTTATGTGTCTGGTTCAAGTCCTAGGGGACCCGCAGACTGTGACCCTCATGCATTCACCTGTTCAAACAAATGACAACCCCTCTCACTGAGACACGGTAAAATGCAGATAATGTGAATTTACAGTCTGTTGGGTGGCCTCTGCTGGAAGTCTATGCGATAGAAGATGCCAAAGACTCTCCTCCTTAAGCCCCACCGATGCAATCTCAATGTTGCTCCTGTCTCAGGTCAATGCAATTTAAATCATATAAACATCAATATACGTTTGACATGCAATAATACAATTAAATGAAATAAAAGATGTATATATACCAGCCGCGTGAGACTAGATGTGGAACTGGAGAAATCATCATTGCCTATACACTCCACACGAGGACAACCAAGTGTGGAAAGTGTCTGAGGTCTGTACTACAACATATAGGGTGAGATAGCTGTCAGTACACTAGCCTAGGGCATAGCTACCTTGATCTATTGCACTCGGTCGTCCTATAGCTGCAAAAATATGACATGCGTGTGTGCATAGTCGACGTTCCTCATCCAATTCAGCATCTGATGGATGGCAACTCCCATGTCGAAGACATGATGCGACACCTCCTTCATCAGCCCAAACTACCTTATTACTCTGTAGGATAGGTGATGCTAAAAAATATGGCACATCAGCAGCAGCACTTGAGTAGTCCACCGACGCTCGTCTTGGGTGCACACCGGTGGCAAGCTCGTAATAATGTTTGTGCTGTAAGGCACCCACATAAATTCCTCCTCTACTAGACTCTCGAGTAGATCGCGTGCATCATCCATTATGAGATGGGGAACCTCTGAGAAGCTATAGTCACTAAGCACCAGGATGTATGGGGCACACCATGCCTCATCGCCAGACTCCCAATGTGACAAAGGGGAAGACCACAAACCTTTTCTATATCCAAAACAGAAACAATTGTAAGGACCCGTAATTTGATGCCCTTATCTTCATATGAGAGTCCTTGCATAGCTTCTGGTATAAGCACGCAGGGATGACACTGGCTTCTGAATATCTACATGCGACAACAATGTCTCAAAGTATGTAGAGGTAGACCAGCTGACATGATGAGTTTTTCTCACGCATAGCACACCTGACAACAGTGAGAATATGTGCGCCATAGCCCTTTGCATTGTTAATCTGATGGATGTTTCTGTAGGCTCGTATCGGTAAACCACTCCATGAACTTTTTCCTCAATGCACGGTTAGCTGATATATCAGGCCTGTCAGCAGTCCATCCAAGATACTCTGTGCACAACTGGTGCCACTACGCTGCTGTGTACGGGTGGCTCCTAGCTAGTAGCGGCATCACCGTCGATGCAAAGGCCAAACAACATGGCTACATTCCTTGACCGTGATTGTGACCTCGTCTACAAGTAGGTGAAAGAAGTGGGTTTTCGGTCGCCACCTCTGCACGAATACTGTGATCAAAGCGTTATCTATATTAACCTTACCACATACCAACACTCCCCATAGCCTCACATCTTCTATGTACGTTGTGCACCTATCAGGAACCTTCAGATCTCTGTAAAAGGATACTGCCCTAGCAGTATCTGGCGTACTTTACCTACTACTCCTAAGTTGTAGGATCCTATTCTCATTTGGAGCGTCGACGAATCTCTAATCTCTTGAGTCAACTTGTCACCAACACAACTTCTACTAGCTATAACTAAACATAAATGCAGTACATAAAATATAACAATAATTAAAGCTAAACATAAATGCAAAAAAATGAAGCAAAATACGAACATATGTATGTTCATGCAATCGACACAAATAAGTAACAATAGATAAATATTAGTGTATAGTCATGCAGTCAGTACAATAAAGTAACAATAATTAAATTATACTATACGTACGTTCATGCAATTAAAACAAGTAAGTCAAAAAACTTAAATAATGCTATATGCTCATAAAAAGACATAATTAAATAACACTAATTAAATATTAGTATACGTTTATACAATCGAAACAACTAAATGACAATAAGTAAGTACTTGCATACATGACAATAAATACATTATAGTAATAGAATTACATTAAATTACAATTTATAAATTACCATAAGTAAATAACTCAGAAGAAAAGAGAGAGAAAACTCGTGTTTATCTTTTGATGTGTTGTGAGTTGTGCGTAGATTCTAGCAAAACATTGTTGCGTTGTGAAATTACGAAAAAATGTTTGAAGTGAAAAATGAAGGGCATTTATAAGCAACCGCGGTTGTGGCACATGACTGTGTTCTGTCAAAAAAGCAAAGTGCACGACAATTTTTACAGAACCTTTGATGACAAAAGTCATAATGATATTGCGATTCTGTCAAAACCGTAACGTGTTTCATAGAGCAATTTTGATAGAACCGTTTCTATGTTTAGTTTTAAACCGATCATTAAAATGAGTTTGATTAATAAAACTACAATGTTTTGTGTTTGCCACTAAATACGTCCAAGAGTGCTGCCATTACGAGATGGGTTGGGATCACCTCACCCCAATTTCCTCACCCCCTTTGTGACCACAAGACACGTGGCAGCAATGAGGGGTGGTGAGACTAGATGAGGGTTACCTGGATCTAGCCTCACCACTCCTCCTTGCTGCCACGTGTCGCACGGTCACGCGTCACCGCACCCTCCTTGCGGTGAGGGGATCCTATCCCTTACGAGATTTTACACGAATGACGTGCGTCTCACACGTCAGATGCCACGTTTCAGCCTTTTACCTAAAAGACAAGATGAAATATTTTCCTCATTTTTTAAATTCTCAATCCTCTTCTCAGTATACTTTTAGGTTGTTGTGTATTTAACTAAACATGTCTTCGAAATAATACATTAAAGTAGCGAATGCATTAAGCAGAAGCATGGAGGAGAAAACAAAATGGGAAAAGATTTCTTCCCCAAAAGGCTAAAACAAGAGAAAAAATCAAATGGAAAACTTTCTCTGACATATCCGGTCGTTCGGATCATCACACAGGCGTCTTCTCCACCCTCCTAAGCTATTTTCGTTTTGGGATGTGCCAATTGGTATGTCGTTTTCTTTTACAGTTTTTATTGACTTTAGCAGTACGGGAGGGAAGGATTCGAATGCCTTTCTTCCTTTTCGACACGGCTGCTTCCGTCAGAGTTTTGAGATTTTACTTGAGATGAAGAAGGTGGAGTCTATGTCGTAGAAGCACAGTTTTAAGCTAGCAACTTTTTGAGGTAGTTGACGGTGAAGAGACATTGGTGAAAAGATTGTGTCTGGCATCCACTGCTTTGTCTCTCTTGGGAATAATTTAAGTTAGACAAAATCGAATTCTGTACAGTGTGCTTATGAAATAAAGTAACGACCAATCTGCCGAGCTTAGGGCATGTCAGGTCGATCAGTCAAGTCAGATCAATTCAAATAACGCAATTGAGTTTGCGTTCTGGACAGCCGACCTGCCTACCTCAGCACCGCTGTAATGCAGAACAGCAATCTGTGCTATCAGTCGTTCAGCAGAGCTCAGCACAGCAGCGATGCTCAACAACAGATGCTCTAACAGCCTAAACAGCTGAGCTCAGCACAACAGTCAAGCTCAGCACAACAATAGCTCGGCAGACCAGTTGAGCTCAGCACGGCAGCACTGCAGATCAGTAGTTTTCGGGTACAGCAGCTCAACAGTTAAGCCGAGCAGACAATCCGAGGTGAGTCCAGGACTCTGTCCTTAAAACGTATTGCTCCGGTATACTGTGTCCAACCAGAGGAAGCAATCGTCTTCTAGGATACAACGGAATCAGTTCAAACGAGCGGTACTGCAGCGTATGAACTCAATAAACCTGTAAAGTGTTCCTGGCTTCTCAGACTTGGAAATGTAGAGATGAAGATGTATGCAGGGAGGGAGTGATTTGCAGAGAGAGAGTGCAGAGAGAAGAGGAGAAGATTGATTTCTGATACAACTGTAGGATCAGGTACCTGCTCGGCCTAAACCCTTCAAATAACCGCATCAGGTCTACCTACTGCCGTTGGATCAATAATTGTTCAATATGAGCCATCAGATCATAACGTTTCAGGTCAGCTCGGTACGGTTATATTTTTCAAATCTAAATTTTATCCGATCACAACCACCTAGAGAAGTTTAAATTTAAACAAACTTCTCCAACAGATAGGATGCAGCCCACAAGATCCAGTCTGCAGCTTGCAACCTGCAACCCAAGCCTGAGCACGAGCCCATCAGGCCCGTAGCCCGCACCTGAGCACGAGCCGAGTCGAGCTGATTTTCACTTATTTTCTCCTACTTTGAGCTTTAATCGTAACTGAGTGATTTAAAAGCATATAATTATCTACTCGTTACGTCGATAATTAAAGAATCATTAGTTTTCACTTGTCATTAGTGAAAACTAATCATAATTAAGCTCAAAGTACGTTGATAACCACGGTTTGCAACTTGTTTATATTCAATTTCTTTCAATTTCCTCCAACAGTCTCACTTCTATTCGATAAACCGCAATCGATGCCGGAGATGGTTTACGACAGTGGTCTAAACCTACTTTGTTTAAATCAAAGTACTACAACCGGAAATGTGAAAATTGACCCAAATAGTTTTCTTTTTCAGGGAGAAAGAGTGAGGGAGAGGGCCTCGTAGATAGTCTAAAATTATAACTTGTGAAATACAACAATCAGCAATACCAGTGCCGTTACATCAACTTGGGATTTGGGAGAGAAGAAGTGGAAAGATAAAGTTGGTAAGAGAGTCTTTTCTCACTGACCTTTTCCTCTATGTTTTTGGTTAATCACCTTTTGCCCGCACCTGTAGTATACGTAATTAACCCTTTATCCCCTGAGGTTTGATATCACACCCTTAACCTCTGTGAGCTATTGGACTGATTTGGACAATGCTATTTCAGACAAAATTCCGCCGGAAAAGAGTGACACGGCAATTGACCATGCCATGTGTTGCAAACAATTGCCACGTGGAGTCAAAAATGCCACATAGAGTCAAAAATACTGTTCATCTTCTTCTCCCCCACAACTTCTTTCTTTTTTCTTCATTCCCTGCATTCAAATTTCAACCTTCCATGGGAGAGTCAGGATAGGTTTGATGGCACTTCTGAGTACAAACTTGATAAGTTTGAGAAGATATATGAGCATCGAGTTCACAAGATTGCTTTTGCGTGCTCCCCCAAAATTCAAAGTTTGGGAAGATATATGAGCATCTAAGTACATGGTAATGCAGAACTAGTTGAGGCTATAAAAAATTGAAGACAGTTAGCTTCTTTTCTGTTACTAGTTAGAAACCACAGCCCACGAGAGTAGTAATTTAGGCATTTATTTATTTTTTGTACATATCATAATACAAAGCCACGCAAAAGGATATGACATTTGATCATCATACTAACATCGAAACAAATTACTACAGGTCTTGGAAGTGGAAATGAGATGAAGAAGGTAATGAAGATGAAGAGTATTCACAAGGGAGGAGTAGTTTCAGAACTACAACCCCAAGTGAATATGCTACAGAAAAGACTCTCAATCTAACACCAATCCATCAAAACTCCGCAGATTGGAAATCCAAAAAGAGTTCCAAGAAGAAGCAAGAAAGCGGTGAAGTCGCCGGAGACGGTGGGATCTTGTGCAATAAATACCGGCCGAGTGGGAAGGATAAACGCTTCAATATAGTATGATTGACTGATTGATTTGCTTGGTTAGAATTCTCGCGTGGA
The DNA here is from genome assembly GCA_036186865.1 of Eustoma russellianum. Classification (NCBI taxonomy): domain Eukaryota; kingdom Viridiplantae; phylum Streptophyta; class Magnoliopsida; order Gentianales; family Gentianaceae; genus Eustoma; species Eustoma russellianum. The sequence goes on from AP025071.1 coordinate 6,734,828, forward strand.
AGAATGACTGCTCAAAAGCCCAGTTTGCACAGAAATGAAGATGCAAAAGGCAGAGCTGCTGTCCGACGGCGCCAAAATCAAGGCTCAGCGTCAAACCAGCAGGGCCGAGGGTTTGTAACTAATCCCAAAAAAAAGGGTCAGGCCGTCCGCTTGCTAACCACGCTCCGAAATACAGACGCACGCGTGAAAGGCGGCGAAAAGATTTTTCTGGTATCAGACCGGAGCCAGGATGATGTCAACAGTCTTTGCCAACAAAAAGAAAGAGCGCTCACACAGGTCATGACCTGATGTCATCAAAAATATGCAGCCGGCTAGAACGTATACTAACCGGTTGACTCAGGAGTTTACTTGTCGGTTGACTGAAGCTGATGACATCTTATGACGTCATTAGTTGACCAAGAGTCGACCAACAAGAAATTTCAGAATTTCGTTTTTTCAAACAAACTAATACATTATCTAGTTTGATAATTTATAGTGATAAGTGGAGCCAATTTAGTAATCTAGTTGCTCCTTATAATTATGTTATTAAATTATTTAGTAATTATATTATGGTGCATGATCATGAGCCTAGGATGTAGATGTGTTTTGATTTTTTTTATATTATTTATTATTGTGAAGGAAATTTGCATACTTTTGAATTCCATAAGGGCTTGAGTGCCCAACCTTTTATTTCTCGACAATTTTAATCTTGAGTTTCCTTCATATGTGAAAACGAGGTTTTCAATTATGTAATCCAATTAGTGAATAAGACTAGGAGTGTTAACGAACTGAGCCGAATCGAATACCAGGTTTTCGATTTCGGTTTCGTTTAGCTAAATGAACTATTCGGCTCGGTTCGTTTAGCTAAATAAACTTTAAAATTGGTTCGAGTTTGGATAACTTTATAACTGCTTAAACGAGCTGAACAGTTCGGCTTGTTTAACTAAACGAACCTGAATACCTGTTCGACTTTGGCTTGTTAACAAATAATTACCGAACGAATACGAACCAAACACGAACCAAGCTCGAACAATTTACGAACTGTTCGGCTCGTTTAACTAAACGAATCTGAATACCTGTTCGAATTCGGCTCGTTAACAAATAATTACAAAACGAATACGAACCAAACACGAACCGAACTCAAATAGTTCGCGAACAGTTCGGTTCGTTCAACAGTCCTAAATAAGACTTAGTATAGAAATAAAGGGAGGCATGTTAGTCACCAGGATGGAGCAAGGAAGGAATCAAATGTGACACAGAACCAAAAACTTGATGTTTTGATTTCTCCGGTTAATATATTAGCATTTTAACCAAACAAAAAAGAACCAAGGCAATTGATGATTCAAGGTTTTGAATTACCTTTGGCAATTGATGATTCAAGGTTTTGAATTACCTTTAGGCTGATCCTAGTGCCAGACCGTTGGCTTGACCTATTTAAGAGTAGTTGGCCCATGATCATGGCATATTAATTTTATGTATTTTAAATATTGTTTATGCTTTAATTATAATGGATACTAGGTGAAACAAGTAAATTTATATAAATCTGTCAAATATATTAAATCAAGATATTCACCCTCCATTAATTAATACAGAAACAGCTGTGGATTCCCTGACTGGTCGTTAGGCTCAGTTGTGGGCCTTTCTTAGAACAACCATATTTTTTAATTGATATTAGTGTATCAATTTAACTTAGAATATTTAATATTTTAGCTTAGCTAAGTTTAAATAGTGTACAGGCCAATAGTTAGGTATAAAACATAGTTTTGAATTTTATGAAAAACCTCAGAACTTATACACCAAAGTTGTATGGGTTTAAAATTGGCATAAGTTAAGTATCTACCTAATAAATTGAGTGTTTAGTTACAGCTCAATTGTGCTCAAATTAAATTTACGGGATTTTGTATCCCCTTAAGGATTGGCCAACACGATTCTCCGATCTTAATAGTGAGGGACATTAAGACTCGATAAAATAGTGGGAGTTATTTAAAGTCCATTAAATTATTCGTTTTTCTTTGCAATTTTCTTGCTATTATTTCGCGGTGGATATCATGTTAAAAATTTAACGTAACCTGGAATATAAAATTCTGAATGGACAATATGTTGGGGCATTAGTCCAGTCCATTTGTTATTGGACATTTTGTAAGTGATAGACCAATCACTTATTTGGTGAGACCCAAATGGTTTGGGTATTTGGGAGCTTCTCTTAGTAGCCCTATAATGCTATTTTTGTTCTGGCTGAAATCTGGAGGCACTGTAGAACATCTGAGGCAGAAAAGTGAGAGAGTGGGAGAGAATTTTCGGAGTGCAGAATTTTTCTGGGCAGCCTCTGCTTCTTTGACGATCGCCGGAGATCCAACCGTTGGATTTTGCTGAAATTTGGACAGCTTCTTCGGAACACACAGGGCTACATTCTGACCGTTAAGAATTTCAATCCGAGCTCTGGATCGTTTTTAATCGCTGCTGGTGTCAGCTGCGATTTTGGTGACATTTCTACATTTTTCTTCTCCTTCAATTGTTGTCTCTTATGTATGTTGTTGTTGGTGGGCTGTAACATCCTTGTAGACTGATTTGGGTGTTTTTACCCTCAATTTCATAATAAGAGAAGAAGAAGGGTGGACTCCTTACAAGTCCCGTGGTTTTTTATCCTTCACATTGAAGGGGTTTTTCCACGTATAAATCTTTTGTGTTGTTTGAAGCTTTATCTTAGATAATTTGCTTGAGGTTTTGGTGTGTGATTGATATTTGCTTGGTGAATCAATTGTGGTGAATTGGTTGAGCATTTTGGTTGGTTGTCTTGAAGTTGATCCTTGTAGGTGTTGTATCCTACTTGTTGCTTCTCCCCTACAACTGGTATCAGAGCATTTGGTTAAACTGTAGATATGGAATCTGAAAATCATTCTATGGTTAAATTGACATCAACCAATTATTCCATTTGGCGTCCGATGATGGAAGATTTGCTATACTGTAAAGATTTGTTTGACCCAATTGATGTGGATAAAACCAAGAAAGATGACACGCCCACTAAACCAGATAAGATGTCAGATAAAGAATGGGAAAAGCTAAAGAGAAAGACATTGGGAACAATTAGACAGTGGATTGACATTATCATATTCAATCATGTGTCCCAAGAGAATGAGCGACTTTAGTTGTGGAGAAAATTGGAGGGTCTTTATGAAAGAAAGACTGCTCACAACAAGGCATCATTGATTAAGAGACTTGTTAATCTCAAGTTGAAGCCAGGGAAGTCAGTTTCTGAGCATCTAAGTGACTTTCAAGATATCATTAACAAGTTGACTGTGATGAAGATTGTTCTTGATGATGAGTTGCAGGCTTTATTCTTGTTGAGTTCTCTGCCGCACAGTTGGGAAACCTTGGTTGTGTCCATCAGCAACTCAGCTCCAGATGGTACGCTTTCATTGGATGTCATCAAAGAGAGCATGTTCAATGAAGAGCTTAGAAGAAAGGAGATGGGGGTTGATATTTCATAGGCACTTGTGGTAGAGAATAGAGGAAGAAGCAAGAATAGATGTCCCAAAGGGCGTGGCAAGTCAAAGTACAGGTCCAAGTCCAAAGATGGGAGAGAACCCACGATATGTCACTATTGTAGCAAGGCTGGCCATATTCAAAAATTTTGCTATAAGTTGAAAAGAGATCAACAAAAGAAGAAAAGTGATCATTTCAAAGAGGGTGAGGACAAGAATACAGCTGCGACAGCTTCAACTTCAGATGATTCTGTTTCTTTGGTTTGTACTACTGGTGATTGTTGTCATGTTGACAATTCTGATTCTGAATGGCTTGTTGATACTGGGGCTTCTTATCATTGTGTTCCTGTTAAGGAGTACTTTATTGACTACCGAGCTGGAGATTTTGGTAGTGTGAAGATGGGAAACCAGAGTTCAGCTAGTATTGTTGGAATTGGAGATATTCGAGTACAAATCAGTGTTGGGTGCTATTTGACATTGAGAGATGTTCGCCACATTCCAGATTTATGCCTCAATTTATTGTCTGCTAATGTACTTGATCAAGAAGGTTACAAGCACACTTTTGGCGAGGGTAGATGGAAATTGACTAAGGGTTCATTGACCGTTGCTCATGGCAAGCTCTGTTGCACCTTGTATAAGACACACTTGAAAGTGTGTACTAGTGAGTTGAATGCTGTTGAGGAGAAAACTTCACCTAACTTATGACACCGAAGATTAGGACATGTCAGTGAGAAGGGTATAAAGTTGTTGGCTGGTAAGTCTATTATTCCTGCTGATGTTACCATTTCTCTTGAGCCTTGTGATCATTGCTTAGCAGGAAAGCAACATAGAGTTTCTTTTCCGAGGAGATCCACAAGAAAGAAAGTGAAGCTAGAGTTGGTTTACTCTGATGTGTGTGGTCCTATAGAGGTGGAATCACTTGGTGGTAACAAATACTTTGTTACTTTTATTGATGATGCTACTCGGAGAACTTGGGTTTATATGATGAAGAACAAAAGCGATGTGTTTGGTATCTTTCAGAAGTTTCATGCCATGGTGGAAAGGGAGTCAGATTGCAAATTGAAACGTCTCCGAACTGATAATGGAGGTGAATACACTTCAAATGAGTTTAAAGCATATTGCTCAAGATATGGCATTCGGCATGAAAGAACAGAACCTGGTACTCCACAACATAATGGTGTTGCCGAGAGGATGAACAGAATTGTTGTTGAAAAAGTGAGATGTATGCTTAGGATGTCCAATCTTCCTAAGTCCTTTTGGGGAGAAGCGGTTGGAACCGCCGTGTACTTGATAAATAGAGCACCATCAGTTTCTTTGGAGTTTGAGATTCCTGAGAGGGTTTGGTTCGAGAAAGATCCCTCTCATTCTCATTTGAGGGTGTTTGGATGCAAGGCTTTCATGCATGTGCCGAAGGAACAGAGATTGAAGCTTGATTTCAAGACTTCTCCTTGTGTGTTTGTTGGATATGGTGATGAAGAGTTTGTTTACATACTTTATGATCCAGCAAAGCAAAAAGTTGTGAGGAGTAGAGATGTTGTCTTTTATGAGCACGAGATGGGTTTTCATCTCTTAGGTGCTGGTAAGACTTATTCTACTGATTTCTCGCATGATGCTATTGATATGTCTCCTATTTCTGTTCCAGATGATCAACAAACAGGTGATGCTCCCGAGGATGGTCATGACAACATTCATGAACATGACCATATTGAAGAGGTACAACAGAAGTTGTTGTACCACAACCTGATGATGAAGATGTAGATGTTGAACATGAAGAGTCTTCTAATCAGGAGGAGCAATTCAGCCCACAGGTGGAAGAGCAAACAGTTAGAAAGTCAACCCGAGTTTGACAACCTTCAAGACTTTATCCCAGTTCTGAGTATATCCTAATCACAGACGAGGGGGAGCCTGAGAGCCTTCAAGAGGTGTTGTCACATCCAGAAAAAGACCATTGGCTCAAGGCTATGCAAGAAGAGATGGATTCTTTGAAGAAGAATGAAACCTATGACTTGGTGAAGCGTCCAAAAGAGAAGAAAGTCTTGAAGAACAGGTGGTTGTTTAAGAACAAGAAAGATGGCCACAAGCTAGTGAGGCGGAAGGCAAGACTAGTGGTGAAGGGATGCCACCAGAAGAAAGGCATCGACTTTGATGAGATTTTTGCACCAGTGGTGAAGATGACTTCCATTCGTGTAATTTTAGGACTAGCTGCCAGTTTGGATCTTGAAATTGAACAACTTGATGTAATAACTTCTTTCTTACATGGTGATTTGCATGAGGAGATTTACATGGAGCAGCCGAAAGGATTTGAAGTTAAAGGTAAGGAGAATTTTGTTTGTAAGTTGAAAAAGAGTCTCTATGGACTTAAGCAGGCACCAAGGCAATGGTACCGCAAGTTTGATTCCTTTATGAGTACTAATGGATACAAGCGGACTTCTGCAGATCCTTGTGTTTATTTTAGAAAGTTATCTGAAGGTAACTTCATTATCCTTTGCTTGTATGTTGACGATATGCTGATAGTGGGACAAGATGTTGAGATGATTCGCAGGTTGAAAGAGGATTTGTCAAAGTCCTTTGATATGAAGGATTTGGGTCCTGCAAAGCAGATTCTTGGCATTGAAATTGTTCGTGATAGAAAAGCTGGTAAGCTTTGGCTGTCACAAGAGAAGTATATTGAACGGGTGCTTGAATGGTTCAATATGAAGAATGCCAAGCCAGTTAATACACCACTTGCAGGTCATTTCAAGTTGAGCAAGCGGTGTTGTCCTACTACCGAGAAAGAGAAGGAAAGTATGTCACATATTCCTTACTCCTCTGCTGTTGGTTCATTGATGTATCCTATAGTGTGTACAAGACCGGATATAGCACATGCTGTTGGATTGGTTAGCAGATTCTTGGCTAATCCAGGCAAGGTTCACTGGGAAGCTGTAAAGTGGATCTTGAGATATTTGCATGGCACCTCAAAATTGAGTTTATGTTTTGGAGGTGGTGAGCCTATTCTTGAGGGATTTACAGATGCTGACATGGCTGGTGATCTTGATAACAGAAGGTCTACCTCAGGTTACTTGTTCAAATTTGCAGGGGGAGCCATTTCATGGCAATCCAAGCTACAGAAGTGTGTAGCATTGCCTACTACCAAGGCGGAGTATATAGCAGCTGTGGAAGCATGCAAAGAAATGCTTTGGTTGAAGCGTTTCTTCCAAGAGTTAGGTTTGAAGCAAAGTGAGTATGTTGTGTTTTGTGATAGTCAAAGTGCTATGGATTTGAGCAAAAACAACATGTATCATGCCGCACAAAGCATATTGATGTGAGGTATCATTGGTTGCGTGATGTCATTGAAGAGCAACTAATGAAGTTGAAGAAGATTCACACCAATAAGAATGGTGCTGATATGTTGATAAAGGTAATTATTGGAAGCAAGCTTGAATTTTGTTCCAAGCTTGCAGGTATGTCCTTTTGATGAGCTTTGCATATAGTCTTCCCCAAATTGGATTGGAGGGGGAGATTGTTGGGGCATTAGTCCAGTCCATTTGTTATTGGACATTTTGTAAGTGATAGACCAATCACTTATTTTGTGAGACCCAAATGGTTTGGGTATTTGGGAGCTTCTCTTAGTAGCCCTATAAGGCTATTTTTGTGCTGGCTGAAATCTGGAGGCACTGTAGAACATCTGAGGCAGAAAAGTGAGAGAGTGGGAGAGAATTTTCGGAGTGCAGAATTTTTCTGGTCATCCTCTGCTTCTTTGACGATCACCGGAGATCCAACCGTTGGATTTTTCTGAAATTTGGACAGCTTCTTCGGAACACACAGGGCTACATTCTGACCGTTCAGAATTTCAATCCGAGCTCTAGATCGTTTTTAATTGCTGCTGGTGTCAGCTGCGATTTTGGTGACATTTCTGCATTTTTCTTCTCCTTCAATTGTTGTCTCTTATGTATGTTGTTGTTGGTGGGCTGTAACATCCTTGTAGACTGATTTGAGTGTTTTTACCCTCAATTTCATAATAAGAGAAGAAGAATGGTGGACTCCTTACAAGTCCCGTGGTTTTTTATCCTTCACATTGAAGGGGTTTTTCCACGTATAAATCTTTTGTGTTGTTTGAAGCTTTATCTTGGATAATTTGCTTGAGGTTTTGGTGTGTGATTGATATTTGCTTGGTGAATCAATTGTGGTGAATTGGTTGAGCATTTTGGTTGGTTGTCTTGAAGTTGATCCTTGTAGGTGTTGTATCCTACTTGTTGCTTCTCCCCTACACAATATTTTCTCAAGTAATACATATGAATTAAGTTTGTATCACGAGTTAAAAGGAAGTCAAAGATAAGAGAGGTCCTAACTCGATAATGCTTTAGCAATACATAAATCTAAGTATAACGAGTGTCTAAGTACCCTTTAAGATGATCAATGATTTATGCAAGATGCAGTATCATTTGAATTGCATAGTTAGCAGAAACACCTTGAGTGGAAGATATTGATTTCCATAGCAGAACTCTTAGAGAGTCCATGAAAGTGGATCAGATAAAAATTTCAAGAACTTTGTTTAAATTCAAGTCGCATAAAAGAGAATCTTAGTTGAACTTTATTTACTAAAGTTAAAACGATGACAATTACAACAATGTATACCCAACATATCCTAACAATAGCAAAAGCTATCGCCAGGGTCTGGGAAGGGTTAGAGACAGTTGAACAATACCTCCATCCCAAAGGATAAAGAGTTCGCTTCCAACGAGACCCCTGGTTCTGTATGTACCTGCATATACACATAATGAACGAACAAATAATGAAAGACAAAAACAAAAACAGAAAAAACGCAAAGTCAACCTAACGTTGAGAGAGTATCTAAGTTCTTTTATATACTCTAAGCTGCCTCTATATCCTACCTAAACCTCGCTAACCTTAATCCTCCGTCTCCATGAGCTCATATCCTGGACCGTGTCATCAGAGAGGTACAAATCTAGTAGGTTATATCTAATCTGTTCCTCCCAAGTCAGTTTGGGTCTGTCTATACTTATTTTCCCCTATACAATGACGCTTTCAACTGCTCTGACGAATGTTGTTGTCGGTCTCTTACAATAGTTAAGAATTACATAGAAAGTCTTGAAAGCTCAAGATTCAAATTGTTGGACGACTAAGTAATATCACCACAAAAATAATTTCATTTACCGACGAAAATTTCACCGACGAACCGTGGTTCGTCGGTGATGTGTCGGTACTTTGCGACGCATTTGCGATACACTCATTTTCGTCGTTAATTGCGACGAAAATACGATGAAAAGCATTGTCGCTAGCAAAAAAGTAGTCAGATTAATACGTTCGTCGGTGTTTTGTCGGTGGTGCGTCGCTATTCTGTGTGTTTTATTCGTCGCTATGTAGTTTGTAGCCTTACGTCGCTATATCGTAGCTATTTTGTCGCTAAAATTCCATAACAATGATAAAATAAATTCGTCGGTGAGTAGGTTCTTGGCATTGTGTATCGTAGGTTTTTTTGTCGATGAAACCCGCGTGTCGCAAACGTTTTGTTTTACTTTTCGTTCATATTCCGATTTGTCATTGTGTCGTCGCAGATTCGTCGAGGATTAAACACGTGTATTAATTAAGGAAAAAGAAAGCAATGATTGGAAAAAAAATTATTAATTTAATAATAAAAATTTACATTATGAAACGAAAAATTAAAAAAAGAAATCCAAAAGAGAGGCGCAGAGGGGCCGTTCACTCTTCGTCATCGGAAGAAAGAGTGGCTGCCACATTATCTGCGAACTTTCTGAGGAGGCGCTTCAGTTTGGAATATCTGAATTTCAACTTCCGCAGCCTTCTAGTCATGCTGTGTAGTTGTCTCGACTGCTGTTGCATGTTTGCTATCAGCATACGGTAGTCGATATCCTGTTCCGGCATTTATTCTTGAGCATCCTCTCGCGGTAGTGGGCCATACACAGATACGGAACCCTCCCGCTCAACCGATGGTGGTTGGGGAGGAGGCCCTTGTGGCGGGGCACTGTTTGCCCCTCCACCACGCCTTGGGGTTCTTCTAAAACGACGCGTCATATTTTGATGTTTTATAACTTTGTATGTGTGTATATATATGTGCGGATGTTTGGGGTATAAATAGGTAAATTTAGCGACGATATAACGACGAACTTGCGACGCATTCTTCGACCGTTAACCAAGATGGGAATATGATTAGCGACGAAATGTGTGCGGGCGTGACGGTTCGTTCGAATTAGCGACGCACTTAGCGACGAACTAGCGAGGTAAACACGTTCTAATTAATTGTGACCGTTGGGAACTAAACGGACACTGCGGAATAGCGACGCATTAGCGACGCAACTTGAAATAGGTGTGAAGATAATATCGTAATATCGTACGTTGTAACCATTAGGAACTGAATGGAATAGCGACGCACTAGCGACGCCGTAGCGACGAAACGCGTCGAATGGGGTGAAATGACGTCGTGCGTCGCTAGGGCGTCGGTAAAGCGTCGCTAAATTCCAATAAATTCGCACATAATAGGTTCTCGTCGTTGTATTAAGTTTAGCGGATAATAGGTTCTCGTCTCGTCGTTGTATTAAGTTTCGTCGATATGTTTAGTAGGTTCTCGTCTTTGTATTAAGTTTCGTCGGTATATAGTTGATGTTTAGTCGGTGAATTAGTCGTCTCAAATTTTTCTGAGCCACATTTTGTTTGTATTTTAGCGTCGTCAAAATTCGTAAGAGATTAAACACGTGTTTAAATTAAGAAAACGAAAGCGATGATTAGAAAAATAAAGCTTCATTAATATAAAATTATAAATTACAAAATATACTAGGACAATAATGGAAAAACTAATCAAATTAATAGCGGAGAGGAGCCATTCACTGTTCGTCATCTGAACAGAGAGTAGCAACACTCTCTGCGCACGCCTTCAGGAGGCGTCTCAGCTGTGCAGCTTTGGATTTAATCTGCATCTGCCTTGTGTCCAGGTATTGGAGACGCTCATCCTGGTACATAATATGCTCCCTCAGGTCATCCACTGTTTTCCACAGTTCTTGTATTTCTTTATGGAGATCGCCAATTTGGCGATCCCGACGTGGCCCAAAAAGACTGGGTTCAGAGGACTCAGCCTGTGGGGGTGATTCTTGTGGTGGAGGAACCACTGAAGAAGAGGGTTGTTGAATAGGCCGTCTTGCCGCTGAATGGCAACTACCACGTCGCGCTTGCGCTTTAGTACGAACCATATTTGGGTCTTTTTTTATGATTATAAAGGAGGTTGTTTTCTATGTAGTTGGGGGTCACGGTCCATCCTGTTTATATAGGGAATTCAGCGACGACATAGCGACGAAATAGCGACGTAAATGCATCGAAAGTGTAACAGTCGGGCTGTGCGGACACCGCCGAATAGCAACGACGTAGCAACGCCCTCAGCAACGAAACACATTGTATGGTGTGAAGATACGTAGTGCGTCGCTGTGCGTCGCTAAGTCGTCGGTGTTTGTGTTTGTTTGTTTCCGGGATTTGTGTTTCTTGGTCGTCGCTAAGTCGTCGCTAAGTCGTCGGTATTTGTGTTTGTTTGTTTCCGGGATTCGTGTTTCTTGGTCGTCGCTTAGCGTCACTATATCGTCGCTAATATGTCGGTAATATTGCAGGCTGGGAACCATAAAACGCAGCTTTCTTCTTCCAATATTCTCCCATTCTTCTCCCATTTCAAACACAAAAATCATAACTTTTCTACGAAAATATAGAAGGAAGAAATCTTATTGTGTGAAATTTTGATGTTTTCCACCACCGAGAAAAGATAGCTGTTGTTGTTTTGAAGGTATAGCGAGAAAATTTTGGGTTTATGCACCGACGGGTTCAACCCGTTCGGACAGTCAGGAGAGCAGTATTCGTCGTGGCCTGTAATCGTGACGCCGTACAATCTACCACCTTGGATGTGCATGAAGAAGCCGTACATGTTCTTGACTGTGATCGCACCGGGGCCTAGGAATCCGAAACAAAAGATCGACCTGTACCTGCATCCATTGATACATGAGCTGAAGTGGTTGTGGGAGTTTGGCGTGGAGACGTTCGATGTATCGACCAAACAAAACTTACAGCTACGCGCTGCGCTGATGTGGACCATCAGCGACTTCCCGGCTTATTCTATGTTGTCGGGTTGGAGCACATCGGGGAAATACGCTTGCCCTTGCTGCATGAAGCAAGCGAAGACGATGTCCTTGAAACATGGACGTAAGATTTGCTGGTTCGACAGCCATAGGAAGTTCCTGCCCAGATGTCATTTGTACAGAAAGAACGTGACGTCGTTCATACCTGGCATCGTTGAGAAGGACATGAAGCCCGAGCTTCTCACGTGTGCGGAGGTGTTGGAGGAGATAGACAGTTGTGGATTCGTGGGGGTCGTTGATGATCCGGACGGCAGCCACAACGCAGACCTGGCCCGTTACTGTATCGGGTGGAAGAAGAGAAGCATATTCTGGGAGCTTCCGTATTGGAAGAGCAATATGATCCGACACAACCTGGATGTCATGCACATTGAGAAGAACGTGTTTGACAACATTTTCAATACGGTGCTGAATGTGCCTGGAAAAACGAAAGACAATTTGAAGGCACGACTTGATATGCGCGACCTGAATATACGACCGGAGCTGCATCCCGTTGGCACATCCTACATGCCGAAGTCCTCTTACACGCTGAATGCGGAGCAGGTCAGTGCGTTGTTAGCGTGGCTGGGGACGGCTAGATTTCCTAACGGCCATGTTTCGAACCTGTCTAAGAACATCGACGTGAATAAACGCGGTTTGCACGGGATGAAGAGCAACGACTGTCACGTGTTCATGCAACGGTTGATGCCTATTGCATTCCCCGAGCTGCTTCCAACCAATGTATGGGAAGCACTTACCGAGATGAGTCTGTTCTTCAGATGTCTTACATCCACGACACTCAGGGCGGATGATATGTCAAGGCTGGAGGGCGAAATCCTATTGATCATTTGTAAGCTGGAAACTGTATTCCCTCCGGCCTTCTTTGATTCAATGGAACACCTGCCAGTTCATCTACCATACGAGGCACGCGTTGGTGGTCCTGTTCAGTACAGATGGATGTATCCGTTCGAGAGGTACTCTTATTTATTACGTGACGTTCTTATGTGTCTAAGCGCAAGCATTTGAACAGATATTCCATATATGAACAGATATCTCAGGCATTTGAAGCTGAACATCAAGAACAAGGCGAAAGTCGAGGCCTCGATGTGCAATGCCTACCTGACGGAGGAAGCCTCGACCTTCGTGTCTCATTACTTCGATCCAGATGTCCCGTCGAGGTGCAGAGATGTTCCCCGGAACGACGACGGCATTTCCAGATCCGGTGTCCTCCCGATATTCACACATCCGATCAGATTTCACGGACAGGGAAAGGAAACGATATTGGGGGACAGCGAGCTGAAGATTGCTCATTCTTATGTTCTGCGCAACTGCCGTCAAGTCGACCGTTTCCAGAGGTATAAACGATATCCAATTTTAATTTGTAAATACCTTGCGCTACTCTATCCATTATATTACAAAGATATACAGGGTACTCATTCGTAATTTGCTTCAGCTTGTTCGTTGATTTATTGCAACACCGTTCACCGGGTATATCGAGCGATGCAATAAACAATGAGTTAGATGCCAAGTTTGCTGATTGGTTCAGGTGGCATGTAAGTTTACATGTTTGTCGGTTACGTGTACGTCATGTGATACGCATTTATTGCCCCGCTGATGTATACTTACTTGTCGTTTTACAGGCGAGCAAAGGTCATCTGGCTGACGATGAGTATGGTTACATTCTGACACCAGTAGCCGAGGGTCCATTGAACAGAGTCACGCGCCACGATATGTGTTTTGTTAATAGTTATAGATTCCACACAGTCTCCCATGCCAGCCGAAAATCGTCGGAGAACAGCGGAGTGTGTGTCAAGCGGTATGACAATAGCCCGGACGAGGATGACTTCTACGGCTACCTTACTGACATCATTGAGCTCGAATATCCCGCATTGCCTATAAAGCGGGTGGTGCTATTCAAATGCGAATGGTACGATCTAACTCGGGAAGGTTATCACGCTGGCACAAAGGTTCACGACCGATATAAGTTGGTAGACATACACCAAGGGCGACGGTACAGAAAGTACGATCCATTCGTTTTGGCTAGTCAAGCGTCCCAGGTGTACTATCTATCGTATCCAACAACGAGGATGAATGCGAGCTCAAAAGACTGGCGAGCCGTGTGCAAAGTGAAATCGAGCAAGTTTGATGTCAGTATACAGCCAGGTTCAGATGGCATGGATGCCGCATTTCAAGAAGAAAACCTGCCCGTTCTGGATACGACACATGTTGAACTGCACAACCTCCCTCTAAATGACCCCACCGGCGGTTTCATCGAAATTCATCTCAACATACAACCGCCTGACAATATTGAATATGTAGGCGAAGACGAATACGAGGATGAAGAGGACGACGAGCATGTAGATGAAGATGAAAATGAATATGAAAATGAGGATGAAAATAAAGATGCGTATGAGGATGCGGATGACAATGAAGATTGAGGTTAGTCACAATTTTTTATGTACCTCATTAGGCGAAAGTGTGTATGTATTGACGTACTTATACACATGTATATACATAATGTGTGTCTGTAAGTACTTTATATTTTGTATTATTTTTTTTCCAATACTGATGTCACCGACAAATTACCGACGAAATTTTTCGTCGCAAATTTGAAATAACGACGACACATGAAATAGCGACGCCACAGTAATAGCGACGGACTTTCGTGGCTAGTGCGTCGCAAAATTTTCGACTAAAAAATGAAAACCCTTCTCTTCTTCCCCATTTCTTCCCCCCGCCTCTTCTTCCCACCCCCACGGCGAAATCCCCTCTCAGACCCCGGCGAAATCCCCTCTCCTCCCACGTCGAAATCTCCATTTCTTCTCCGGTGACCTCCCTTCTCCGGTTAGTTTTTCTTCCTATTTCGTTTTTAATGATTTTAATTAGTTATATTTCGTTTTTAACGTTTTTAATGATTTCTTCCCCATTTTCCCGGTTAGTTATATCGGATGTGGGCAGGGGTGGGCTGTGGCGGGGGTGTTTGTTGGCGGGGGTGGTGGCTGTGGGCGGGGTTACGGGCTGTGGTTGAGCCCGGGGTGCGGCTGGGGTGTGGCGGGGGTGCGGGGTGGGGCTGTGGGGTGGGGCTGGGTGTGGTGGCAGTGCGGGCTGGGTGGCTTGCGGGGTGGGGCTGGGTGCGGCAAGGGTGCGGGAGTGGGGCTGTGGGGTGGGCCTGGGTGTGGCGGGGGTGCGGGCTGGGTGGCTTGTGGGGTGGGGCTGGGTGTGGAGGGGATGGCTGTTGGCTGTTGGCGCGGGTGGGTTGGCGGTGCAGGGGGTGGCTGTTGGCGCGGGTGGGGTTAAGGAAATAGGGGTGGTTTTGGCATGAAAAGGGCATACGGTGGAGAGGGTTAAGGAAATAGGGGTGGTTTTGGCATGAAACGATAAATTATGTTGCGGTGGGGCGGTTGGCGGGAGTGGGTGGGGCGGGGGTGGCTGTTGGCGGGAGTGGTCTGTGTGCGGGGTGGGCTGTTGGCGGCAGTGGGTGGAGCGGGCGGTGGGTGGGGCGGGGGGTGGCTGTTGGCGGGAGTGGGTGAGGCGGGGGGTGGCTGTTGGCGGGAGTGGGCTGTGTGCGGGGTGGCCTGTTGGCGGGAGTGGGTGGGGCGGGGGGTGGCTGTTGGCGGCATAGGGCTGTGGGTGGGGTGGGCTGTTACAAGTTATCTATAATAAGTATGTATAGGTGATGTACCGAAAAAGGGCTGTTGGTGACTAGGGTGCGTATGCACCAAAATTGTTGTTAAGGTTGAATTAGTAGAAATGTGGTGTGCTTGGCCAATGAATGATGCATGTACAAACTGTTTTGTAAGAGGTTTGCATATGATTTTCGGTATGATACTAGTTCGGAGTGTTTACTAAGCTCGAGAGCTGGACATACATTTATCTTTGGAGAGGCCATTAAGGCCTGGAAACCTCTGATAAACGAATAGGTCATGCCGAAATTTTCAAAATTATTAATATCTTGCATTAAATGTATGCAAACACTTGTCATTTTTTGGACATCTTATTTGTCTGGCCAACCAACTCTAAACTCGTTGAATGTGCCTTTTAAATTTTTCACCCTTGCAGATCTGATGGCTAGTGAGGGTTTACCGACTCGATCTACACATGACATCTCAGGAGAGTTTAATATGTTCCTCTCTCAGCATGAACAGCTTGGGTCGGTTTCGACCGCAGCTCTTGCTGCGGACGCAGACCTTTTAGGGTCTGCCGAGAGGTCCGCACCCTCCCGATCTACGCCGCCACCCACACCCACCGGTTCAGCACCTCATCCGGCGTCTGATGCGGCATCGGACGAGGGTGTCATACAAGGTCGCCGTGCCCTCCCTTGGTCATACGATACCCATACGTAAGTAATAATTTATTTTTTTTAACACGTTTTCAAATATATTTCACGCGTTATTTTTTCCTAACAACTTCACCTCTTTCAGGTTTGCAGCGAACTCGGGCCAGATTTCCGGTTGCATCACTCGGTCCTTCCACCTGAGGCAGGACCCAGCTGGATATGCCTGGTCCCGTGTCACCATGCAGACACGTAGATTCTACTGGGATGAGTTTCAGGTATTCAAATTTGGTGAATTTCACTTTTTGATACGTAATCGATCATTACTTTTCTAACCACGTTTTTACTTTTCCTCCGTATAATAATTGCAGAAGGCGTACAGCTGGCCAGCTGACATCGCCCATGACGTGGAGCAGGCCTGGCGGCATAGGGCCGCCAAACGCTACAGGGACTTCATCAACTCGCACAAGACCAAGTGGGAGCGTGACCCCAATTATGCCAGGCCTGCCTACATATGCGAGGCCACCTGGGCGGGGTGGATAGCAGGTTGGATGGACCCTGCTACCCAAGCCCGCAACGCCCGGAACGCGGCGAACCGGCGTAGCGGCAATGTACAGGGCCCAGCACCTGCCACACACTCAGGTGGGTCGGTTTTCCACGCCACCACGATGCGTTCTATGGTAATTATTTTAATATTGGATTATTTAGATTCATTGATTTCATTGGATTATTTAGATTCATTGACTTAAGTGGATTATTTACATTCATTGACTTAAGTGGATTATTTATATTCATTGATTTCTTATGTTGCGCAGTTGTTTTTTGGTATTCGTATATGGTTAATTTAAGTAGTATATGTGTTCATTTGCCTTTTTCTTTTTATTTTTGCTTTGACTTGGGAGAGGCCTTTAAGGTCGGGATACCTCCAATAAACGAATAGGTCATGCCGAAATTTTTAAAATTATGGATTTCACTAACATATTTTATTTCATTCTTTCAGCAGGAGGAGACGGAGGAGTGGCCAGCCTCCTACGATCTCTTCTACAAGACGTATCGGAAGAAAGCCTCCGACGGAACAGAGGACTGGATCACGGCGAAGGCCCGCGACATCAGTGTAAGTAGACTATGATATCATTTGTTTTTTCCTTAGTTTGTTTTATTGCTAAACCCTAAACCCTAACAATTCTTATTCTCATTTCAGGACGAGTACAACAGACTACTCGCACTTAGGGGAGAAGAGGCCGACAAGAACCGCGCTTATTGGGATGCGGTTCGGACCGTCGGCCCTCAGAATAAGAAGAAGAGGGAGGTGTACGGGGTTGGATCAGCAGCGCCGCGATTCTTTCCCGAAGTTCTGCATGCAGGTGCTTCCTCTGAGGCCAGCACCTCTGCGCCTTCTACGGCCCCATAGAGTCTTTCGCGCCTGGAATCAGAGCATGCGGCACTGCATCATGAGGTGGAGACCATCAGGGCGCAGCATGAGGAGAGCGTACGAGCACTGCGGTCGCAGCTGACTCAGACCCAGCAGGAGCTGCAGCAGTCGCTTCAGCAGGCGGTTGAGCATGCGCAGCAGCAGACAATGCAGGTGCAGCAGCAGACGAACCAGCAAATCTCGCAGCTATCGCATCTCATCATCTCTATCATTTCCAGCTCCTCGCAGCCTCAGCCTCCCCCTGATGGTCACTCTTCTCCGCATGATCCCCCTCCATCTTCCTCTGCATAGTATTTCATTTTTTGATTTTTCATACAGTCTATTTCGTTTATTGTATTGACATATTCTTTGTACTTGTATATTTTATATGACATTTATATGGATTCTATTTCGTTTGTGTTGTTTACGAACTTCAATACGCAAGTACTGTATTTCTGTATAACATTCGTACAAATGATTTAATACACAAAATAAAATATATTATAAAAATTAAATAATAATAAAAACTATTTAATTAATAATATATTGTATTATTTATAAATTAAAAATATTTAATATTTAATATTAAATTAATATTAAATATTCAATTAAAAAATAGTGACGAACCTGCGACGAAAACGAAATGTCGTAGACCGGAAATAAAAAATCAAAAATTTAAAAATAGCGACGAAAAAAATATATCGACGAAACTTTGCGACGAAATAATATGTCGCAGAAAGGAAATAAAAAAATAAAAAATTATAAAATAGCAACGAAAAAATACACCGACGAAACAACGACGGCAACAACAGGTCGCAGAACTGACAGATTTTCGTCGCAACTGTGCGACGAAACACCGACGAAATTTTTCCGTCCCAATATAGCGACGCTTCACCGACGAAATTCACTTTGCGACAAGCCGTATCGCGACGTACTGTGTTCGTCGCTATTTCGTCGCTATATGCCTGTAGCGACGAAATGGCGACGAGTTTTGTCTGTCGCTATATGTCTTTTTTTTTGTGGTGTATGACTAATCTTGTTAGCAGAATACTCACACGAAATTGTCAAACCCATACACAGAAGTCTTAACTAAACAAAAACATGAGAATCATGTGAGGACACTTGACGAACAAGTCCATAGTGCTTGGCAATAGCGCAAATGGGAGATTGAGAGTATGTGCACAATGTGTCAAGAGAATAAATGTACTTACAAGTATTTCATGAAGAATTTATTATTCAATTTATTGCTTTTCTGCTTGTGATGACTGTGATATCGTAACACCTGCATAAACACCACTAGATGAAGGTGAATATTGGTTAGCAGAAATTATATTATTTTTTGACCTTTTGAAAAACCTTTTGAATCTTATTCTCAAATTTTCGGAACCAGTACTCGTTTTTGAAAAAGTGTATAACTCTCACTACACAACTTCAAAAATCGTTAAATTTTCCAGAAATTAACTTCAATTTGCTAAAAACAGTATGTCCAAAAATAAGAAAAAAGAAAAATGTTTGACCCTTTAAAAAAGTATAAACTTTCACACGCTCAGAATGAACAAAACTTGACAGAAAATTAGTAAACATTGAAAGGTCTAACTCTTTGTGTACTTAGTCAAAAAGATTGATTCTTATGCGAGACTAAGTCTTAGAATGTCTAGTTTATATTTTGGAAAATCTTGACTAGAAACCATGTTTAATAATATTAAAAAAACACGTTTCTTGAAAACTGGTCAATCTATCGACAGAATGGAGCAATAATCTTTGAAAGACTGAATAAACACTTTCCTTTTCACAAATCTGATGATCTTTTTGTAAATGAAAGCTATAAGTCCAAAATTTAATGTCACCAAAAATCAAAAATTTTAAAAACGTTTTACTAGTTCAAACAAACGTGCAATGTTAAGTACTGAAACTGTGAAAAAATTGGATGAAAAATAAAGAAGACAAGAACATAAGAATTTATTCTAGTTCGGCCAACGTGACCTACTCTAGTCCGAAGGAGCATCTTTCCTTAGATTTTCACTATCAAATAGTCCCCTTGCACCTTATAAAATACTTGGTTATTGGGTTATACACAAACCCCAATCAAGACTTAAACACAACACCTGAACAACCATAATTAAGTAAACAACTCACCATCTATTGGTGTAGCCTTATAAAATGGCTAATCAATTACAACTTTTATGAGAAAAAGAGGTGTAACTGAAGCAAAACAACAACTAAAAATAATACAACTCAGCTGCAAAAATGAAGAACAAGAATAGAAAAGAAGAAGAACTGAGGAAGAAGAGAGTTCAAGGTGCATCTTCCTTCTTCAATTCTTACACCTATTTATAGGTGTGAGCATCCTCTTAGGATGATTAGGATGACCACATGTCCCCTTCAATGTCATCAATCTTATTTTTCTATATTTGATTGGATGAACATCTTACCACCTTGCATACTTGGCACCTTCAATACACTTGATGGATACACCAAATTTCAGCACTTCATTGGCTACATTTTCAGCAAAAATGAAGTGGAAAATGTCTTCACAAGGATGATACTCTTATCTCACATTCTACTCCAACTTCCTAACCACTTGGTTAGGATATGAGCTGACCATTTCAGCTCTATTTTATCTTACAAAAACCAAAATATATGCCACATTGGATGCCAAGTGTGTAAGTTTTTGCTAGCAAGTCAATTTGAAGTGTTTTGGTTGGTCCCTGTAGTGTAGTCTTGCATATATGTCAAAATTTGATTTGTCCACCTCATATATACGTATATGAACATTTTTTGTTTTCAAAATGAATGAGAAATCAGATTTTATGAATAAGAATGAATGGATAATAGTGAGGATAAATTGCATAGTGAACGTCACCATTTGATCCAAATCAATTCTCTTTTCTCTCCTACAAGTGTGGCCGATTTTTTTCAAGAATATGACCAACATTCTATCCAAAATAACAGTGGAGAAGCCAATATTAATGTATATAAGAGTACCATGAAGACCATATAGTATGACAATATTAATGTCACACTTTAATAATAAGGATTCCAAGAAAATCGAAGTTCGTGTAAGATATGGTTGATAAAAATATGAAGACCATGAATACCACGAAGACCATGGTTACCATATATAAGAAGTACATATAGTAAACAGTTTCGTATTGCACAAAAAATAAGCTTATGTAAATGACCAAAAAGCCATTGTATCCAAAATGACGAAAATGCCCTTAAAAACCAATTATGTCAAAAAAACTTGTAATGATACTCCATCTTTGTGTCCTTTTATCCTTATATATCCTTCTTGAGATATAGCCATATAAAAACTCAAAAGTATAGTTTTGCGCTTGAGGTAAGTTTTCAAAACTTCCATGGTAAGTCAGTGACAAGATATTATATTAAGTTTAAACATAGAATCATAATGACCATATATGAGTTGTTACAAAAACTTATCACATATGAAGGAAAGAACATGTATACCAAATTGTGTAGATACTTATCACACATTAAATAAATTATTTTAAACTTAACTGACATCGATCGATGTTTGTCTCAAATTTAGAGATTTATGTATGCCTTGATCGATACATGTCATTATGTTTGAGCGATCGATGTCTTACATTGTGGTTTCAGTTTTAAGTAGTCTGACATCAATCAATTTATGTAGGGTATGATGTGTATATCGATTGATCCATGTAGGGTATGATGTTACATCGACCGTCTATGTGTTTCATGTTGAAAGATCGATGTCTTATAGTAGTTTTTAATTTTTTATCTCTACACACATCAATGGATCTATGTCTTTTCTGAGAGACTGATGTGCACATCGATCTATCAATGTGTTCTAATTTGAGCGATCGATGTTACTTCCTTATTTTTTTTGAATCTTTTGATATTTTCATAATATAAAGTATCTTTTTAACATCTTTTTATGCTTCATCAACATTTTATCACTCAATAAAATTATTCCATAAAATCATTCTATAAAATCATTCAAACCTATATATGACATTTTCCTTTTTTTGAATGATTTTTAAAATAACGTTACATGATTTTAAACACATACAGTTACCACTTATAAGTTGTGCATTTATTTCACCATTCGTTTTAAATCTTACATGATCTTAAAAAATATGCGTATATTTACATATGTACTTGGTCAAATACTAACTCCTAAAACCTTCTATGCAAGAAAGCACCCCCTTAACCTATATCTTTGACTCATTACTCCCACTCATATTGTGCTACTACGATCTAAAAATCATGATTTCTTTTCTCTCTTTTTATTTTGTAAATCATACAAAAGATAAAATCATGCAATTGTATCATAATATAACATTCCCAGTTTATCTGCAAGCCTCGAAGGTTGCTTGAGTTATGGGTTTCGTAAATATATCAACAGCTTGGTTACTAGTTTTTACGTGGTCAATTATAATGTTTCCATTATTAATGTGATCCTAAGAAATGATACCTAACTTGTATGTGTTTGGCTTCAGAATGAAGTACCGAATTCTGAGAAAGATTGACTGCACTTGTGCTATCGTAAAATATTTGAACACGACTCACTATAATGCCAAAATTACTAAGTTGCTGTTTTAACCAAGTATTTGTGTGTAACATAGACTTAAAATTATAAACTCTGCTTTAGTGGTAGAAAGGGATACACAAGCTTGTTTATTTGAAGACCAAGAAACTAGATTAGTTTCTATGAATTGACATGTTCTGCTAGTTGATTTTCTATCTATCTTACAACCATCCTAATTAGCATCATTGTAGGCATGAAGTCCTAGTTAGGAGTTTCTATCATACCAAAGTCCTAAATGAGGTGTATGTTTAATATATCTAAATATCCATTTCACCGCATTATAGTGTGACACGTTAGGACATGATTGAAACATAGCACACATGTACACAGTAAACATTATATCTGGCCTTGATGTGGCTATGTACAAGAAAGTCCCTATCATTGACCTATATAGTGTGCCATCGAAAGGCTCTCTATTTTCATCTTTGTCTAATTTTGTACCTATGCTCATGGGATTTGTTGCAGGTTTTAATGCCTCGAATCCAAAATTTTTGATCATTTCATTTATGCATTGGATTTGGCTAATATGGATTCCACGAAGAGTTTGTTTATTTGTAATTCTAAGAAATAATTTAGTTCTCCTACCATCGACATTTCAAACTCAGATTTCAGTAATCCTCAAATTCCTTTACTAATGTGTGTAGGATCTGTAAGGCATCACTAGAAGGGAGAGGGGTTGAATAGGTGGTGCGAAAAGTGTGGTTTTTAAAATTTGTTTAAAACTAAACAACTCAACTTCTGAAAACAGATTCTGTTTTCAGGACCAGTTTTAAAACGTTTTCAAAACAAGGTTATAAGTCTCCAAAAATTTTGAAATTTGGAGAGAACTTAGACTCAGATGTTATGAGTATCTCCTAAAAATTTTAGATTAAAATTCAACCTCTAACCCCTTGAAAAATCGTTGGTGGTCAGATTGCGCAAATCTGTCAGAAACGATACACTGATTTGAAAAACTAATTCCTATTTGTACACAACTCCAAATGCTCTGAAAATTTAACCACTAACCCCTTATATGTTGTATTTAAATACAGTTTTGAAAAATTATTTCGGGAAGTTAGTCAAATACACTCAAAGTCTCAACCTTTGCAAGCCTGAAAATCAGACTGCACTAGTCTCAGAACTTTGGATGTTTGAATGACTTATAATTATCCAAAAGGGTTGAAACTTGTGCCAAATTAACCCTAAGACGTGTGGATTGGTTTCTGGAAATTTTCGTAATTTTTGAAAGTCGTTTACTATTTTTACGAACGCAAACAAAAAGAGTAAACTGTGCAGAAACAGAATATAAATGCTGAAAGTAAATGGCACCGAGAATTTTATACTGGTTCGGTTATAAACAGCCTACTCCAGTCTTCAAGGAACACCTTCCTTGGTTCACACTAGTCACACACACGCAATACACCTTACCACAGGGTTGATGGAGTTACACACTAACTCCAACCCTTTACAAACCTTGTACGATGAATACAATTCGCACGAACACCACCACCTTGCAAGATTGAAGATTGATCACACCTTGATCAATCTTTTACAAAGATAAAGAGTATGTGGTAGTATAATACAAGCCTATTCAAGGATAGAAATATAAGTATAATAGGCTTTCAAGAAGAAAGAAAGAAAGAGAGTGTAGAAGAAGAGAGGCTAGCGTTTTTGATCTCTTGAATGTATTGCTTGTTCTTGTCTCATGTTTTTGCTCATCTTCTTTCCTTTTAAGCACATTGCAGCCGTCCCCCTTGGTGCCATTCCCTCTTGAAAATTGTCTTCTAAGTCCTTGGGAGAATGTAAGACATCATTGTGACATGGTCTTGCTTACTTGGCATCTTCTTATTGGATGATCATTTAACCTTTGCTTACTTGGCACTTCATGATAGGTTGAATGTTGTCATCATTTGATGACTTGGAAAATCTGAATATTTCACTCAAAACATGTGCCAAAATCAACATAGAATAATTTCCATAATCCACAAGATTGTCACACAAATTAAGCAAGACAAAATTCCTCCACACCAAGGTAAGAAATCGGCCATAAAGAGAATTCAACATGCTGAAATTTCAGCATGTGATACATGGTTCCTTAATTCAAAATACTTCCATTTTTCTTTGATTTTTCTTTTTAAAATAAATCATCAATTGATAGCAAATATCCTTATCAAATTGGAAATGAAATTGGGACACCCACATGTCCATGAATTCGGCCAAGATACATCCTACACATGCTGAAAAATTTCAGCATGTGTGATATTCAAGATATCACACTTTATGGCTTTGAAACTTATTCAAATTACTTCCATTTCTTCTTCCAATTAACCACATAATTCAAGACACTAATTATATGCTTTTTAACTCAAAAAATCGGCCAGCTATAATTCAACATGCTGAAAATTTCAGCATGTGTTTCAAATGAGATAAAATTTGAAACATTACCTTTTGTAGCTTCTTTCTTTAAATCACCAAAATTGTATGATTGATTCTTGACCGATCAATATGCCAACAAGGCTCCACATATGCTCCATCTCAGCTGTAGGGGCGTGTATACATGTATATGCATGTGCTGAATTTTATTTTTGCTAACTTTGTAAAATAGTGCACATTTAATAATACACACATGTTATATTCCAATCAGCCCTTAATTTAATTTTCTAGAACACTTTAAGATGTATGACATATATAAAAAGTGTCTAGATACGTGTCGTATGATGTGCCAAAAATGTTCCATGTGTTGTGTACATAGAAAACCGAATTTTCGATATTTATCGATTACCCGATTTTTCTCTAATTAAATTCTAACTTTTTGCACATGTTATATATATTATGTTACACATAATATATATAATATAAACTTTAATTCTCAGCACTTGGCTGGTCTAAAGTGGCGCCATTAACATGTGACAAAATTAAAATTGGAATCTCCACAATTTGGCCTTAATGTGGGGTGATTTGTGTGTGCCAACATGGAATGATTTTATGGCTGAAATTTACATCATAGACACGAAATTTTTGAGCATTTTTGAAGTGTAGGGGCTGGCCATCTATTTATGGCAAGTACGTGACACGTTGGCGAAGTTTCGGTATTCGCCCGATATGACAATTTTCGGTTTAGAACCTTTTAACGTGTCGTATTTAATTTGTCATCACCATGACTTATATCATATGATATAAGACCTGAATATACTCATAAATATGAGTTAAGTATGATGGTGTGACGTACGCACGTAAAATATATAACGTGTCGGTAGCACGTTGGAATACATGTGTATGTGCCTTTTTCAAAAAATCTGAAAATATATGTATTTATATATGTATATGGCGTGTGTAATGAATGAGGAGAGGAGGATAAGACTTTCCTTCCTTAGCCTTGTTGCCTTTGTGCCTTTTCCAAATGTAGCTTCCTTTAATGAACTATATAGTTTAATTAACTAAGTACTTCACTTAATGAACTAGTTTAGTTCATTAATGGTGGCACCTGAAAATAGTGTAAACACAACAAATGTTTTCCATATGATGTAAGCTTTAACGCTTCATGGATTGTTAGTACGGCAACATTATATATGAGCTAAATAAGGCAAGTAATAAGCAATATCATGCACACGTTTGTTTATATCATGCATGTTTTATGTCATTCATTTAAATCACATATTTTGAAATCACTCAAACCCCTTTTTCTCTACAATGTGGAATTAGTTGAACCAAATATTATATCATCCACATAGATTTGTACTATTAATGGATCCTTTCTTTTTCTTTTTAGAAATAAATTATTCTTTATTGGTCCTCCTCTATAATTATTTGCCAGAAGAAAATTCGCAAATCTATCATACGAAGCTATTGGAGCTTGTTTTAAACCATATAAAGCTTTCTTGAGCTTGAATACATAGTTAGGATGTTTTGCATCTTCAAATCGTGGGGTTTTTTTTTTACAAAAACCTCTTCTTGTATAAACCCTTTAAGAAAACACTTTTAACATACATTTGAAATAGTTTGATGTTACTCAAACAAGCAATGGCTAATAATAGTCTAATTGCTTCTAGTCGTGCAACAGACGCAAATGTTTCTTCATAATCTATACCCTCTTGTTGATTATATCCATTTGCAACTAACCTAGCCTTATTGCTACTACATTTCATTATTCATTCATTTTATTTCTAAAATACCCACTTAGTACCTAGCATGGTTTTATTTTCAGGTTTGAGTACTAAATCACATACATCATCTCTAGTAAATTGTTTTAGTTCCTCACACATAGCATTTATTCAGAATGAATCACTTAAAGCTTCTTTAACATTTTTGGGTTCAATATGAGAGACTAATGCATGCCACTCAGTATAGTCAACTCGGTTGATATTTCTACGTGTTCTTATACCTTGATTAATATCACCTATTATTAAATCTCGGAATGTTTGTGTTTGTCTTTAATATGTCACCGACTACTGGGTTGACTCGGTTCATTTTCTTCTTGTTCAAATATATCATTTGTATTATATATTCATATTCTATAGGAACATCTTTAAAATTTGATTCGTATTCTTCTATTTGAACGTTTTCTTCGTCAATACTTTCTAAGGGCTCTGGAGTAGGTTCTAGATAATCTGTTATTGGTTCAAGTGAGAAATCATCATCATTGTGAAAACATTTAAGGTTTGTATCATACTTCGTTTTAGTTTTATCATTTATTTCAAGACAAGTGTTTTCATTAAATTTTACATGAATAAATTCTACTAACTTTCTAGATATAGGATTATAACATATATATGCTTTTGAGTTGGTTGAATATGCAAGAAAAATGCATTCAGTTGATTTTGGTTCAAGTTTCCGAGATTATCCTTAGTGTTTAGTGCATAACATTTGCAACCAAAATACGTAAATAATCTATTTTGGGTAGTCTATTATTTAATAGTTCAGAAGATGTTTTATTTAATTTTTTCGTATAGATAATCTATTTATTACATAGCCTGCGCAATTTACTGCTTCGGTCTATAAACATTTGGGAGCATGGTTTTCACACAAAATAGTTCTAGCTATTTATTGTACAGTTTTGTTTTTTTACTTTCTACAACACTAATTAGTTGTGGTGTCTTGGTGCTGAAAATTCATGTTTTATATCTTTTGAAACAAAAAACTTACTTGCATATTTATTCTTAAACTCGCCATCCCTATCACTTCTAATTCTTTTAAAATTAACTCTATATAGATTTTCAAGTTGGTTAATGAGTTTTTCAATTTCTAATGTAGTATTATATTTGTTAGTTAGGAACAAAGTCTATGTACATCGGGATAAGTCATCAACTACGACACAACGTAGTAGCATCCACCTAGATTTTTTGTCCTAGTTAGACCAAATAAGCCTATGTGTAGTAATTCTAATATATTATTAGCGTGGACTTCGTGCTTTGGCTTTGGTATATCTCTAATATGTTTACCTTCAATGTAGGTTTCACTAGTTGAAAATTATTCAACTAAATTCTAGGTAGTCCTTTTATAAAGTCCTTTCAAGTAACTTTTCAATGGTAGAAATGCCTATATGACCTAATCATCTGCTGTATAAGGTTACATATAAGTCATGTGATACAAAACACATAATTTTAACATATAACATGTTGTTTAATGTATAAATCCATTGCTTCGCTTTCTTATGTTAGGAAAATGGAGTGCTGAGGGATGAGAAGAGAAGTTGTAGAGAGAACTGGCTTGAGGCGCGTAGATGTTGAGAAATATGTTTGGATAATTTTCAAAGTCATAATTTTAAGTGGTGAATTGTTAAAAATGTCACATATGGTGTTATAAGTGATTGAAAGTTGAAATAAAGTTGAAACAAATGAAAAAGTGATCGATCTCTACATAGATCTCTCAGACAGAGATCGATGTATACATAGATCTCTACATAGATCTCTCAGTCAGAGATCGATGTACATAGATCTCTACATCGATCGATCGATGTCACACAGAATCAAAAACTCAAACTCACTATGAGACATAGATCTCACAACCAGAGGTATATCAATCGATCGATGTATACATCAGTCTCTAAAATTGAGACATAGATCGATCGATGTCCAGCGTTTTTGTTGATATTTTTCTAAAAAGTGATAAAGAGTGTGTTTTCATTTACATATGTTTCATATATGTATATTGTGATTTTATTACTTGTTTTTGATGATAATAATAAGTGTTTTGTCACTAATGTGCCATGAAAGTTTCTACAACTTACCAAAAAGGGCAAAATTGGTTTTTTAAGTTTTGCAGGAACATGACATGGTGAAAATATTTCAAAGACACATTCATATCTTATTTATCATCAAAAAGGTGTCATTATATCTATTTTTGACCATTGGGGTCATTTCTGGAGTTTTCTATCATCAGGGGCATTTTGGTCATTTTGTTCCTGAGGGCCGTTTTGGTATTTCCGCTCAAGGAATCCCTTGATTATATTATTATCTTCATTCTGGAGTTGATTTATGATTATATTGAAGACTATTTGGCGGTTTTCTATTATTTCTCTTAACTGATGATATTATCGACAGTAGCGGGATATGTGACGAGTTGTGATGTCACATTCTAATTTTTTCTTGAAGAACTTCTTCTATATGTTATTGGAGGATATTATTCATCATTTTCAAGAGAATTTAAAGGTGCTAAAGGTGTGAACTTGATCACAACATACAAGGAGAAAAAGTGAGAATTTTGATGTTATATGTTGACATAGTCTTGTCAACTATTATTGATTGATTTCTCCTCATTAAATATGAGTTTGTACACATATATATGGGTTTAGAAACGTTCATAAACATGTGGATATGATAGTGTACTTATTTTATGACTTGGTGATAAGTGGACCAACCAAAACAAAAGCTAGTTGGTAAAATTGCCAACTTGGACCTTTTGAATTCAAACCCAACGGCTACTATGGGTTTGTTGGAGCTGATTTTGGAGCTTTTTTTGAAGTCAAAAATTCAGCCTCACATGTCCTATGTTTATGCCAAGAAGTTTAGGGGATAATAGAGGAGTTATGCCATCTTATCCTACTATATTATCCTCACATTTTCCAAGTCATTTTGAAGAGAAAATTTCCGGCCAAATGTGATTCCAAGGTGGACCAATTATGTTGTTTCATTTTTCCAAATGTACAAGGTGTTTATGTGACCAACCAATGATGTGAAGGCACATAAGCATTGATGATGAAGATGGTGACACATAAGAGTTCTTATTTTCAAGAGCCATTTCACACTATAAATAGGAGGTGAAGAAGAACATACACTTGAAAGCAAAAGTTGAATTGTCTTTCTATCTTCTTATCTTCATTCTTGTTTCATTCTTTGTAGCCAAGGTGTTCTTGTGATATTTGTTGTAGAGCTACAAGCCTCTTGTATCTCATTTGTAAGATTTATTAGCCAAATTTATAAGGCTACATCAATAGGTGATAGAGGTGTTGCAACCAAGATTTGCATAGAGGTGTTCATCCAAGTCTTCAACAGGGTTGGTGATTAACCCGAGGATCAAGCTTGGGTCTTGTTGTAATTTGGTTCATACCATAGTGAAATCCAAGGAAAGGTGTTCCTTAAGACTTGAGTAGCTCACATTGACCGAACCAGAATAAATCCTTGGTGTTCTTGTCTTCTTTACATTTTTCTGTTTTCTGTCTGTTTTTCACTGCAGATTTCACACAACTTCTCATATTTTGAAAAAATAGGTAACAACTTTCAAAGTTTGTAATGTTTGGTGGAGTTATACTTCATACTGTTAGCTTTCATTTGCAACAAGAACCACTTGATTTGTGAAAGGAAAGTTAGTCTTTCAATCATTGCAAGATAACTGCTCCAATCTGGTTGCAATCTGACCAGTTTGGAGAAAACTTAAATTCTGTTTTCACCAAGAATTGTTTAAGGTCACAGTCGTTTGGAACCATAAACTAGACATCCTAAGGAGTGTTTTGACATAAACATCAACCTTTTTGGTTAAGTATTCAAAGAGAAACACGTTTTCCAATTTCAGCAACATTCTGTCCAATTCTGTCCAGATTGACCATCTGAATCTTTTTATTCGTTTGAAGGGTCAAACGATCTTGTTTTTATCTGATTTTTGGACAGAGTCTTGTCAAGACATTTAAGTTAAGTTCTGAAAATTTTAATAATTTTTGGAGTTGTGTAAAAGGATTTTTGAATTTTTCAAAAACGGGTTCTTAATTTGAGGTGGTCTCAGATTCTGTTTTCAAAGGGGATTTTAATCAAGGGTAGTAGTGTAATTTCCGCTAACCACTATTCACCCCTCTAGTGGTGTTTATTCCAGGTGCACGGTCCAATAATTGGTATCAGAGCGAGGTTAACCCCATTCTAGGAAGCAAGATTCAACGCCATACAAACAAGACAAGGCCAAGAAACAAAAATTTAAAGTAGCCTGCTAATCTCAAATCAAAGGTACACACAATGACTATTTTTTCTCACAAAGATGAGTTGGAAGGTATGTCTACACAACGTCTTTCTCTTTTTAATGGAAGTAATTTCATTCATTGGAAACTTAGGATGATGCTATTCTTAATGGCTATAGACATCAATTTATGGTCTATAGTTGAAGATGAGACGTACATTACAATGAAAATTGTACAAGTTAGTGGAGTCACACAAGAAGTAGAAAAATGTAAAAGTGAATGGTCTTCCGAAGATAAAAAGAAAATGTTCATGAATGCTAAGGCTATACAATTACTGTTAAATGGACTAACGACTTCTGAAGCAGGACATATGTCAAATTGCACAAGTACACACGACATGTGAAAATCATTAGGACTAAAGCACGAAGGTACTAGCGGTGTAAAAGAGTCAAAAATAAACATGCTTATTCTGAGCTTGAATCTTTCAAAATGTTGCCAAACGAATCAATAACATATATGGAATTGAGGATTACTAAATTTTCAATGCCCATGAAGCTTTAGGAAAATCATTTACCAACAACGAGAAGGTTCCAAAGGTGCTGCGAAGCCTTCCTGCTGAATGGGATCCTAAAGTCATGGCAATTGAAGAAATGAAATCAATCACTAAAATAGATGAATTGATCGGTTCACTTAGAGTTTACAAGGTAAAACTGAACCAACAAAAGTTCGAATCATCTAAGTCATCCGGTAAGTCTATTGCTTTTAAATCAACTGAGTCAAATACAAAAAATGATGATAATAATAGTGATAATGAATTAGACGATGATCTAATATTAATAGCTAGAAAACATAGAAAGTTTTTCAAACGACCAAATAGAAATGTAAAACAATCTTTTTCTACTTCTTCTCAACCTAAGAAAAACTTTAATAACAAGTGGTATAATAAAGAGTTAAAGTGCTACAGATGCAGTCAAAAAGGACATATTTCATATGATTGCCCAACAAAGAAAAATAATAATAATAACAACAATAATAAACAAGCTAAGGACAAAGAGGCACAAAAGACTAAGACAAAGGAGTCAAAGTCAAGAAGAGGCAAACAAGCAATGAAGGCAAGCACACGGAGCGACTCATCCGACTCAGAATCCGACACTGAGGAAGCTCAAGTCTGCTTCGTATCTAACGAGGTAAGTTCTTCATCTGATGAAGATTTTGATAATGAAATGTCATTTGATGAAATTTATGAAGAATTTCTAAGGATGCATGGTCACTGTAAAAGGCTCTCTAAAGAAAAGAAGAAACTAATTGAAGAAAATGACAAGTTGAAGACGTCCAACTTGGAATTTTCCGATCAATTAGAATCTTTTAAACAAGAGTCTACTAATACTCCTGATTCTTTAGAGATTAAAATTGAATCATATAGGAAAAATGAACAAACGTTAAAAACTGTAAATAGTATGTTGAAATCTAAGTTAGAAAGTTGTGAAAATGAGATAGTTCGACTTAAATCTTCTAAACTAAACTTAGAAAAAATGTTAGAACAATTAAAATCTGGCACGAACATGCTTGATACACTTATATCATCACAAAAATATGGAAATGATAAAAAGGGCTTAGGGTATATAGAAGAAAATGGCAAGTTAGGCAAAAAGAGGAACTTTGTATCATCTAAGTCTAAGTTGTCGTATAATACAACAAAATCAACTTTGCCTGCTACACCTTCTTCTACTCCTTCTTTTGCATATTCTAATGCAAAAATACAATATGCACCCATAAAAGCACACACATGTAAACGTGCAACTAGACAAAACTTTGCATCAAGACCACCTAGAAAGTATGCCTATATGTATACAAATGTGTCTAATCAAAATAAACAGCAACCAACTTATTATGAACCTAAATATAGGCAACATTCATATAAGAATTGTAGAAATGCATATGAACATACATACATAGAACCATATAAGAAACAAAATCATATACCTTATACACACTATCAAAATCGGTCACTTTATAATAATTATCAACCAAGGTATAACATGTATAACCATGCATCATCTTTTAAATGGAATGGTCAAGTACATGAAAATATCCTTTATATTATTCAACTTTTAATAACGTCAAATATGTGCAAAGAAGGTACATCTAAGTTTGGATACCCAAAAGGTATATAAACAAGGGTGGTGTCCCTAACATTCAAGGACCCAAGTAAAGGGTACCTAAAACTTTGTCTCCATTGTAGGAAAATCGCAAGGAATGCAAGAAGGAGGCAAAGTCAAAGAATCTAAAAACCAATTGATTTTTAGATAGCGGATGTTCAAGGCACATGACGGGCAACCCCAAACTATTCACTGAACTTGAACATATTGATAATGGAGGAAAGGAGACATTCAGCGCGAACAACAAAGGAAAAGTTGTTGGAGAAGGAACAATCAGGGATCCTAACACATTTGAAATACAAAATGTGTTGTTAGTAAGAAATTTTTCTTATAATTTATTAAGCATTTCTCAACTTATAGATTCCGGTTATTATGTTTCTTTTCTCCCTGATTCTTGTGATATAACAAATGAAAAAGGAGAAATTGTATTAAAAGGAAATAGGGATGGAAACATTTACACACTATCACTAAATAACATGATAGATGCTAAGGTTAAGTGTTTAATATCACATGACTTAGATGTAAATTTATGGCATAGACGACTAGGCCATATAGGAATTTCAACTATTGAAAAGTTATCTAAGAAGAACTTAATTAGGGGTATGCCTAAGTTAGACTAAGATAATTTTCAATGTTGTGAAACTTGTATTAAAAGAAAACATATTAAAGATATATTAAAACCAAAACATGAAGTGAGTACTAGTCATATACTAGAATTGCTTCACTTAGACTTATTTGGTCCAAGTAGGACAAGAAGTCTAGGCGGACACTACTATGTCTGTGCTATAGTAGATGATTACTCACGATACACATGGACGTTGTTCTTAACACACAAAGATGATGCTCCATTGGCAATCGAAACTCTTATGAAGCAACTTGAAAATCTTTACAAAGAAAATGTTAAACGAATTAGGAGTGATAGAGGTGGAGAATTTAAAAACAAAGATGTAATCAAGTTTTGTGAACTACATGGAATAAAACATGAATTCTCACTACCTAGAACACCATAACTCAATGGAGTTGTTGAACGTAAAAATAGAACAATTCAAGAAATTGCTAGGACAATGTTGTGTGAAATATTTACGGGCTGAAGCTGTTAGTTGTGCATGTTATATAATAAATAGGCTTTCTGTTAGAAAGAAATTAAATAAAACACCTTACGAATTGTTAAAAAATAGACAACCTAAGGTAGATTATCTTAGAGTTTTCAGTAGTAAGTGTTTTGTGTTAAACACTAAGGATAATTTAGATAAGCTTGAACAAAAGTCTATTGAATTCATATTTGTTAGTTATTCAACTAATTCAAGAGCCTATAGGTGTTACAATCCTGCATCTAGAAAAATAATTGAATCCATACATGTGAAATTCAATGAAAATGCATGTTTTGAAGTTAGTGATAAAACTCAACATAAACAAGAAAATAATGTTGAAAATATGTTTGGTGATGATGATGTATTACTTGAGCATGTACTTAATCATCTAGAACCAACTCCCCCTGAACAAGACATGCATGAACCCTTAGATGAAATGAATGA
Organism: Eustoma russellianum; assembly: GCA_036186865.1. Taxonomy (NCBI): domain Eukaryota; kingdom Viridiplantae; phylum Streptophyta; class Magnoliopsida; order Gentianales; family Gentianaceae; genus Eustoma; species Eustoma russellianum. The sequence continues at coordinate 6,768,704 of AP025071.1, forward strand.
AGGTATTTTGTAATTGGAAGATAATACAACTAACTTACAAGATGATCCAATTGTATACGACAATGTTCACACTAATGAAACATTTGTACAAGATAAGGGCGAACCTAGTCAACCTAGGAATTGGTGGCTTATAAAAGATAAACATAAACACCCTAAAGAGTTAATCACTGGGGATCCAAGTGTTGGGGTTAGAACATGTAGAAACATAAGTCAACCTGAAGGACATAGCTTAATCTCACATTTAGAACCTAACAGTGTTAAGGAAGCCTTAAGTGATATATCATGGATAGATGTCATGCATGAGGAATTGAATCAATTTACAAGGAACAATGTGTGGGACTTAGTACATAAACCTGAAAACAAGTCTATAATAGGAACGAAACAGGTATTTAGGAATAAAATGGATGAACAAGGAAACACCACACGCAATAAGGCTAGGCTAGTCGCACAGGGTTATAATCAAAAAGAAGGAATAGATTATAAAGAAACCTTTGCACCCATGAACAGGTGCATATGATGGTGTACTCATTTTATGACTTGGTGACAAGTGGACCAACCAAAAAGAAGCTAGTTGGCAAAATTGCCAACTTGGACCTTTTGAATTAAAACCCAACGGCTACTATGGGTTTGTTGGAGATGATTTTGGAGCTGTTTTTGAAGTCAAAAATGCAACCTCACATGTCCTATGTTTATGCCAAGAAGTTGAGGGGATAGTGGAGGAGTTATGCTGTCTTATCCTGCTATATTATCTTCACATTTTCCAAGTCATTTTGAAGACAAAATTTTCGGCCAAATGTGATTCCAAGGTGGACCAATTATGTTGTTTCATTTTGCCAAGTGTACAAGGTGTTTATGTGGCCAACTAATGATGTGAAGACACTTAAGCATTGATGATGAAGATGGTGACACATAAGAGTTCTTATCTTCAAGAGCCATTTCACATTATAAATAGGAGGCAAAGGTGAAGAAGAAGAACATACACTTGAAAGCAAAAGTTGAATTGTCTTGCTATCTTCTTCTCTTCATTCTTGTTTCATTCTTTGCCGCCAAGGTGTTCTTGTGATATTTGTTGTAGAGCTACAAGTCCCTTGTGTCTTATTTTTAAGATTGATTAGCCAAATCTATAAGGCTACATCAATAGGTGATAGAGGTGTTGCAACCAAGAGTTGCATAGAGGTGTTCATCCAAATCTTGAATAGGGTTGGTGTTTAACCCAAGGATCAAGCTTGGTTTTTGTTGTAATTTGGTTCATACCATATTGAAATCCAAGGAAAGGTGTTCCTTGGGACTGGAGTAGGTCACATTGACCGAACCAGGATAAATCATTGGTGTTCTTGTCTTCTTTACATTTTTCTTTTTTATGCCCGTTTTCACTCCAGATTCACACAAATTCACACGTCTTGAAAAAATAGAAAAGCACTTTCCAAATTTGTGATTTTTGGTGGAGTTATACTTCAAACTCTTACATTTCATTTGCAATAAGAATCACTTGATTTGAGCAAGGAAAAGTTAGTCTTTCAGTCGTTGCAAGATAACTGCTTCAATCTGGCTGCAATCTGACTAGTTTTGAGAAAACTTAAATTCTGTTTTCACCAAGAATTGTTTAGGGTCAGGACCTTTTGGAAACATAAACTAGACATCCTAAGGAATGTTTTGACATAAAGATCAACCTTTTTGGTTAATTATTCAAAGATAAACATGTTTTCCAATTTCAGCAACATCCTGTGCATTTCTGTCCAGATTGACCATCTGAATCTTTTTATTTGTTTGAATGGCCAAACGATCTTGTTTTTATCTGATTTTTGGATAGAGTCTTGTTAAGACATTGAAGTTAAGTTCTGAAAATTTTAATAATTTTTGGAGTTGTATACAAAGAATTTTGAATTTTCCAAAAATGGGTTCTAAATATGAGGTGATCTCAGATTCTGTTTTCAAAGGAGATTTTAATCAAGGGTAGTACTGTAATTTACGCTAACCACTATTCACCCCCCCTCTAGTGGTGTTTATTGCATATGCACAGTCCAACAGTAGACACACTTTCCGTAAGGAATATTTACCTCCACTAGTTGCTGCAGGGTTATAGACAAATTTCCTCATAGGATACAACAAGCCAAACTATTTCTAACCTCAGTAATAATGATAGAAACCAAATGAACTTTCAAATGAGAATGTATAGAGAAGAAAGAAGAATTTCAAGACAAGCTCAAACTTGAGATTAAGATGTCTTGAAATGTGTTACAATAGCCTTTTTATAGGCTCTTGAACATCATATCAGACGTCATAAACCGTTCAAGAGTGATTGGATATGTCCCTTGGTGCATAAGTTGCAACTTTAGATGAAAAGTCACACATGTTGGCCACATTGATTGATCGATGTGATCGATCGATGTCACTTCGACTGATCGATGTCATCGATCGAAGTCTCGCAGTGTCTCCCGCTCTTCATCCAAACTACTTCGATCGATCGGTGTATCGATCAAAGTAACATTGATCGGTCCTTGTGATCGATCTATGTTGGACAGTGTACTCCAACTTTGCATTCAGGCCACTTCGATCGATCGATTGTCCAACAGAATACTCAGCTTCATTTGTGAGCCACTTAGATCGATCCAAGTCACTTCGATCGATCGATCCAAGTCTTGCGCCAAGCTACTCTTGCTTTACTAAAGCTCCAATCAACATTTGTTCTTTTTTCCATTGTCTTTACGAGCTAATATAACAATATCTCACTTAGTTTGTAAAGCAATGTACGATATTTTATACATCTAAGAAGTATCTTTCTATTTGAATCTCTTATTAGTATGAAACTTCAAAGTTCTAACGAAATCTTGAAGCACTAATGCTTCGCATCAGATTCCTATGTGTTAGAATCAGAAATTTTATACACATGAAACCACATTCTCCCAAGAAGTTCATCTTGAACCGCACTTTGTAGCCTTTGTGCTTCCCCTAGTATTCATGAACATTTCAAGATCTTTGCTTGTCGAAGTGGCACCACTTCCCATGTTCATATAGGTGAAGATTAAGATATTTCCTCTTAATCCTTCATTAAGCATGCTTTAACACTCTCCCTCTTTTAACACTAATATTTTAATTCTTTAAAGATCAATACAGTGCGGTTTGATTCTTTAAAGATCAATCTCAGTGCTTTAATCCTTCACTTTGTGACTTGTTGTAACCCATTGAACCTTTGACTAGTGGTATGCTAGGAAAAATTGGGTTTCCATCACAAGTGAACTTGTACCATATGTCTTAATCTCATCCCTAAAGATGTACTTTGTACCAAGTCTTTTGAAAAACTATTTGTCAATGGATCCGCTAGGTTATTGCAGGAATTGACATGTACAATGGCTATTACACCATCCGTAATAGCCTTACATAATCATGTCTAAGGCTGACATGTTTTGATTTCCAGTTATAGATTTTACTATAAGCTCTAGACATCGTTGTTTGGCTATCATAGTGTAAGGAAACGGTTGGCATCGGTTGTGGTCACAACTCTATATCCAATAGTAAATTTCTCAGCTATTCCGCTTCCTTACCTATATAGCCCAACGCTATGGGTTCGTATTCCATAGTGGAGTGTGTCATACATGTCTGTTTCTTTGAAGCCCAAGAAACCAGACCACCACCTAATGTAAGCACCCAACCCGTAGTAGATTTGTTATCATCAATATTAGTCATCCAACTAGCATCAGTATAACCTTCTAACACCGAAGAAAAATTATTATAGTACAATCAGTAATTCATAGTTCTTTTTAAGCATAGAAACACTCTCCCAATTGCCCTCCAATGGTCTATACTAGGATTACTAGTACACCTTGAGAATTTGCACACTGCAAAAGCAATATCCGGTCAATAGCAATATGTAGCATACATTAAACTACCAATTGCACTAGCATATTCAAGTTGAGTTAATGCTCTACCGGTATGTCTAGTCAATTTGTATGAGGCATCATATGGTGTGTTTGCTTCTTTGAACTCCATGTGTTTGAACTTATTCAACACTTTGCTTATATAATGAGATTAACAAAGAGCAAAACCCCCACTATGTTTGAACACTTATCCCCAAGATAGTATCGACTTCACCCAAATCTTTCATCTGGAATTGTGAAGTTAAGTACTTCTTTGTTTCATAACTCCTTTCATATTAGTGCTAACAATCAACATGTCATCCACGTACAAACAAATAATGACACCATGCTTGTCTGTAAACTTAGAATATACAGGCATATCAGCACTATTATGCTTAAAACCATTTCTCAAAATGGTAGTGTCAAACTTTTCATGTCATTGTTTCAGTGCTTGTTTCAATTCATACAATAACCTTACTAATTTACACACTTTGTGCTCATTACCCGGGAAAACAAAACCTTCCGGTTGTTCCATGTAGACTTCTTCGTCTAAATCACCATTGAGAAATGCAGTCTTAACATCCATTTGATGAATTAACTGATTATTGATGGATGCTAAAGCTATCAACACTCAATGGACGTTATTATCGCAGCCGCAGCGTATGTATGAAAATAGTCTATCCCTGCTCTTTGTCGAAAGCCCATGGCAACCAATCTAGCCTTGAAAGTTTGAATTGAAACATATGTATTATATTTTCTTCTAAATACCCATTTGCGTCCTATGGATTTGGAACTCGGAGGCAAATCAGTGAGAACCCAAATGTTGTTAGACAATAACAAATTCATCTAATCATCAACTGTTTCCTTCCAAAACGATGCATCTTTTGATTGCATCGCCTCCTTATAGGATTATGATCATCTTTAACACTTAGTACGATTGTATTTGATTAAATTCCATTGTCCTATTACCTTCATCTAAGAAAGTAATGGATTGTGAAGAAATGAAATCAGGATGTAAATACTTTTCCTTTCTAGCTTGTTGACTTCTCTTAACCTAAGTTGGAGAACTTTGACATTGTTCAATACTAGAAGGACTATTAGAGAAATCTCTAACTATAGGTTCATTCTAATTTTCACTTGTTGAATCTTGATTTGGATCTGTTCTTTAGAATTTATTCTCAAGAAATTCAACATCCCTAGATTCAACAACCATATTGGATTCTGTGTCTAGAATCTTATATGCTTTAGAGTTTCAGCATATCCAATAAAAACATCTTTGAGAGCTCTTGGCCCCAACATAGTTCTTTTTGGATCCGGAACTCTATACCAGGCTAGACAGCCCTAAACATTAAAATAACTTAGCCTTGGTCTTTGTTTCTTCCATATTTCATATGGAGAGACCTTAAACATTTTAGAGGGAATTCTATAATGGATGCAACAAGCCGTCAACATGGCTTCTTCCCGCAAATTCTTTGGCAAACCAGAGTTTAATAACATTGCATTCAACATGTCAACTAAATTTCTATTTTTCCTTTCAACCAAACCATACTGTTGGGGTGTATAAGGAACACTTTTCTAATGTATGATATACCATTCTCCTCACAGAATTGATTAAATTCAAGAGGAAAGAATTCACCACCATGGTCACTTTTTAGAACTTTTATTTTCAATCCCGATTGATTTTCAACTTCCATTTTGTAAACTTTGAACACGTCTAAAGCTTCATCTTTATGCCTTAGCAAATATACATATGTATATCTAGAGGCATCATCAATGAAAGTTATGACATATCTATTTCCTCCTTGGGTCAAAACACTATTAAATACGCAAATATCCGAATGAACAAGTTCTAAGAGTTGTCTTTCTCAACCTTTGGAAATGGTTTCTTTGTCATTTTTGCTTGTATGAAAATCTCACATGTTCTTTTATTTTCATCTTTACAAGAAATTAAGGTATGCTTAGGCATAAATTTAATGGTTGCACTACTTACATGTGCAAGTCTATCATGCCAAAATGAAAAAGAAGAATCAACAGAGTAAGCACAAGTTGTAGGATTTTCATTTATGCTCAATTTAAACATCTCATCGCAAGAGTAACCCTTGCCTACAAAGATCCCATTTTTGGACATTATAATCTTATCCCCCTCTATTACGATCTTGAACCCGTTTTTACAGACTAAGTTTGTAGAAACGAGATTCTTAGAAAACTCAGGTACATGTAGAACGTTGACTAGTAATAACTTCTTTCCAGAAGTAAAGTCTAACTCTACACTGCCTTTCCCCAAGACTTTCGTGGCGCTGTGATTTTCCATGAGAACTTGATGGCTATTATCCATAACTTGATATGTCTTGAACACATCCTTTTGTTGTTGCAAACATGTACAGTTGCACCCGAATTGAACCACCAGTCATTTGTAATTTTGTTCGTAGCCATATGCAGTTCAATCACCATGCCAAAATGCAAATCGGAGACCATTGCAACCAAGTCATCGGTTCCAATATCAACCATATTAGCATTATTGGTATGTTGAAAACCACCTTCCTGTTTTTGTTTCTTTCGAAACCAATAGTCTTTCCTCAAGTGTCTTTTTTTGCCACAATTATAACATCTCTTTCCTTTCTTGGAATTTTTTGTCTTGTCTGTGGGTTCAGATGTTCCGGAGTTCTTTCTTTTATTTCCACTCCAACAGTCTGATTTTCCTTTGATATAATGCACTCTTGGTGCATCTTCAGAAACATGCCTTTTGACGAGACTTCTAATCTCCTCTTTTATACACAAATGTTTCTGAATTTGCTCAAGAGAAAATGATTCAGTTGAGTGCAGTAATTTTTTCCTGTGGTCATTCTAACCAGGGGGAAGCTTTGCAATAATCCCTCATACTTGTAATGACTCAGAAACTTCCATACTCAACTCTTTGAGTTTGAAAACAATGACCTGCAACTCGTGCACTTGGTCCATAATGGAAAAATTTTCAACCATTTTAAAATTAAAAAAACTCATCATCTAGAATTTGTCCACGCCTTGTTTCTCGTTGTTGTATTTGAATTCCAAGGCGTTCAATATCTCCTTCTATGATGATGTAGCGGTAAAGTGATTGTAAATACGGTGCGATAGGTTGTTGAGGATGTGTCTCCGACACAACACCTCATCCTCCTGTCTCTTCCTCCAGGCGGCCTTCACTTCCTCAAAGTCTTCTTCACATGGGGTTGGCATCTCTTTCATATTTGGGTCTAAGCAATACCGAATTTGTAAAGTTGTAAGCAAGAACATCATCTTGTCCTTCCATCATAGGAAATTCGAGCCATCAAATCAATCCAACTTCATGCTCTCTTGATTCAAAAACATCTTTGAATCCATCTTCGGATATTACTTATGAGTGTCAGGAAAATGGAGTGTTGAGTGAGGAGAAGAGATGTTGTAGAGAGAATTGGCTTGAGACATGTCGACACACTTTCCGTAAGGAATATTTGCCCCCACTAGTTGCTGCAGGGTTATAGACAAATTTTCTCCTAGGACACAACAAGCCAAATGATTTCTAACCTCAGCAATAAGGATAGAAACCAAATGAACTTTCAAAATGAGAATGTATAGAGAAGGAAGAAGAATTTCAATACAAGGTTGAACTTGAGATTAAGATGTCTTGAAATGTGTTATAATAGCCTTTTGTAGGCTCTTGAACATCATATCAGATGTCATAAACCGTTCAAGGGTGATTGGATATGTCTCTTGGTGAATAAGTTACAACTTTAGATGAAAAGTCACACATATTGGACACATCTATCGGTCGATGTGATCGATCGATGTCACTTCGATCGATCGATATCATCGATTGAAGTCTCACAGTGTGCTCCAGCTTTCCATCCAAACTATTTCGATCGATCGATGTAGCGATCGAAGTAACATCGATCGGTCCATGTGATCGATATATGTTGGACAGTGTACTCCAACTTGTACTCAGGCCACTTCGATCGATGGAAGTCACATCGATCGATCGATGTCCAACAGAATACTCAGCTTCATTTTTTAGCCACTTAGATCTATCCAAGTCACTTCGATCTATCACATCGATGGATCGAAGTCATGCGCCAAGCTATTATTGCTTTACTTAAGCTCCAATCAACATTTCTTCTCTCGATTGCCCTTAAAAAATATAACATCTTATTCACATGTCGTACAGAATTTCATCCCCCCCCCCCCAAATTTTCGTTGTTGTCTCATTCATATCTTTCTACTTCAATATTGTTCTTTTTGGATTGAATTTTTATATTTAAAATCCATATCCCAAGCAAAAATCGCAACCATCAAAAGCGACGAGATCATTTCTTAACACCGGAGGAAATATCGTCCTTCGTTTTTGTGAGAATCTGGGTTTTTCTTCTGTCGCATACGTCTATCTTGCCAAACTGCAATAGCAATTATTTGACTGAATTGCCTTCTTATTGTATGCACATATCTTGGCACTTTGAATGCTTGGCTGAATTTTTCATTCGGGACTTTTGAAGATTTCAACAGTTATTTATAGTTGGATATGTATTTCATTTGGAAGGCTGTATAATTGTCTTAAAGAAACCCTATGCATTTTTTACTCTCATATTTCTTTTGATTTTTCTATGGACTTCTATGCTTTAGATATTGCTAGCTTCGTGACATGTACTATGCAAGAAACAATAGCTAAATAAATCTGAAAGTTCAAAACATGAATAAAAGATATTTGTTAATTAATGCTGCAGAAATGTACTTTTACAGTAGTTCAAAGAAAAATTCAAGTTTTCGATTAGTTAGAAATGCAGGTATACTTATTTTACATAAAAAAAATTCTTTATGTAATTAGGGCTGCCTCCACAAATAAATGAAAAGAAGAATCATAGAGAACTCATGATTGAAAAAAATAAAATTATTGAACAGATGACTGTGAAAAATGGAAAATTGTGCATATAAAGGTTTATACTTGTGGAAAGTTTTAGAGAATTAAAAAAGATAAAATGACCCACGCAACTAACACAAAAATTTAAAATTATGTATAAACGTGTCAGATTTATTGATTTGATTCTTTTGTGTATTATTTCTGTTGTATACATGCAATGCATAGGCTAAATCCCTCCAAAAAGCTAGATTAATGGTGGGCTGTACTGTTATTATTCATATTATGACTTTATACTGTTTTACTCCTATGAACAAGACACATCTCCAAAATAGATAAATCTTCTCTTCCATTTCTTTTTAATATATTTCGATTTTTTGTTGTTTCTATTGCACAGAAATACTAATTACGCTTGACACCACTAAACCTTAGAATATCAAGATTTGATTTTGTTTGGCTTCTTCTTTAAATTCCAAAAACAGCAGGAAAAATCGATTTGTTCAACTTCGAAAACTATTTTATTTATGACAAAATAAGGACAAAGAAATCAGCACATACCTTTCTTGTTAATGCCGAAATGGGAGATTCCCAAATCATTCTAAATTGCATAAAAATATTACTATTTGCCTTTGTGAAGGGTCCATCATATAAACAACCACAGGCCAACAGAAACCATTCATCTATATAAGTTGAATCTCAACTTTGCGAACCAATATCCCAAGTATTCACATATATCTGCCATTCAAGCTTTGCTGCGTCAAAACAAGAGTATGGCGAACATATTGTACTTCATTTGCTTCTTCCTGGCTGTCATCGGTAAGTATCGTTGCTTCATGTATGTATTCATGAAACGACAACGTATTCTTCTTGCAAAAAATTAATTGGCTAGCTATGTATCCCACATGTTTCGTTAATGTTACATGTTTGTCGTACAATTTTCTCCTATTTTGGGCAGCTATTGCAGAGGGAAGCATAAGTATAGAAATGACAAACAGGATCAAAAAATATGATCAGAGGCAACTGCTCATGACAGTTTCAAGAAGAGTTCAAATGTCCATATGCAAAGTCCCTTGCAATGAAGACCCTAATGCAGAACAGTTCTGTGAGGATGAAGATAATTGTCCCTGTAAAGGAAGTACTATGCAATGTGAGCCAATGAACCCAGATGGACCGAACGCGGAAGAAAAGCGAGACATTATTTATAAACACACAAATTAAATGGGCAAAAGTTCTTGTTAATTGCTTTGGTACGCAAGAAATTTGACTATCTTCCAGTCCCCCCCCCCCCCTTTCCCTTTTCCAATCAATAAAGGAAACACAGTGTGGAATGTAGGTCAACATGTAAAGTTGTTTGATCTTTGGACCTGATACATGATTTCTTTCGGCGTATGACTCTTAGCAACGTTTTAATGAAATGAAATATGTTTTTGTTTTATCTTTGTGTTTTTAGTTTCTTCTGTTTTCAGATTGAATTTGACTTAGTATCATAGTGGTTGATTACTGCATATCACTACATAATAAAAGTATTTGCATCATCTCAATCATAATAAAACTATCATTGCAATTGCATATCACAGCTTTAGGAGGATCAAAAATCATGGGCAGGTGCATTAGTGGAATACAAGACACGCTTGATCAGAATCAAACGCCCTCCCTGCAATAATAAGTTGCTTTTGCATCCTCGAATTGTTTTAGATATATGATGCAATGTGATCAAAGGGACTAATCCTCCTCTCATCCCATGCACGTTTATTTCCTAAGCTTGAGGCTTGGCAACATAACGGTCTTATTCTCTTATTGGCCCACGTATATTTAGATTAATTCAAACACTCAAGTGTCTTTCCAGCTTGTATCTATATCTGATGCGAGTCTTGCATGTAAAGGTACGATCTTTCCTTGTTCTAAATGATCCTTCTCAAGAAATCATGTTCGATTGTCAAGAACGATGAAAGATCACCTTTGACCGTGTACTTCTTAGCTTGGAATGAGCAAAATTGTACCCCTTAAAACGTGTTCGTGATCCAAAGACGAATTCACGCCCTTGGCACATGTATTTAATGGTGAAGAACTCAGATCCCCACAAGGTTTGTTCAAGACCTTGATATGAACCTTAATTGTGATCAAAGATCAACATAAGTAAACCTTGCAAAGATTTCTGCCTTGTGTCTTATAAGAAACGAATATTCAGGTCTTATGTACGAATTTCATGCGTAGAAGGCCTTTAAATAGGCACAAGCTAAGCTAGAAAAAAGGTAAACAAAAGATTCCTCATAGAACTAGGATTTTGAAATCCTCTCTGATTTCGCACGTGATATTTTGACCTTTTAGAAGCCGAATCTTTTGATAAGCCCTTCTTGAGAGTTGTAGATACAAATATTAGCTTTCCATATGATTTTGAATCACATCAATCCGATATCTGTTGGATTGCTCCAAATACCAATGGCTGATCTTGTAGTCAAAACCATAGTTTCTTCTAAAGGGAAAGTTTTTTCCTACTAAATTAGATTACACATGTTTTGATCATACCAAAATACTCCAAAGAATTTTAGAAGACCCTAGAAAACTGAATAAGATATTTACAAGCCCATTTAGGCCAAAAATAAGAACATGCAAGGCCGTACACGCCTGCTGTTCCTCGAGCATATTAATGTGGCCAATGCATGCTCTTTTTCTTATTAATGGTCTTTGAAAATCATCATTTGAACAGCACATATGTGCTTCCTCCCTCTTCATCCCGCTGCACATCCTTTTTATAATATTTTACCGATTTGACCTCGTCATTCCCTCCATGCTTGAAAGGATTCGTACTCGAATCTAAATGTACACTAGGAAAAGAGAACTTAGCCACATATATGCTCGTAACATTACAAGAATAATTCAATCTTCTATGCTCCTTCATGACTAGTGTACTCTCAGTCCCACCCGGTCAAATATCGAAATGACAAAGAATATGTAGGGTAAGGTTGAAAGAAATGCAAACTCAAAGAAGATACTTTCCTTTAATTCCAAACATTTGATGAGCTTGTTTCGTGCCTTTTTAACATGTTTTAGATGCATTAGAGCCTGCATCAAATCGTTTATGTACACAAAAGAATATGAGAACATATTATGTGACAATAAACTCATCATGGAACTGATATTCAATATATGTAAATCATGTGTCCTTTTTACATGCTTGGAATGCATCAAGTCATTTACTAAGATGCTACTTTGCTCATGCTTAGCATCACATTAAATGAAAATAAAAAAATATAACTGAATTTCAGCAAGTGTAAAACATGTTTCCAAATTATGGAGATGTTCATTACATTATTCTCACTCACATCACTTGGAATTTTCCTTTGAAAACATGATTGAAAGTGTATAGAACTGTGAAAACTAACATGCACGTTAGTCATTACTCCATGACTTAAACTTTTATACATGCAAATCCATGCTCCCGGATCAAACACATAAATAAATCAAACAAATCCATAAATCATGGGAATGTTTAGACATATGTGTATGCAAATCACGGCTTTGGAAGAGAAAATGCTTGCGGAATTTTCACATCTTTCAACAATAATACATGTAGCAAATGAGTATGTTGTAATGAGAACAAACAATATGTCATTGTGGTTCTTCTCTTGAACCTTTTGAATACAAAATAATGGACATCCATATGCAATCAAAGATGGTAAAACATTAGGCAATAAAACTTTAAACACATTATTCTCATTCTTTTGCCTTATTTTTACTCTCAATTTCAGATTTGTCTTTATCTTTTTCTTGTACTTTAGGTTCACTTTCAAGAGTATCAACGGCATCATTAGACAGACTATAGCCATGACTATATGACTCGACAAATGTCTCTCGGTTTTTATGCAAATAGTTAGTCTTAATTTCAGCTTCATTTGTGTCATTCTCATGTAGAATCGAATAATCAACATGCTTTTCAACATCAACATTCTCACACAAGGAAGAATCATTCATGCCCAATTCGAATTTACTCTCATTTAACTCACTTTCCATATGTTCATGCATTCAAAAGCAACGGTAGGCGCATCATGTTTAATTTCATTCAAATCATACAATTAAGGTTCTGCAATTTGGTTTCAATAACATATGTCCCATGATTAGTCACGGATGAATCACTAAAAACACCATGCAAATCATTAGGTGAATCACTAGAAATTTCATGTGTATCACGAATGCAAGCACGTATGGCATAAAGTTGATCCCATAGGTCGAAATTCGTTTATGTGCTTCTTGCCCATTAATACATACCTTTAGGAGTTTCAAATCTATCATGCATTATTTTATCAGCAATGTTTTTATTCAATCCAACAATAAATCTAAGCATAAAAATTCTTCAGGTTCTTCAATTAAGGGTGTTAAGTGAACCGAACAGTTCGCAAACTGTTCGAGTTCGATTCATATTTGATTCGAGATCATTCATGAATTTTACTTAAACGAGCTAAATTCGAACAGCTATTTGGGATCGTTTACTAAAACGAGCTGAACTGTTCACAAATAGTGTCGCTCTTTTAAATAGTTATAGTGTTATCAAGCTGAACTCAAACCAATTTTAAAGCTCGTTACAGTAAACGAACCGAGCCAAATAGTTCGTTTAGCTGAATAAATCCAAATTTGAAAACCTAGTATTTGGCTCGGTTCGGTTCGTTAACACCCCTATCTTGAATGTAAGCTTTGTACAAGCCATCTAACAATTCATCATAATATTTATGCACAGTTAGACTAGCTTGAGGATATAATTCATTCCCAGGGTTTGCTACGCCAATCACTTACCTATATGCCATTAGATTTGCCAAAGTGATGCATGCGCCTTTTTAGCTCTTCATAGTCCATTTTGAAGCATTGCACCCATGTGGTTTCGGTTAACATGTAGTCATCCATGAACTCTGATTGACTCATCCTGAAACAAAACTCTAAACAAAGAGAAAAGGGAAACTAAAACAAAGACAAACGAGACTCCATTATGTTAGATATACAAAAATAGATTTTGAGTGTCTTTCCTCGTTCCTGTATGTATTCACTCAATTAGGCTTTTACTACCCCTCTTTTAATCTCACAAACACTCAAGCCTTTTACCACTCTACTTGTGTTTTTCTTAAGATACTCAGAATCAACATCAAGTCAAGCATACATGTTATGGTCTTCAATTCAGCTTTTGCAGTCTTATCTTCTTCAGATGGAGGTTATGCCACGACAATATAATTAAGAAAAGGCAGTATTGATGGCAATCAAGGCAGCTACAAGACTAAGCTATGCGTAGGATAACTAAGAGTCGAAGAATACAAGAGACAAAAAGTGATGTAATATGGCTGAATACAAGAGACCAAAAGTGATTTAGTATGGCTGAACCAAAGAATCACTAAAGGGTTTCTGGGGAAATCCTTGGCTAATCTTGGTCATGTATGCAATCAAACAATGCAATCCTAATGGTCCAATTTACATAAAAACGTTCCAAATATGTATAGGGCAGTTTAGGACAAATTTGAGGTTGGGCCTTTTTTGGTGCTTTATGAGGCAGTCTCTTTTTGAGGTAGGAACAAGATATTTTGAGTCTTTTCCCTAATTTGTCTATGAAATTCAACAGGAGACAAGTCAAGGATCAAAATGATTTTTGAAGGACTGAATTCTGATATGTATGTGCAATGTTCTTGAATATTCTTTCTTTTCTTGTTTTTGCTTTTGATTTTTGAAGAACTTGTTCAATTCGACTTTTCTTGCTTCAAGAACAGAATATATGTGATTTCTTGATGTTTCTTGAAGAAAGTTGCCTTAAATCTTTCAAAATCTCTCTTTGCACAAGTTGCACAATTTTGGCTCAATTTGAGGGTTGTTTTGTATAACCAAGTGTTTAAGTTATTGCCTTTGGTTTGGGGCCTGTTTGGGACTTTCGTTGAGGTATAAAGGTCTGAAATATATGGTTTTAGGCGTTTGGAGGTGGTTATATTAAGGATTGGATGTGTTTGGTGTTTGGAGAGAGTTTAGGGTTTAGGCCGCAAGTAGGCTTTGTGTACTTGTAGAAAAAATATTGTGTTCTTTAAGTGAATTGGACAGGGGTATGTAGGAATGAATTGATGCAAATTAACCCACTAAGAATCACTTCAATCACAAACACAACCAAAATCAACTTAGAACTTCAAGCAAGAAGAATTCAATTTGAAGACAGTGGCAATTTGGCAAAAGTAGCTAGCTATAAACTAAGCATATGCTATCCTTTGGTTCAAGAAGAGCAAGTATGTGCAACAAGATTATGTAGATGACGTTCTAATTCAGGAGGTAATTCAATTCTAGATAAGCAAGGAAACAAAAACAAAAACAAAAGGTGCGAACTGGTTGTATGCAGATTTATGTTTTTGGTGTGGACATGTTTTTTTTTATATTTTTCTTGTGATGGATGATGTATGCTGATATGAACATAATATGGATGAATAAAGAACGAGTTTAGAACAAAGAAACCTGATGCTCTGATACCAAGTTGATGTGAGTCTTGCACGCAAAGATACGATCTTTTCTTGTTTCTAAATAATCCTCCTTAAGAAATCGTGTTCGATTGTCAAGCACAATCAAAGATCACCCTTGGCCATGCGATTCTTGGGTTAGAATGAACAAGATTCTTCTCCCTTGAAACATGTTCGTGATCCAAGGACGAATTCACACCCTTGGCATGTTTTTTCAACGGTAAAGAGCTCAGAGTCCAACAAGATTTGCTCAAGACCTTGATATGAACCCTGATTGTGATCAAAGATCAACACAAGTAAAACTTGAAAAGATTTCTGCCTTGTGGCTGATAAGAAACAAATATTCAGATTTATTTACGAATTTTGTGCATACAAGGCCTTTAAATAGGCACAAGTTAAGCTAGAAAAAAAAAAAGATTGATTTCTAATAGAACTAGGACTTTGAAATCCTGTCTGATTTTGCACGCAATTTTGTGACCTTTTAGAAATCAAGTCTATTTTTGAGTCCTTCTTGAGAGTTGTAGATACGGTTCTTATCTTTCGATAGGATTTTGAATCATCTCTATCCCATATCTTGTGGATAAGATATGCTTCAAATACCGATGGCTGGCCTTGCAGTCAAAACCATAGTTTCTTCCAAAAGGAAAGTTCCACAACTTCAAAACCAGTCAGATTATACACATTTTGATCGAACCAAAATTCTCCAAACAACTTCTAGAAGATCCTACAAAATAAAATAAAATATTTACAAGCCCATTTAGGTCAAAAATAGGACCATGCAAGGTCGTACACACACATCGTGCCTTGTGCATATGAATGTGACAAAAGCATGCTCTTTTTCTTGATAATGGACTTTCCAAATCATCATTTGAACACCACGGATGTGTTTCCTCCATCTCCATCCCGCTGCACATCCTTTTAATGCTAGTTAGCTCATTTGACCTCATCAGTGTCACAATTGTTTGACTAGAGATATACTAGTGGAGGTGGTCGAGGTGAGGAATAAATATAGCACAGTGGTGATAGCGAAAAGATTGGAGGTGATGACGGGTGGTGGTGGATAATTGAATTCTTCCTCTTTTGGACTTATGTTTTATGAGATTTGCTCCATTGCCATCTCAGGAAATGGATCGATCAGCATAAATGGTCCATTGGTCCACATGGGGCTGCTTATGCTCTATAAAAGTCCCCTTGTCGATGAAGTTGTCCAATGATTGGGCTTCGGTGGAAGTCCAAGGTTGATGATCAATGTCATACTTGGCCAAATCTGCAACCCGTTTGGCCGCCTGAATTGACATTTCTGGCTTTGACAGAATTTGCTTTAGGGGTTTATCAGTAACGACAACTATGGGATTATTGAAAAAAGTGTTTGAATGATTTACAAATGCATGATTTAAATAAGTACGAGTTTACGAAAGGCATGACAAAATTATTACTTGACACGTTTTTGTGATATACATGTCTCATATGCTTTATATATATTGTTGCCGTACTAACAAACCATGAAGCATTAAATCTTACACCATATGGCAAACATTTGTTGCCTTTGAACTATTTTCAGGTGCCACAATTAATGAACTAAACTAGTTCGTTAAGTGAAGTACTTAAGTTAATGAACTAAGTAGGTCATTAAATGAAGACATATTTGGAGAAGGCTTGATATCAACAAATTGAAAATGGAAGTCTCCTTATTCCTTCAAGATACACGCCTAATATATATATATATATATATATATATATATATATATATATATATTCATATTTTTGTTAAAAAGGCACAATACACATATATTCCGACGTACTACCGACACATTACATGTATTACAAACGTACGTCAACCTCACACCACTATATACCTCATATTTATGAGTATATTCAGGTCTTATATCATATGATATAATTCATGGTGATGACAAATTATAACAACACGTTACAAGGTCATAAACCGAAAATTGTCGTATCGGGTGACTACCGAAACTTCACCGACGTGTCACGTACTTGCCATATAAAGATGGCCAGCCCATATACTTCAAAAATAGAAAAAAATATCGTGGCTCACATGTTCAAATCATCCACTAAAGAATTCCATATTGGCACACGCAAATCACCTACGAATTAGGCCAAATTTGTGGAGATTTCACATTCAATTTTTTTAGCACATGGGGGTGCCTCTCAATCAGCCATTAGAGATGAATATCTACTTTATTTTATAAATATTATGTGTGACATAGCATATATGACATGTGCAAGAAGTTTGAATTTAATCGGAAAAAAATCGCGTAATCAACGAAAGTCGAAAATTCGATTTTCTACGAACACAACACATGGAACGTTTTTTTGGCATGACTTGTAACATGTATCTAGACACTTTTTACACATTCAAGACATGTTAAAATATTCTAGAAAATTAAAGTAAAATTTCAGCACATGCTAGCCATTCCACACGCCATTTACAGCCACATTGGAGCCTAGGTCGAGCTCAGTTGGCATCTCAATTGGTGGAGAATATGTCACACAAGGTTAGTTGACATAAAAGAGGGAACTACACAAGGTAACAATTCAAAAGAGTTCAAATTAGACACATGCTGAAAATTTCAGCATGTGCTACTATAGGTGGCCGATTTTTTTGCCCTTAATGCACCCTAATTTGCTTCCCAAAATTGAAGTGATTGAATGGTGATTGTTTGGTAACATTTTGACTACTATTTGGCACATGTTTTATGAGTTTATTTCAGATTTTTACAGCACATTAAAGGATGCCAAGTTGGACCAATCATCAAGTTTGGAGGTGAATTGACAGGTGGTGGTGGATAATTGAATTCTTCCTCTTTTGGACTTATGTTTTAAGAGATTTGCTCCACTGCCATCTCAGGAAATGGATCGATCAGCATAAATGGTCCATTGGTCCACATGGGGCTGCTTATGCTCTATAAAAGTCCCCTCGTCTATGAAGTTGGCCAATGATTGGGCTTCGGTGGAAGTCCAAGGTTGATGATCAATGTCATACTTGGCCAAATCTGCAACCCGTTTGGCCGCCTGAATTGACATTTCTTGCTTTGACAGAATTTGCTTTAGGGGTTTATCAGTAACGACCACTATGGGATTATTGAAAAAAAGTGTTTGAATGATTTACAAATGCATGATTTAAATAAGTACGAGTTTACGAAAGGCATGACAAAATTATTACTTGACACGTTTTTGTGATATACATGTCTCATATGCTTTATATATATTGTTGCCGTACTAAAAAGCCATGAAGCGTTAAATCTTACATCATATGGCAAACATTTGTTGCCTTTGAACTATTTTCAGGTGCCACAATTAATGAACTAAACTAGTTCATTAAGTGAAGTACTTACGTTAATGAACTAATTAGGTCATTAAATGAAGACATATTTGGAGAAGGCTTGATGTCAACAAATTGAAAATGGAAGTCTCCTTATTCCTTCAAGATACACGCCTAATATATATTATATATATATATATATATATATATATATATATATATATATTCATATTTTTTGTTAAAAAGGCACAATACACATATATTCCGACGTACTACTGACACATTACATGTATTACAAACGTACGTCAACGTCACACCACTATATATATACCACATATTTATGAGTATATTCAGGTCTTATATCATATGATATAAGTCATGGTGATGACAAATTATAACGACATGTTACAAGGTCATAAACCGAAAATTGTCATATCGGGTGACTACCGAAACTTCACCGACGTGTCACGTACTTGCTATATAAAGATGGTCATCCCATATACTTCAAAAATAGCCAAAAATATCGTGGCTCACATGTTCAAATCAGCCACTAAAGCATTCCATGTTGTCACACACAAATCGCCAACAAATTAGGCCAAATTTGTGGAGATTTAAATTCAATTTTTTTAGCACATGGGGGCGCCTCTCAATCAGCCATTAGATCTGAATATCTACTTTATTTTATAAATATTATGTGTGACATAACATATATGACATGTGCAAGAAGTTTGAATTCAATCGGAGAAAAAACGCGTAATCGACGAAAGTCGAAAATTCGGTTTTCTACGAACACAACACATGGAACATTTTTTTTTGGCATGAGTTGTAATATGTATCTAGACACTTTTTACACATTCAAGACATGTTAAAGTGTTCTAGAAAATTCAAATTAGGGCTGATTGGAATTTACCATATATGTGTAATTATTGTGCGTTATTTGACAAAGCTTACTAAAGTAAAATTTCAGCACATGCTAACCATTCCACACGCCATTTACAGCCACATTGGAGCCTAGATCGAGCTCAGTTGGCATCTCAATTGGTGGAGAATATGTCACACAAAGTTAGTTGACATAAAAGAGGAAACTACATAAGGTAACAATTCAAAAGAGTTCAAATTAGACATGTGCTGAAAATTTCAGCATGTGCTACTATAGGTGGCCAATTTTTTGCCCTTAATGCACCCTAATTTGCTTCCCAAAATTGAAGGAATTGAATGGTGATTGTTTGGTAACATTTTGACTACTATTTGGCACATGTTTTAGGAGTTTATTTCAGATTTTTACAGCACATTAAATGATGCCAAGTTGGACCAATCATCAAATGACAAATAAGCAAGGTCAAGTCATCCTTCCAAGCATAGTGTGCCAAGTAAGCAAGATGGTGTCATTTCTACACAAGGCAATCTTCCAAGGGCATTAAAGAGAATTCTCAAGAAGGAAGAGATGCCCTAGGGGGCGGCTAAGCAAGCATAAAAGAAGAGAAGTAGTGCAAACAAAGTTAAGACGACTCTCACATTTCTCTCAAGTGCAAAAGGATCTTCTACTCTCTTCTTCTACCTTTCTTTCTTCTTCTTCTTGTCTCAAGCCTATTGTTCATATAATCTTGATATTATATAGGCTCTGAATATACCACCATACACGTTTCAATTGTTGTAAAAGGTTGATTAAGATGTGATCAAACCTTCATTCGTTCGGTGGTGGTGTCCGTGATCCATTTGCTTGATTGTATTGTTTGTAAAAGGGTAGAGTTAGAGTGTAACTCTAGTCACCCTTGTGGTAAGGTATTTTTGGTGTTTAATAATAACTGAGGAAGGTGTCCTCGAAGAATGGAGTATGTTGTGTTAACAGAACCAGTGTAAAATTCTTGGTGTTCCTACTTTTCAGCACTTTACTTTCAGTTTTCAGTTTTTGCATCTTTTTCATTGCAACGGTAAAAATAGCAAACGATTTTCAAAAATCATAAAATTTTGCAGAAACATAGCCACTCCTCATAGATTTCATTTGGCGTAAGTTTCAACTCATTTAGATAAGTATAAGTCATTCAAACTTGAATAGATCTGGGACTAGTGCAATCTGATTTTCAGAGTTGCAAAGGTTGAGAACATCAACGTGATTGACATACTTTCCAAAGGAATTTTCTAAAACTGTTTCAACCCATTAGAATACATATCTTAAGGGTCTTCTTATTAAATTTTCAGACAATTTGGAGTCACCAATTAATCGGAATAAATTTTTCAAGTCGGAGTACTGTTTTTGGCAGATTTGCACAATCTGAACAAAAACATATTTTCAAGAGGTTAGGAGTGGAATTTTAATTTGAAATTTTTATGAGATACCTAGAACATATGAGAGTAGATTCTCACCAAATTTCATATAGGTCATTTAATTATTTTAAATTAGAATCTGAAAACAGAAATTGTTTTCAGAAGTGAGGTTTTTGGTTCAAAAGTTTTTAAAAACCAAATTTTCTGCACCCACTATTCAATCTCCCTTCTAGTGGTGCTATAAAGGTCCCACAGGGATGAGCTTGGAGAAAGGGGCTAAGTTTTCTTGCATCTGTAATTAGCGCATAACAATTGCTTCAGCGTTTGTCTACCTGACTTCATGCTGATGCAATGCTTTACTGACAAAGTAGATCAGCCTCTCCACGCTATCTGCCTCTTCGGGCAGAACGACACTAATTTCTTAGTAGCGATGGCCAAATCTATGTACAATACCTCTCCAGGAATAGTGATGTTAGTTTTGGCAACTCGTCCATATAGGTTTTTAAGTCATCAACGGCTTGTCCTACTAGAAAATAGATTCTTTGTTACAAACTGCAAGAAGGGGAGCAACCTCTCTACCGTTCTTGACAAAAATTTATTAAGGTATGTAATCTAATCAGTCTTTGCACCATCTTAATATTTTGAGGTGGATGCATTGTTGGAATTTACACAGTAAATCCATTACCCGAGGATCGCTTAAGAGAACACAAAAGCAAAATAAATAAATGCGGAAGTGTACCTTGCTCCATTGATTGCGCTGTAGTAGTCCTAACACGTACAGTAACTGTGTCTTCCAAAGGATTTCACGAACCCACCAGTTGTTGAATCCACTAATGAAGTTTCAACAACCACTACTGCTATTCCGATGGAGAGAATAGATAGTGTGTTCTCCTCTCGCAAGTATTTAAAAGATATGAAATTTATATATATATATATATATATATATATATATATATATATATATATATATTTTCAGCAACAATACATTTATTATATTAAACCCTCACTTATGGCGGAGGAATACCATATTACAATTTGCAACAGACTGTCAACGTATGCATAATGAAAGTATAATGCATCTATAATATGTATTCTCCAATCATATATGATATGTCGCATTAAAACATTGCCAAGTAAAACCACCCTTGTGGATAAAACCTTGGCGAATGAAAAAGCTTGCATATTTATATGATTGGGATATGTCTCTAGTTGATGTTTGTTATTAAGTGAATGCCCCAACGTCCAGCTATAGGATGAGAGATGTGGAGCTTCAAGTGTATTTCGTCCAAAGAAAGTGCCGTCCATAGCACAGGATATAATATGCCAGTGGTTTCGAGTATGCTCTCACACGACAATGTAGTGCCAATCCAATGATTACTGTTGTCATCTTCCAGGCCCTTAATGTATATGTGTATGCTCGCCAAGGGATACCATGATGCAGCCATATCAGATAAGAGAAAATGAAAAAAGTATTAGCAAACCAAAATGTATATGATAGGATATGAGAAATCATCATAGGATAGTGAATGTCCTTTTTGTCCCACACCTTCCATATATATATGCAATGGAAACCAATTGAAACGTCTTGCATCAAATGCAAAAAATTCAATTGCTGCAAATTCAATTGCTGAAAAACGTTTCTTGCATTAATATATATAATAAATTATATATATTAAAAACTTGCTTCGAGAAGAATAATCGTGGGCTCTTGTCCTTCGGGGACCAGACGCCATTAATAATACGGTCTCGACTTTACGAGTCCTACCATCAAGGACTGTAACCGTATGACTTTCTACACATTTAGTGGTCCATTCAGATTACACTGCGTATCCACTAATATACCACTGTGATCACTTAACATGTGGATACGTACGCAATACAAATGTTATGTGACATTGGTAACATATAATGTATAACATACATAAGTCCACATATGTTTGATATGTAACTTAAGTCACACGTGTCGTGCACTACACGTCTGAGCATATCAAATCCAACAATCTCCCACTTGGACTATGTATGTTTATGTTACTTATTTGAGATCCTTTACTGAATGTCCAATAGTGTAATCAACTTAGTCCGGTCCACTCAGTCAATGCCAATAAGAGAAACAAGCAGAACATCGTCACACTTATGGGTGACGGGTCCCGAATCATGAATCATGATGCCAACATTAACTGAATGACATGGATACTAGAATGGATGTGTAGTGTGAAAATTACATGCTATGTGATCATACATGCCAATTTCCAACTTGGTCCTACTTAATGAGATCGACAGAATTCAGAATGAAAGTCGCATATAATGTACAATCCTGAAAACTGCAGTATAATTGAAACTGTAATGTAAATTATAATGAATGTCTGAAAAACAATATTCTTTATCAAGCACTACGAAATGTAATCAATATGCTCCCACTAAAGCTGAATATCTTTAGATGTACTAATACCCATACGAGCCACATGCCCGTGAAACACCATAGGTATTACCCCTTTGGTCAAGGGATCGGCCACCATAATATCTGTGCCTATGTGCTCGATGCTAATCAGACCATTCTGAATTCTCTCTTTAACAGCCAGATATTTGATGTCTATGTGTTTCGACTTAGACGAACTACGGTTGTTATTTGAATATAGCACCGCAGAGTTATTGTCACAATAGATTTTCAGAGGTCTCTGAATAGTCTCAACAATACGCAGCCCTGTGACAAAATTACGAAGCCATATCGCTTGACTGGAAGCATGGTAGCATGATACATACTCATCTTCCATGGTAGATGATGCAACCGGCGATTGCTTTGCACTTTTCGATGAGATAGCACCGCCTGCCAGCAGGATTTCATGCTATCTTGGCATCCACCGAAATCGGAATCTGTGTACCCAATGATCTCCAACTTTTTAGATTTCCGATACGTCAGCATATAGTGTTTTGTTCTTTGTAGATATCGCAGTACCCTTTTGGCTGCTATCCAGTGATCCATACCTAGATTACTGAGGTACCTGCCTAGCATTACAGTGATGTATGCAATATCAGGTCGTGTACAAACCTGGGCATACATGATACTCCCTATTGCCGAAGCATATGGAATATCCTTCATTTCCGATCGTTCAAGTTCTGTTTTGGGGGCATTGTCTTAGACTGAATTTATCTCCTCTTGCCACTGGGTATCAGACGGTCTGCAGTTTTCCATGCCAAATCGCTTGAGCACCTTATCGATATATGTTTGCTGTGAAAGACCCAAGATACCTTGAGAACGATCTCTGTATATCTTAAGTCCTAACACATATGACGCTTCACCAAGATCTTTCATCTCAAAATGTTTATATAAAAACTTCTTGGTGTCGCGTATCATATTAATATCGTTTGCTGCAAGCAGTATGTCATCAACATACAGAACCAAAAAAGCAAATTTACTCCCACTAAACTTGTGGTATACACACTCGTCAACCTGATTTGCCTCGAAACCAAATGAGGTAATGACTTGTGCAAACTTAAAATACCACTGTCAAGACGCCTGTTTGAGTCCATAAATGGATTTCTTAAGTCGACACCATGCTTTTAGGATCTTCCACTTCAAAACGAGGTGGTTGAACCATGTATATGGTCTCATCGATGTCACCGTTTAGAAAAGCGGTTTTAACATCCATTTGATGTAACTCAAGATCAAAATGTGCCACTAAAGCCATGATAATCCTTAAAGAATATTTCGTCGACACCGGCGAAAAGGTTTCTGTATAGTCTATGCCTTCTTTCTAGGTAAACCCTTTTGCAACAAGTCTGGCTTTATATCGTTCCACATTACCCTTCGAATCTCGTTTGGTTTTAAAGATCCATTTACAACCAACCGGCTTCGAACCTATGGGTAATGGCACGATGTCCCAAACTTTGTTGTCATGCATATACTTAATTTCCTCATTCATAGCTTCAATCCACCTTTCTGAATTTTGACAATGTATGGCCTGATGAATATTTATTGGATCATCTTCCATCATGCCTATGTCAAATTTGTGTTCCTGAAGATATACCACATAATCATCTGATATAGGGTTTCTCCTTTCATGAGTGGATCGTCTTAGTGGTACATGTTCTTGAGGCATTGATGGTTCCTCAACTGCATCAGTAGTTCCTCGTTCGTCAGAAACAATTTCCACAGGTTCCTGTGGACCAGAACTACTAGGGATTAAATCGTTAGATGCGTGTGTCTTTAGTGGAATCTCACCAACGATTGGTTCAATTCGCATATTTATACCATCAAAACGATCTTCATCTAATTCAGTGATCTGCTGATGCAAACCATTTCCCTCTGGAATCGAAATATCCTCAAAGAATCGTGCTGAATTTGTCTCGAATATAGTTGTGCTAGTGGGATCATAAAATTTGTAACCCCGTGACCTCTCGGCATAACCAACAAAATAGCAGCTGATCGTTTTGGCGTCCAGTTTTCTTTCATTTGGCCTATAAGGCCTAGCTTCCGCAGGACAACCCCATATTCGGAAATGAAGTAGACTAGGCTTTCGTCCATTCCATAACTCATATTGAGTTTTATCAGTTGCTTTAGTTGGTATACGACTGAGGATGTAGGCTGCAGTCTTAAGCGCTTCTCCCCAGAGAGATAATGGCAACGTAGTTTGACTGATCATACTACGAACCATTTCCATTAATGTGCGATTGCGCCGTTCAGCTACACCATTCATGGAAGGCGTGCCTAGCATAGTGTACTATGGTATAATTCTGCACTCCTCTAGGAATTTAGCAAAAGGCCCTGGACATTGTTCACCTGAACTGTCATATCGACCATAGTATTCACCTCCACGGTCTGATCTGACGGCCTTAATCTTTCCATTGAGTTGTAACTCAACTTCTGCTTTATAGGCTTTGAACATGTCCAAAGCTTGCGCTTTGTCTTTGATCAAGTATATGTAGCCATAACGTGAGTAATCTTCGATAAAGCTAATAAAGTATGTATGACCATTTCGGGTGGCTACATGAAATGGTTCACTGATATCTGTATGAATTAGCTGTAGTACACTCGATGCACGGTTGGCTTCATATTTGTGGACTTTGGTTTGTTTTCCTTTAGCACAAAATATACATGATCTGAAATTCGTTGTGTCTAAAGGATCAAAATTTCATTTCTGACTAGACGTTCAATTCGATTTTTCGAAATGTGGCCTAAACGTCTATGCCATAACGTTCCTGAATTCTCGTGAGTTAATTTTTGCTTAACGTTTCGAGTACTTGTTTGCAAATTTCTTGAGTTGAAGCGACATTCATAGAATAAAGTCTATCTATTTCTGACAATTGACCGTTACCAACCAATTTAGATGCAAGAAACAATCTGAAGGTGCCATTCCCAATATCACAAAAATAACCATCTTTGTCTAAACGATAAAAGGAAATTAAGTTGCGCCTGAAAGACGGTACAACACAAGTTTCATGCAAATCTAAATAAAAGCCAGTTGTCAGCAATAGTCTGAAGTGCCCAATAGCTTCAACCTTTGCCCTGCCATTTCCTGAGTAGATATATTTCTCGGCTGGAGTTGGCTTTCGATGGCTCAGGCAACCCTCCAAAGACACAGATAAATGGGTGGTTGCACCCGTATCAATCCACTAAGTGTCTTTAGGTACTGAAACATGATTAATTTCTGAACAAACCAAAACAAAAGATGTACCTTTCTTAGCAAGCCAAGAACGAAAACCGGTACATTCTTTCTTCACATGTCCCTTCTTTTTACAGAAGAAACAGGCAGGACCCTTATCCGACCCTTTGACAGCAGTCGGTTTTGCCCTTTTGTCCGCCTTCTGAATGTCTTGATCTTTAACTGCATGTACACCCTTACGTTTCTTTCCACCATTCTTTCTCTTGGTAGTGGTGACGTGCATACTTGCAGCAGTTTCGTTCTGAAGTCGTTCCTCTTCTTGAACACAGTGAGCGATCAACTCATTCACTGACCACTTCTCCTTCTGGCAGTTGTAACTTACCAAGAAGTGGTTAAACTTAAGAGGAAGGGAGTTAAGGACCATTACCACCAGCATGTCATCAGACACGTCCAGTTTCATGCTCCTCAACTTAGAAACCATATGAGACATCTCCATGATGTACTCCCGAATGCCACCATCACCACGATACTTGTTTGAGCAAAATTTCTTTAAGAGATTACCCATTTCGGTTTTCTCATTCCTCATGAATCTTTGCTCAAGCTCAGCCAAAAATTCCTTAGCCGTGGTGGATTCTGAAACCGACCCCCTGAATGCCTCAGGAATGGTCTTTTGCATGATCTTCAAACATATACGATTGGATGTTAACCAGCGAGCCATAGTATCCTTATGCTCACTAGTGCTATCATCATGTAGCACTGCTGGTTGGTCCATCTGAAGCGCAATGTCCATATCAGCCAGCCCCACAAAAATCTCCAATTGATCTTTCCAAGACTTAAAATTTGAACCGTTCAACATCGGAATATTATTAACACTGGAAAAGATTTCTGAAATAAAAGAAATACAAAGAACAAAACAACACATAAGTAAATATCAACTGCAATATAACTTAAATTCAAAACAAGTATAGAACATTTCCATCTTCCAAAAAACTTTCAATGTTAAGTGCTCTTTGGAGTCTCCTTCACATTGTCCAACAATTGGGGTGTAGAAATTGATGCAATGATACATCATACGTAAAGTAGTCACCTTCATTTGGGCCGATGAACTAGTCACGTATTTTCTTATTATCGCCAGACTTTTTCAATTACTACGATGTGATATATATGACTTCGACAACTACGTCTTCCTTTGGGCCGACTAATAGTTATGCGAAGCACATACACACCTGTCACAAACTTAACAATTGCACATGCGATGATATGATCGCCGCACTTTAAGGGGATCATATTAAAGCCATACATTTGCTAAGATGCGTATCCTTATGGTTCTATACACGATTGCAGTTTATAAACTAACATGAAATTTATGTTTGATCGTAACATATGCATCCAGACATACGCCTGGTTGAACCCTTGTATTTTCTTCAAACTTTGAGATGCCACTGAAAATCTCAAAATCAAGAGAATAGCGCCTCATTGATAATTCTGAAGACCAATGAAGCATTATCAATCAAATCTGCTTGTGACATAACTTTATGATGAAAACTTCATTGTTCATCTACCACAAGCAAATATATATTTGATTGATAATGATTGCAAAATGGGTTCATGTCGGTCAAACCGTCTAGGTAAACAAATGTGCATATGATATTTTGCAAATCGCAAGACAACAAACAAAGCTTCAGCAAACGAAAGTAACAAGCTTTGTTGTGTCCTGTACTTTTCAAAATACTCGGCGCTTGCAGCAGTGTTGCAAAGGAACAAAATGAAAGCAATGTAAATTCAGCAACATGTTTTCGTTTCCTTTCACACATATATATAACAAATGTACAGAAACATTTTTTTTATATCCGAAAAGAAATATGCATGTATATGGAAATCAATCTTCGGCCATAGAACAGTAGCCATGCAAATTTATATATTCAATCCATTAACATGCACAACCGAAATATATAAATATATATCATATATCAAATGAACTTTTCAATGAACATATATATATGAAGGCAATATCAGTTTGCTGACAACCTTAATGCCTTAATTGAATGTACACTAAAATACACAGTACATGCGCCTATTGCAAA
The DNA here is from genome assembly GCA_036186865.1 of Eustoma russellianum. Lineage (NCBI taxonomy): Eukaryota > Viridiplantae > Streptophyta > Magnoliopsida > Gentianales > Gentianaceae > Eustoma > Eustoma russellianum. The sequence goes on from AP025071.1 coordinate 6,797,124, forward strand.
CGCGTCAACGATGCATGAAACTAAATTTTCAATGTACCACATCGTGTGCAAATGAATTCTTCGTGACTTCCGAGAACTAGTAATTTGAATTGAGAAGTTTGAAATCAACATTTTGTAGATTTCTTGCTCATTTCACATATACAGTGATAAAATAATAATCAACAGCAAAAAACGCAAAGTTATATGTATAAACATAAAAGGAAAACAGTTGCGTGTTCTCATTAAGCTCGCTCTGTTACCACTTGTTGGAATTTACATGGTAAATCCGTTACCCGAGGATCACTTAAGAGAACACCAAAGCAAAGTAAATAAATGCGGAAGTGTATCTTGCTCCATTGATTGCGCTGTAGTAGTCCTAACACGTACAGTAACTGTGTCTTCCAAAAGATTTCACGAATCTACCAGTTGTTGAATCCACTAATGAAGTTTCAACAACCACTACTGCTATTCCGATGGAGAGAATAGATAGTGTGTTCTCCTCTCGCAAGTATTTAATATATATATATATATATATATATATATTGATGAAAGACGGACGGTACCGTCCAGTTATTTTATTAATATATGTTGCCCTCACTTGTGGCGGAGTAATACCGTGGTTACAATCACTGTGCTAATATATATATGTGTGTGTGTGTATATATATATATATATATATATATATATATATGCGTTCTTTGCAAATGAAGGGATAAAACAATCTTGCAGATGAACTTTGAAAGTGCAAAGCGACAGAATAAACTTTCAAAGGCACGAAAGGTTTGTTCAGCAAGAGATGTCCTTTTTGTCCCACACCTTCCGTATATATATATGCAATGAAAACCAATTGAAACGTCTTGCATCAAATGCAAAAAATTCAATTGATGCAAATTCAATTGCTGAAAAGCGTTTCTTGCATTAATATATATAATAAATTATATATATATTAAAAACTTGCTTCGAGAAGAATAATCGTGGGCTCTTGTCCTTCGGGGACCAGATGCCATTAATAATACGGTCTCGACTTTACGAGTCCTACCATCAAGGACTGTAACCGTATAACTTTCTACACATTTAGTGGTCCATTCAGATTACACTGCGTATCCACTAATATACCACTGTGATCAATTAACATGTGGATACGTACGCAATACAAATATTATGTGACATTGGTAACATATAATGTATAACATACATAAGTCCACATATGTTTGATATGTAACTTAAGTCACACGTGTCGTGCACTACACGTCTGAGCATATCAAATCCAACATGCATAGCCTTCAAATCATCAAGTTTGCTAGGGGTTAACCTGAACCCCTTTGTTAGAAACCATGCATCCCAATAATTTTCTGTTGCAGACTTCAAAAGTGCATTTCTTTTGGTGTAAATCATCCTCAAGACTTTGAGGATAATAAATACTTTCCTCAAATTCTGGATATACACATCAAGTGTCCTGGTCTTGACACAAATTTTACAATGGTCAATGACCAAGTATGATTAGTTGGTCATTGACCAATGAAATGTGTAGAAAATTTATGGGTCCTTTGTTTTGCTCAATCACCTCCTTACTTGCATGTAGATAAAACTTATTTGTCATCATTTTATTGGACCACTAGTTGATCAATGACCACAATAAAATTTTTGTGGTCTTGATGAGTATATCATCAATGCAGAATTCTAAGATTCATCTTTGTAAAGTGTTTCAATTAATTTGCTTGCTAGTTATTTATGTACAAGTTATAGTCCATAAAGTCATTATTATAAGTTTAATGACAAAATTTTTAATAGTGAATAGTTAAGGATTTGACCTGGTCATTGGGAAAAGTTATTATCTATTTAATAGATAAGACCGAATGTCAAAAACCCTTTCCATCATCTTGATTTTTACTTAAAAGATGTAGCCTCCCTTTTGTCTTCAAACGCCTAAAGGAGAGATGAAGCGAACTAAAGTGAAAGAATTCGATAGAAAGCGACGATGAAGGCTAGCACTTTTCCGCATTTGTGTTTGGATTCTCATACCCAACAGTTTGTGTGCGTCGATATATTTAGAGGCATCGCGTTTGAGATGTTTGATGAGTCAAAAGCATCGCGTTTGAGATCTAAAAGATTTGATTTTTTCCCCTGTGCATATGACCCAAACCCCCACGTGTAGTTGGGAGCAGAGATATCAACGATAGTAACAAAAATATAAGAAATGAGTAACATTAGCACCAATGAAATGCCAAATTTTTCTGCAAATTAAGACTACCTGTATGGCATCTGAGCTGACCTTTTTTGACGGGTACTCCTTTAGTGATCTCGCCAATAAAGTTGCGCTCCTTCCTGGAGCTAGCTTTATGATGAAATTATTTGGTGTTCCTATTACATGATTTTTCAATTGCTGTATCAATAAATGAGTCTGCAAAGTAGCAGAGATATTAACCTCCTGCAAATTTTTGAAGTTAGAACACCAACTCCGCAATCCGTATGGGCTTGCTGAAATGCCAACGGTAATACTCCTTCCTTTTCATGGGCATATAAAACCTCGCCGAAATTGCCAACGCAAATCCATGGACTTCTGTTAAGGATGTCGGACAAATTCCGCGAATGTATTCTCTTCTCAGGCATCAACATGACCGACACAGTAGGATTTTCCGCTAGGAATTTTGCCCCATTCTATAATTAGTTTGAAATGAGGTCAGATTTAATTTTCTTTTTAAAGTATCTTCTGCTCAACTGGATTCTTGAATGCCGAAGAAAAATGTGAAGATAACGGGTTCCTAGACTAGATTTTGCAAATCTAAGAAATAGATTTTGCAAGCCTATACGTCTAGGTAACCTTAATTACATCGCTCGTCGTGCCCAAAATTGATTGATGATTGGGAGAGAGATGACAGGACTACCATTCATCTTAAATTGCTTAATATTAAGGATATTGTGAGTAATAATGAGTTGAGACCCATTATTTACTCGTTGGATCTCCAAAAATGGAGATTTATTTGGACGGAAAAGGATATGATCAAAATGTCCACTAAGTATACTAGACTTTTCTGTAAAAACTTATGGGTAGAATACGTAAATGATCTTCTATTAGCAATGGATAGTGTGATAGATGATACACATCTTGAATGGGATGTTGGTACCATCTCTGATTTAATTGGGGTACCAAATTAAGGTTACTATGAATTTGATGTGTGGAAGTGGGATCTGGCCCAATGAAAGTCACTGAAGACGAAGTCAAGACTTTCTTGGGCTTTCATCCCATGAAGAATACAGATGATATGCCCTTAGTGTACCGGGCGTTACATGCTATAATAACCTTTTGTGTAAATGGAAAGTTTGATGAAGGGCCAAGTAATCTGAACTTCTATATAGCCTTCCATCTTACCAGTTGAGAACAAATCAGATTTGGCAAACTCTTCATGATAAATGTGATAGAAGCTGCGATATAGAAGAACAATCTTATCTATCGTATGCTACTAAAATGAGGAACCGAAATGGACGCTACTGATGAAGTTCAAATCACTCATAAGGACTTTTACGACAAAGTCAATATCCAACAACTTTTAAAAGCGAGAAAGGAAGTTAGAAAGGGAAAAGGACATACATAGGAAGTGGATAAAGACGGGAAATTCGGGAAAATGATGAAGTCCCCATGACCGGAACCCAAGAAGGCTTAAGTGGTGGCTGAGTATCAATGTCTCCGAGTTACAAGCTCAAGTCATTGCACTTCAACAGGAAGAGAGTGACCTAAAGATAGAAGTAATGGTGCAGGAGTCTAGATTTACAAAGCTTATAGGCGAAGATGAAGGCATGCATTCTGGACCTCACATTCTCTTCCGATGAAGATTAAGATTAGTATATATCCTTCCTAATCCCATAGCCACCATTTAGCTATGACGTAGCTTAGGATGTACTAAACCCTCTCTGTTATATTTGAATGGATTCAATGTGTTTTGTTTTCCATGCTAAGTCGATTGATTTGTTTTGTTGGTTTTGATAATTAAAAAACAAGGAGAAAATAAACAGACTATATTGGATTTGAAAATGCTATACCTGATGAGCTTGGTTGGATTTGAAAATGATAGATGTGTCATTTGTGATGAGATTGAAAATGGTACATGTTAGTAGCATGGATATTGATACTTAGGGGAATATGTGATGATATATGTGTTTCTAATACGACCTTTAATTATGATGGATGTATAAAGAGTGCTTGTGTTGAGGAGGAGTTTAAAATGAATATAATGAAATTGATATGCATCATGTCTACTGGTCATGGTATGCTCATATATTGAGGAGGAGCATAAATGCATTGACTAAGAGACGGATGTAAAGTTTTGCATAGAACCTCACTTTGAAACCTTTGGAAAGCTTAATTAACGTTTTGCAAAAAAAAAATATCTTTCAAAAGCATGTGGTTTTAAAATTATCAAAAAGATAGAGACTGTTGGAATATGAATTGTTTTGATGAAGTTAAAAGATGTTTGAAAATAGTTAAAAAGGCATTTATCCTTTGGAAATGAAACAAAAAGAGAAATGCATACTGTGAGACATAGACCTCTCACATAGATCAATCTCTCTATATATTCGTCTCTAAAATGTGACATAGATTGATCTATGTAGGGACTGTTCAAAATTGAAACCTCACTGTCCAACATCGGTCTCTTAAGTTGAAGCACATTGATCGAATCGATGCGACATGACTCTCTAAAGGTAGAGACATCGAGTGATCGTTGTAGCTAAGGTGTAGAGCTGAAACCTCACTATCTAACATCAATCTCCCAGGAGAAGACATCGATCGAGACATCGACCAACTGTTGTGGCTAAGGTTCAGAGTTGAAACCTCACTATCTAACATCAACCTCTCTGGAGAAGACATCGATCGATCGATGTAAGGTGCAAAACTGAAACCACATTGGAAGAAATTGATCTCTCAACCTAAAGACATTGATCGATCTATGTAGACATCAGTCTCTAAAATATGATACATAGATCGATCAACGTATTCCAGAAATCAAATTTTTATAACCGTTGGAACAAAATCTAAAGAAGATTTAAAGTGTTTTCCCTCTCCAATCTTACTCAAATATCTTATTGACTTTTTTCCAACATCTATAATGCTTTCTTGACTATTTCAAAAATGTCTAAGTATTTTAGGGTGGTTATGGAGCATCGAATCCAACTACAAGGTTGCTAAAGACTATTTGAACATCTTCAAGACATTTGATTGAGTTGAAGACTTAAGGGAGGTTGCAAAAACAGGGCTCACACTCTCTATATATTGAAGAAACTCAGGTGAGGTATTTACACACTTTAATCCTCTTCAAGCTTCACCCCCATTTGTTGCAAAAAGTTCTCAAATGTGCAAAACTGCTTAAAGCTAATTAAACTCTTGTTGCTTGTTTCCATTATTGTAATTGTGAGAGTAAAAGTCTAACGTAAGAGAACTATACATATTTGATCGCTTACTTATGATTTAGGCTTATTATAAAGTGTAATTTCACTTCTTTCCCAAAATGCATTTGGTGAAAGTTGTTTGGAAGAACTTTATTGAAGTTGTGAAGAAGCAAGAAGTAGTTCTTGCTTCTAGCTACTGTTGTTGACGTTGCACAAACTATTTGTGTAACAAGCTGTTGTTGTTATTATTGATGTTGCACAATGTGTTTGTACAATAAGTTACTACTGTTGTAGTTATCGCTTGCACGAAGTGTTAGTATAAGTGTTGATGTTGTTGTTCTTGATCCTTGTTAAAGGCAATAAGTAAGTTGATGTTGAAAATCCACTTTGGAAGTATAGTGGTAGTGGAGTAGAATCAAAGAGATTCGAACAACTCTAAATTGTGTGTCAGTAACTCATTATCTCCCATCTTCTTTTTTCTTATTTTAGCGAATATTTCAGTTGGAGTGAACTAAACCGAAAAAATTCTAAAAATTGCCCAACACTATGTTGACCCTTCCCCCTCCAGATTGATTGTTATGGACCTAAAAAATACTTTATCAAGACACCATGTAACAAGGGTTTTTTAGTTTATTGTAAACACGTCGACCATTAATAAAAGAGGGAAGGATAGGTTCTTCTATGTGAGGAAGGTTGGCTTAATGAGTGAGACCATATGGCACACCTCAGAAGCCAACAATGACAATTTTAACAAACACGATAGGGAGGTTGGCAGAAGTCTTCAGTACTCAGATGCAATTATGGCCAATCCCTTGTAGGTAGGTTTGTTTTATAGATGGCCGACCTAGAACACATAGTCAGTGTTCGGAGTTTTAGGGAGCTGAGTACAAAGGACATAGAAACCTCCAAGGTGCGTAATGGAGCTCATTGCAGTTGTTCTTATTTTTTGTGGTAGTTTTTTTTTTTAATTGATGAAATCTGTTCTATTTTGCAGGAGCCATGTCATCATGTCTAAATGCCATTATGAGGACACAGAGAAAGCCAAGCAAAAAAAGAGAAGATGGGCCCCTAAGGCGGCGATTGCCGAGGTGGCTGCAATAGTGGCTAAGAGACCATCAAGGATTTCAATAAGGGATCCAACTCAGCCCCAAATCTCTCCTGGAGCATAGCAGCTGTGCGAGCAATTGCAAAAATTACAAGATTAATCAGTCCATCTCCAACCATGTCGGTCCATTTGCTTCTGAGGTATGGTTTCCTCATTAAACTAACATTCTACCTTTCTATGTGATAAGAAACTCCAAGCCTAACAAACACTATAAGCAGGTAGCCCAAATTCTTTAGTAGTTGGACACGACTATGGCCCAATCCCTTGTAGATAGGTTTGTTTTATAGATAGCCGACTTAGAGCACATTTTCAGTGGTCTAAACTTCCGAGAGTTGAGTGCAAAGGACCTAGAAATCGTCCAGGGTGTGTAACTGACACCACAAAAAGAATTTCATTTACCGACGAAAACATTACCGACGAACCGTGGTTCGTCGGTGTTGCGTCGGTACTTTGCGACGCATTTGCGATACACTAATTTTCGTCGTTAATTGCGACGAAAATACGATGAAAAGCATTGTCGCTAGCAGAAAAGTAGTCAGATTAATACGTTCGTCGGTGTTTTGTCGGTGGTGCGTCGCTATTCTGTGTGTTTTATTCGTCGCTATGTAGTTTGTAGCCTTACGTCGCTATATCGTAGCTATTTTGTCGCTAAAATTCCAGAACAATGATAAAATAAATTCGTCGGTGAGTAGGTTCTTGGCGTTGTGTATCGTCGGTTTTTTTGTCGATGAAACCCGCGTGTCGCAAACGTTTTGTTTTACTTTTCGTTCATATTCTGATTTGTCATTGTGTCGTCGCAGATTCGTCGAGGATTAAACACGTGTATTAATTAAGGAAAAAGAAAGCAGTGATTGGAAAAAATTTTTATTAATTTAATAATAAAAATTTACATTATGAAACGAAAAATTAAAAAAAGAAATCTAAAAGAGAGGCGAAGAGGGGCCGTTCACTCTTCGTCATCGGAAGAAAGAGTGGCTGCCACATTATCTGCGAACTCTCTGAGAAGGCGCTTCAGTTTGGAATATCTGAATTTCAACTTCCGCAGCCTTCTAGTCATGCTGTGCAGTTGTCTCGACTGCTGTTGCATGTTTGCTATCAGCATACGGTAGTCGATATCCTGTTCCGGCATTTGTTCTTGAGCATCCTCTCGCGGTAGTGGGCCATGCACAGATACGGAACCCTCCCGCTCAACCGATGGTGTTTGGGGAGGAGGCCCTTGTGGCGGGGCACTGTTTGCCCCTCCACCACGCCTTGGGGTTCTTCTAAAACGACGCGACATATTTTGATGTTTTATAACTTTGTATGTGTGTATATATATGTGCGGATGTTTGGGGTATAAATAGGTAATTTTAGCGACGATATAGCGACGAACTTGCGACGCATTCTTCGACCGTTAACCAAGATGGGAATATGTGCGGGTGTGACGCTTCGTGCAAATTAGCGACGGATTAGCGACGAAATGTGTGCGGGCGTGACGATTCATTCGAATTAGCGACGCACTTAGCGACGAATTAGCGACGTAAACACGTTCTAATTAAATGTAACCGTTGGGAACTGAACGGACAGCGGAATAGCGACGCATTAGCGACGAATTAGCGACGCAACTTGAAAGTGAAGATAATATCGTAATATCGTACGTTGTAACCATTGGGAACTGAACAGAATAGCGACGCACTAGCGACGACGTAGCGACGAAACGCGTCGAATGGGGTGAAATGACGTCGTGCGTCGCTAGGGCGTCGGTAAAGCGTCGCTAAATTCCAATAAATTCGCGCATAAGTTCTCGTCGTTGTATTAAGTTTCGCGGATAATAGGTTCTTATCTCGTCGTTGTATTAAGTTTCGTCGATATGTTTAGTAGGTTCTCGTCTTTGTCTTAAGTTTCGTCGGTATATAGTTGATGTTTAGTCGGTCAATTAGTCGTCTCAAATTTTTCTGAGCCACATTTCGTTTGTATTTTAGCGTCGTCAAAATTCGTAAGAGATTAAACACGTGTTTAAATTAAGAAAATGAAAGCGATGATTAGAAAAATAAAACTTTATTAATATAAAATTATACATTACAAAATATACTAGGACACTCTCTGCGCACGCCTTCAGGAGGCGTCTCAGCTGTGCAGCTTTGGATTTAATCCGCATCTGCCTTGTGTCCAGGTATTGGAGACGCTCATCCTGGTACATAATATGCTCCCTCAGGTCATCCACTGTTTTCCACAGTTCTTGACGTGGCCCAAAAAGACTGGGTTCAGAGGACTCAGCCTGTGGGGGTGATTCTTGTGGTGGAGGAACCGCTGAAGAAGAGGGTTGTTGAACAGCTGCAGGCGTTGGGACTGCCGGTTCAGAAGATCGATTGTTGTTCAGAGGGGTGCATCATATACTGGGGCATCGACGAGGATAAAGACAAGTGCAGGGTCTGTGGGATACGCAGGTGGAGGACGAACAAAAGAAACCGGAACGTGCCAAGAAAGCAATTCTACTATTTACCTCTCGCCCCTAGACTGCAGAGGCTCTACGCATCCGGTGCCACAGCTAGCCAGATGAGGTGGCACGCGGAGAACTACACGAAAGACGGTGAGATGTGCCATCCATCTGACGGCGAAGCTTGGAGGACGTTCGATGCGACACATCTGGGTTTTTCGTCGGAGACAAGGAACGGGTTTATGCACCGACGGGTTCAACCCGTTCGGACAGTCGGGAGAGCAGTATTCGTCGTGGCCTGTAATCGTGACGCCGTACAATCTACCACCTTGGATGTGCATGAAGAAGCCGTACATGTTCTTGACTGTGATCGCACCGGGGCCTAGGAATCTGAAACAAAAGATCGACCTGTACCTGCAGCCATTGATACATGAGCTGAAGTGGTTGTGGGAGTTTGGCGTGGAGACGTTCGATGTATCGACCAAACAAAACTTCCAGCTACGTGCTGCGCTGATGTGGACCATCAGCGACTTCCCGGCTTATTCTATGTTGTCGGGTTGGAGCACATCGGGGAAATACGCTTGCCCTTGCTGCATGAAGCAAGCGAAGACGATGTCCTTGAAACATGGACGTAAGATTTGCTGGTTCGACAGCCATAGGAAGTTCCTGCCCAGACGTCATTTGTACATAAAGAACATGACGTCGTTCATGCCTGGCATCGTCGAGAAGGACATGAAGCCCGAGCTTCTCACGGGTGCGGAGGTGTTGGAGGAGATAGACAGTTGTGGTTGAGCAGGCGCAGCAGGTGGTTGAGCAGGCGCAGCAGTCGCTTCAGCAGGCGCTTCAGCAGGTGGTTGAGCAGGCGCAGCAGCAGACGATGCAGGTGCAGCAGCAGACGATGCAGGTGCAGCAGCAGACGAACCAGCAAATCTCGCAGCTATCGCATCTCATCATCTCTATGATTTCCAGCTCCTCGCAGCCTCAGCCTCCCCCTGATGGTCACTCTTCTCCGCATGATCCCCCTCCATTTTCCTCTGCATAGTTTTTCATTTTTTGATTTTTTGTACAGTCTATTTCGTTTATTGTATTGACATATTCTTTGTACTTTTATATTTTATATGACATTTATACGGATTCTATTTCGTTTGTGTTGTTTACGAACTTCAATACGCAAGTACTGTATTTCGGTATAACATTCGTACAAATGATTTAATATACAAAATAAAATATATTATAAAAATTAAATAATAATAAAAACTATTTAATTAATAATATATTGTATTATTTATAAATTAAAAATATTTAATATTTAATATTAAATTAATATTAAATATTAAATTAAAAAATAGCGACGAACCTGCGACGAAAACGAAATGTCGCAGAACGGAAATAAAAAAAATCAAAAATTTAAAAATAGCGACGAAAAAATATACCGACGAAACTTTGCGATGAAATAATATGTCGCAGAAAGGAAATAAAAAATAAAAAATTATAAAATAGCGACGAAAAAAATACACCGACGAAACAACGACGGCAAAAACTGGTCGCAGAACTGACAGATTTTCGTCGCAACTGTGCGACGAAACACCGACGAAATTTTTCCGTCCCAATATAGCGACGCTTCACCGACGAAATTCACTTTGCGACAAGCCGTATGGCGACCTACTTTTTTCGTCGCTATTTCGTCGTTGTATGTCTGTAGCGACGAAATAGCGACAATTTTTGTCTGTCGCTATATGTCTTTTTTTTGTGGTGTGACCTCATTGCACTTGTTATTATATTTTATGTTGGTTGTTTCATTGCTTATGAACTCTGTTCTGTTTTGCAGGAGCTGTGTCAGTCTGATAGCATAGAGAAAGGCCAAGCAAAAAAGAGAAAGATGGTGGCCCTTAAGGCGTCGCCTACCGAGAAGGCTGCATTAGCAGCTGAGAGGCTGTCATGGATTTAGTAAAAGATACAACTCAACCCCCAGTTGCTCTTGAAGCACAACATTTATACGAGAAATTACCAAAATTATACGATCAATCAGACCTAATTGTGGGAGCTGGGATCATCCCAGGAAGCCCTAGTCAAGAGCTTACCATCGGATGAGAGTGCTCCTTGATTGAAAAAAAATTCATTTCTTTTGGCTGACCTTAAGGACCCACAGCCTTATCCAACAGAGAGCTGGTGGACTCCTTTTACAGAAATATGGAAGTTTAATAGAGTTATTTTTTTTATCATCTTTCAGATCTTGTTGCACAATTCTTCTAACCATTTTGTGCGTCTTTTCTTATCTCAGAGCCAATGAAGTTGATCTTTTCAACAAGTTTGAGGACATGATGATCTGGTGTGTCAAAATTCAACCAATACTTGAACAAAACAAAGCAAATCAAGAGAAATCGAGAGCACGAAAGAAGCAAGACACTAGGTTTGAGAAGAAACCGAATGGAATGATTGGTAACTGCTTCAATTGCTCAATTGTGCAGTTACAAACGGTTTTATACAGATGTACAGCGGGAAAGGGAGTTAATAACGCAACTTTACAATTTTGCCCCTCTAAGTCATTCTAGTCACCTCATTAATACAAGGACAAATTCGTAATTTCACTACATTTAAACTACTTCCCGCTGCTACTTCTTCTTCCTGCTCTTTCTCCGCATTGCCTCTTCCAAACTCCATCCTTCAACTCTTTTGATCCAGACTTGCGAACACTTAATTGCATATGCACTTCACCATGATCCAGCAGTGTTCACGTTCCCTACGATTCTTGAGCTGTGTTACTTTTCACCTAACTTTCTTTGCACTTCTTTTCACTGCCCGTGGCCTTCCTGCCAATCCTCATCCTTTCATAATCTTCAACACCCCCCTCAATCCTGACTGGCTAAACACGTTACATACTCCTAAAGCTTCAGTCAGGATGCTTAATCTCCTAGAATCCAGTGCCTTTGTAAATATGTCCGCCAATTGAAGATCCATTCTGATGGGCATAGGTTTGATTACCCTGTCCTGAAACTTATCTCTCACTATGTGACAATCAATCTCTATGTGTTTGGTTCTTTCATGAAATACTGGATTTTCCACAATGTAAATGACATTTCTATTATCACAAAACACTTCCACTGGATCTGAATGTGCCACCTGCAAATCTTTCAACAAATAAAGTATCCATTGAACCTCACACGTGGCAGAGGCAAGAGCTCTATACTCAGCTTCAGACGATGATCTTGAGACTGTAGTTTGTTTCTTTGCTTTCCAAGAGATTAGTGCATTCCCCAGGAACATACAGTAACCAGTCATTGATCCTGCTCTCTGTACAGCCAACCCAATCTGAATCTGAGAATGCTTTTAGTTTAAGTGGCCCTCTGCTAGGGAAGAACAATCCCTGTCCTTAAGTACCCTTAAGGTATCTGAGCAATCTCTGAGCTGCCCTCCAATGCAACTGTGTAGGTGAGTCTAAAAACTGACTCAGCTGCTGCACAGTGTAGCTGATATCAGGTCTTGTAATTGTTAAGTATAGCAGTTTACCAATCAATCTCCTGTAGTTAGATACATCTTACAAGGCTGGAGAGTCATTATGTGATAGCTTTAGGTTTTGTTCCATAGGGCTGCAGGCAGGTTTTGAAGCCAGGTTTTCAGTGTCCTCTAACAACTCAAGGGTCTATTTCCATTGACATATCATCAACCCCCCCTGAGACTTGGCTATTTCAAGACCTAAAAAATACCGCAATTCACCTAGGTCCTTAATCTGGAAGGCAGAGTTAAGAATGAACTTGAGGTGCTGAATGGCTTCTAGAGAGTCACTGGCCACTGCAATGTCATCTACATACACTAGAAGAAAAAGGAAGGTGTGGTGATCCTGTTTGGCAAACATGGTATAGTCATTTCTTGACTGAATATATCCCTCAGACAGAAGAAATGATGTTAATTTTGCATTCCATTGCCGGCTCGCTTGCTTGAGCCCATATAGTGACTTGTTGAGTTTGCATACAGTACCTGGTGGTGCACAGAAGCCTTCTGGTGGTGTCATGTAAGTGTCTTGGTCCAGGTCCCCGTGGAGGAAGGCATTGTTGACATCTAGTTGGTGGATAAACCATCCTTTGATTGCTCCCAGGGCCGATACCAATCTAACTGTGGTCATCTTGGCCACAGGAGAAAATGTGTCTCCATAATCCACACCCGCCTGTTGAGTGTAACCTTTGGCTACGAGTCTAGCTTTATACCTCTCAATGGATCCATCTGCCTTTCGTTTAAGTTTGTAGACCCATTTACAACCAATAGTTTTCTTGCCTGACGGCAGATGGGTGAGTGTCCATGTCTGATTAGCCTCCAGAGCTGCCAACTCCAAGGACATGGCCTGTTGCCAGTGCACTGAACTAGCTGCTTGCTGATATGACGTGGGCTCTTGCTGCAAACTAAGACTAAGAACATATCTTTTGAATTTAGGAGCCAACTGAGCAAGGGAATGATAATGTTCAATGGGATAAGAAACTGAGGAGGTAGTCGTTGATGTGGTGTTGTTATTGCAATAATAATCCTGCAAATAAGAGGGTTGTTTTCTAACTCTGGAAGTGCGCTGTTCAGGGTTTGAAGAAGGTAGAGTAGGATTAGAGGGCAGTGAGGATTGAGAAGCAGGAGCATGAGATGAACTTGTAGAAGGAGATGAGGAGTGGTTCTCATCTCTGAAGATCAAAGGTATGTCAAGAGTAATGGAAGGTTGTTGAGTGAAGGTAAAGTCTGTGGTTCTGTGGAATAGGATGTCAACGAAGGAGATGCAGGAGAAGAAGGAACATGGGATGGAGAAGTGGAGTAATAGTCTGGAACATTGGAATCCGGTTGTGGGAAGAAAGGTATTATGGGATTATTAGTTTTTGGGGTAAAGGTGGATGAAGTAACTGAGGGTTCAGAATATGGAAAATGTGTTTCAAAAAACTGCACATTTCTGGATATCAAAATGTCTTTGGTGTTTAGGTTTTGTAAGATGTAACCCTTTGATGTAGATGATATGCCCAGAAACAAACATGGTACACCTCTGGGTGTAAACTTGTGACTGTTTGGCATGGTATTATAGGCGTATGCCAAGCACCCAAACACTTAGATGTGTTGATATGTTGGGACTTTGTTAAAAATGACTTCATAAGGAGTTTTATGGGACAAAACAGGCGTAGGTATAAGGTTTATGAGGTATGCAGTATGTGACACTGCAAATCCCCAATAAGAGGAAGGTAGTTGAGCTTGGAATTTAAGGGATCTGGCCACTATTAGAATGTGTTGATGCTTTCTTTCTACTATGCCGTTTTTTTGTGGGGTGTAAACACAACTGGTCTGATGTACAATGCCATTTTGCATATAAAAATCAGATAACTTGAATTCTGGGGCATTGTCACTTCTTATAATCTTTATTCTCTTATCAAACTGAGTTTGTGCATAAGCATAGAAACTTTGTAAGATATGCTTGACTTCAGATTTGGATTTCATCAAATACAACCATGTGTATCTATTACAATCATCAACAATGATAAGAAAGTATTTCTGAGAGTACAAAGTGGAGTGCCTATTAGGCCCCCAAACATCCACATGAATGAGATCAAAAGGCTTAGCAGAAATAGAAACAGAAGTGGGAAATGGCAATTTTTTTAGTTTGGCCAAAGGGCAAATTGTGCAAAAATCATCAGGGCTACCAGCTGGGATGGAAGAATCAGTCTTTCGGATCTCCTTTACTCTAGAAATTGAAGGGTGCCACAGCATAGTTAGTGAAGCAAGTGATGCAGTAGAAAGGCAGACAGGATTTTGTTGTGAAGTCACACCTTTCAGATAGTAAAGGCCATGTGATAACTCAGCTGAACCAATCATTCTCTTGGATAATTGATCCTGAATCAGGCAACAAGCACCAGAAATTTGGATAAGTATATTGGGATTGGAAGCTAACTTGCTCAGTGAGATCAGATTATATGCAAATGATGGCACAAAAGAACATCATGTAAGGTAAGATGTGAATTGACGTTTACAGACCCAATGTTTGTGGCTGACACAGAGAGATTATTAGGTAGGTTGATAACAATATTATCAATAGGTTTAACAGATGAGAAAAAGGCAAAGTTAGATGTAATGTGGTCCGTAGCTCCGGAATCCGAAATCCATGTGCTTAAGACATTAGTCACATAATTACCTTTGTCCTTACCAACTTGAGCAGACAACACAATACTCTGACTCACAGGCATGTTCCCTTCCTGGCCATCTTCACTCTTGCTCAGCCAATTCATCATTTTCTGATTCTGCTGAGGAGTGAGAATCAACGATTGTACGTTCTTGATTGCCTGAACCTCCTGTGATTCATTAACCTCCACTTCTACTGTCTTGCTCAAATTTGCCTGACTCTTGGGTTTGAATCCTGGGGGAAAACCGTGCTTTCTGTAGCACCTATCAATGGTATGTCCCTGCTGTCCACAATAAGTACATACAAAACGTCTAGCATTATCATTACCAAACCTATTGCCTCCTTTTCTGTATCCTTGACCCCTGCCACTGTATGCCACAAAATTATCAGTTGTTTGTCCTTCCACTGCCAAAGCAGTGGGGCTATTACCAAAGGAACCAGCGCTACCACCATCAGCCAACACCTTCCTTTCGTATTTCAAAGCATAGGAAACGTAGTATTTATGTCAGGCAGGGGTGTGAGGACAAATACTTGAGATTTAACCGGGTCAAAACTATCATTGAGACCTTTGACAAATGTAATCACATAGTCAGTTTCTACAAATCTTCTCATCTTAACACTTACATCACACACACATCCTCTGCAAGTGCATAACGGAATTGGCCTCACAGCCATTAATTCTTCCCATACAAATTTAAGTTTGGTAAAATACTCACTAACACTGAGTGTATCTTGCCTAATGCCATAAAAGGTTTCAAGCAAATCTGACAGTCTAAACGGGTCAGTGCTGCCATACCTCAATTGAAGATCATTCCACGCATCGTATGCGCTATCACACCACATGATGCTTTGCGCAATGGATTGTGATACTGAGTTCATCATCCAAGACTGCACCATCATATTGACCTGCCTCCAGAGAGGAAATCGCGGACCGTAATGGATGGCCTTTGAATCGTTCCATCTATGAAACTAACTTTGTTTTCAAAAGCTCTACTCCAGGTATGATAATTGTGAGAATTCAGTGGTGGTTGCGCTAGAACTATGGCCAGACTATCATTAGGGTGAAGATAATAAGGATTTTGTAAAGGATTGTGCAGAGGAACTTCAGGCACCCGTTCCTGATCACGATTCTCCCTTGATCCAAACACAAGATTTTGTACAGGACTGTCACCCAACGGATTCTGAACAGCTCTGGAATTTGAAGGATTGTTATTTTGGGAAGTCATCGAAGAAAATTTTTTTTTACCACAACACGCCAACAATCGAATGAATCACAGGATGATATGTCAATCTAAGAGATCAGACGCAGCAAAACAACAAGTAAAAGGCTCTGATACCATGTCAAAATTCTACCAATACTTGAACAAAACAAAGCAAATCAAAAGAAATCGAGAGCACGAAAGAAGCAAGACACTAGGTTTGAGAAGAAACCGAATGGAATGACTGGTAACTGCTTCAACTGCTCAATTGTGCAGTTACAAATGGTTTTATACAGATGTACAGCGGGAAAGGAAGTTAATAACGCAACTTTATAATTTTGCCCTTCTAATTCATTCTAGTCACCTCATTAATACAAGGACAAATTCGTAATTTCACTACATTTAAACTACTTCCCGCTGCTACTTCTTCTTCCTGCTCTTTCTCCGCATTGCCTCTTCCAAACTCCATCCTTCAACTCTTTTGATCCAGACTTGCGAACACTTAATTGCATCTGCACTTCACCATGATCCAACAGTGTTCACGTTCCCTACGATTCTTGAGCTGTGTTACTTTTCACCTAACTTTCTCTGCACTTCCTCTTCACTGTCCGTGGCCTTCCTGCCAATCTTCATCTCTTCATAATCTTCAACATGGTGGAAGCTGAAAAGAAGAAGAGAATCAACCTCCCTAGGTCATTTAAGGAGAAGGATAAAAACATTCCTGAGTTCACGAAGGAGCTTGAAAAGCTACACAATGAGAAGGAGGAAGCCTACGTGGCTCTAGCCACCTCCAACTACAAGGTAGATTAGCTCAAGAAGAGTGTATCTAACTTATGACCTCCACAGAGGAGTAATCTGCAATTGAGTCCTTCGCCGAGAGCTGGACGGGGGAGAGAAGTTTAAGGCTTGCTTATAATGGCAACTAATCGAGCTGATTTCGGAGAATCAGTCACCGTATCAGGAGTATAAGTTGTGAAAATTCGATCCAATGCTCGTGTGATCAAGAACACAACCAAGAAATTCACAGCAATCACTAAGAATTACAGAATTGAACTGACTGATTGGAGAAGCTGAGGAAAGAGATTGAGAGAGAGCAAAAATACGCAAAGGAAGGAGATGTTTCATGCAACTGAAAAACTGGAAACAAAATCGTCGAACGAGCCATATATGGCAGTCTCAGGAATAAGATGGAATAACCGTCCCCACAAATTACAAGAATGTCCCTAGAATTAAACATATCACATTCTAACTAAAAAGGACAAAACCGTAATTTCACACGTTTAAACTGCTTCCCGCGTCTTTGCTTTCTTCTTCTGCGTGCACCCGATGTGTTTAGCAACCACCTGCTGAACCTTCAACTCAACTCCATCAATCCACTCCTCTACCAACCACTCAATCATCAATTTCCTCAGAGTAAACAACAATCATATGATCTCCACCTTTATCAACAAGGATCACCGTATTCATCATCCTCAATCATCTCTCCCATCAAACGTTTACCTCCTTGAACTCCTTGAGTACCATCTTTGACACCCCCCTCAAGCCTAGCTTGCAATAGATATTGCACTTTCTTAGCATCTTGAGCAACTGAACCATCCTCCTACCATCCAAGGCTTTAGTGAAAAGGTCTGCTAATTGAAATTGAGTCCTGACTGGCATCAGCTTAACTACATGTTGCTGCACTTTGTCCCTCATTATATGGCAATCAATCTTATATGCTTCGTCCATTTGTGAAATAATGGATTTTCAGCAATATATAGTGCGCTCTTACTGTCACAGAACAGCTCAACAGGTTCCTATTTTGTGAGCATCAGCTCCTTAGCCAACAAAATCAACCACTGCACTTCACACACTGTTGAAGCCATGGCCCTGTACTCCGCCTCTGCTGAAGACCTAGAGACCGTGATCTGCTTCTTTGTCTTCCATGATATCAAGCTCTCACCTAGAAACATGCAATAGCCAGTGACTGGCCTCCTTGTTTTATGACAGCCAGCATAGTCAGAATCTAAAAATCCCTTTAGCTTAAGCTCTCCAGAACTTGACAATAAGATACCTTGTCCAAATGAGCCCTTCAAGTATCTTAAAACCCTGTGTGTTGCTCTCAAATGATTCACAGTGGGACAATCCAAGAACAGACTTAATTGTTGAACACAAAAAGAAATGCCATGTCTTGTTATAGTAAGGTAAATTGGCTTCCCTATGAGCCTCCTGTATTCAGTACTGTTGCCTAACAGTTCTGAATCATTACAGAAAAGCTTCAAATGGCTCTCCATAGGA
Organism: Eustoma russellianum; assembly: GCA_036186865.1. Taxonomy (NCBI): domain Eukaryota; kingdom Viridiplantae; phylum Streptophyta; class Magnoliopsida; order Gentianales; family Gentianaceae; genus Eustoma; species Eustoma russellianum. Next base: position 6,815,618 of record AP025071.1, read on the forward strand.
GTGGCTACTGGCTTGGATCCCAAAAAGCCTGCTTCCTCCAACAACTGTAAAGTGTACTTCCTCTGGTTAATCACCATGCCCTTGTGTGACTTAGCTACCTCAATACCAAGAAAGTACCTCACCTCTCCCAGATTCTTGATGTAAAACTCTAAATCAAGGGCCCTCTTTATCTTCTCAACCTCATCTATGTCTTTACTAGCCACAATAACATCATCAACATACACCAGCAATACCAAAAATGACTCACCTGATGACCTAGTGAACAATGTATAATCATTTTTTGACTGAGAGAAGCCTTGTGATATAAGAAAACCAGTTAATCTAGCATTCCACTCCCTACTAGCTTGCTTCAACACATACAAGGACTTCTGCAGTTTACGAACTACATTAGGATGATCCACCACTATTCCACGAAGGGCAGTCATATATATTTCTTCATGCAAATCACCATGTAAAAATGCATTATTGACATCTAGTTGGTGCACATACCACCCAATTGTAGATTCTAAGGCTAATATCATCCTCACTGTAGTCATTTTAGCCACTGGAGAAAAAGTATCTTGATAATCCACTCCAAACTACTGTGTATAGCCCTTTGCCACTAGTCTAGCTTTATATCTCTCCACTTATCCATCAGGCTTATATTTAATCTTATACACCCACTTGCATCCAATGGCTTTCTTCCCTATAGGTAGCTCAGTCATTGTCCAAGTTCTGTTGGCTTCCAATGCTACAATCTCATCCTCCATGTCCTTCTGCTATTCAACAGAACTAGAAGCCTATGCATAGGAGTTAGGTTCTGCATGCATGCTAATGCTCAATGCATATGCCTTGAATTTTGGTGCCAGAGAATCAAAAGAAAAATATTTATGAAGTGAATGAGGTGTGGAAGTAGTATGGGATCTGGAAATTACAGTGTCACCCTGGCTTGATAAGCCTTGGTGACAATAGTATTCATTGAGATATTTGGGAGTATGTTTGGTACGCTTTGGTTTGGATAATGGAAGATCAATGTGAATTGACTTGATGAGTCTCTTAGGTGATTTTTCTGAGTCATTTGATCTGGGACTTAATGGACTAGGGTGTTGGGCCATATGATGGGGAGTATCTTCATTATCATGTTGTGGTCTGGGTGGTGACTGTTAGGAGTCAGTTGCTGAGATTCAGCATTGTGATAAGGTGAAGATATGGGAAAATCATTTCTAATGGCAGATTGATTTGGTCCGGAAATGTCATGAACAGTTTTAGGAGACATGGATGTAAAAATAGGAAGATTATAGTTTAGGAAGATGTTAGGAGAGGCAGGATGATTTTGTGAAGGCATAGTAGACATAGGACTGAAACCAGAAGAAGGTAACAGCTTAGACTCAAAGGGAAAGACATTTTCATGAAACACCACATCTCTTGAAACAAACACATCTTTGGTTGCCTAATCTTGTAAGACATAGCCTTTTGTAGTATGAGAAAGTCCCAGAAAATTTTTTTCCTGCCTCTGGGAGTGAATTTCTCTTTTGAAGGAAACGTGTTGGTGGCATAACACAAGCATCCAAATACTTTCAGATGACTGTATGATGGAGTTTTATCAAAGAGCATCTGATATGGAGTTTTATGGTTCAATAAAGGAGAAGGAGTAATGTTCATAAGGTATATTAGGTGTTGTACACAAAATCCCCAATAACTAACTAGCATCTATTCCTGAAACTTCAATGCTCTAGCTACATTGAGAATATGTTGCTGTTTAAGTTCGACTAGCCTCTTTTGTTCAGGAGTGTATACACAGCTAGTTTGATGAACTATGCCGTTTAATGAAAATACCAAGTTCATCTTAAATTCACTCCCATTGTCAGTTTTTATGACTCTGATGTATGCACAAAATCGAACATGTACATATGCCCAGAAACTTTCAATAATGCTCCTAGTTTCAGATTTTGTTTTCATTAAATATATCCAACAAAATCTAGAGTAATCATCAACAACTGTAAGGAAGTAATATTGTCTATACATTGTCGGGTGTTTGTATGGCCCCCCATATATCCATATGTTTAAGACAGAAAGGAGAATCAGATTTTGTAGAAGAAACAAGAAATGGTATTCGTTTTTGTCTAGCTAGCAGACATATAGTGCAAGTAGAAGAATGAAAAGAAACATCAACTTGAGGATCTATTCTATTTATTTCTTTAATCCTAGAAGAAGAAGGATGTCCAAGCCTTGAATGCCAAAGAGATGACTCTGAAGAAGCAACAGCATGAACCTGAAGAGAGGTCATGGACTTGGATGGAAGAATGTGGCCTGATAGATGATATAGTCCTTGGTTCACTCTAGCTGAACCAATCATCTTCTTGTTGGAATGATCCTTTAGCAAGCACATATTAGAATGGAAGATTAGATCTATGTCACCACCTTTTGTTAATTGGCTTAGTGACAATAGATTGAAGGAGAAAGAAAGGACATGTAAGACATCATGGAGTGTCAAATGAGGAGTAACACATATAGTGCCAACATGAGTGACTAGGGCTTGGATGTTATTTGGTAGCTTAACTGACATTAATTTAACTGAATGAAAAGATTCAAAGAGTGATAGAGAACAACAAATATAATATGTGGCTCCAGAATCCAATATCCATTTGCAAGAAACATTGCAAGATACATTACCTGACTGTTTGGCATGGGACAACAGCCTGCTGAGCTGACATTACGGCATGGAGTCCCTTGGCTTCATCAGTCAACCCACTGCACTCCTCATATCTCCTGTCCTTTTGTTCCTGCAATAGTCTGATCAATTGGTTATACTATTCACGAGTGAACATTGGAGTCACATGTGAGGGTGAGCTTAGCAAACCGTCCTGTACAATTTCACTGTTCTGGTTTTGCTCATAAGTACCCTGGCTACACATCTCTCCATCTTTACCTATACACATCTCATTTTCAACACAATTTACCATTCCTCTAGGTTTGAAACCCGGAGGAAAACCATGTTTCTTGTAACATCTATCCACTACATGGGCCAGCATGTTACAGAAAGTACACAAAGGAGCTTAAGAATCTGAGAGGGTGCCTTTTGAAAATCTCTTCTGAAGCCTCTGTTTGCTGGTCTGGGCCAACTGCTCCCAGAACTTGAGCTGGTAGGTTTCTGTCCATAGGAGACATTTCTAAAACTGCCATTAGAATTCAATACCATGGATGGATTATTACCAAACTGATTCTGTCCTGGCGCATAGTTGAATTTTCTCTCCAACTTAACAGCCATTGCAAAAGTGGTTTTAAGATCAGGAAGCGGACTCATCAATAGAACTTGTGATTTTACAGGTTCAAACTCTTCATTTAGCCCCTTAATGAACCAATCACATAATCATCCTTAATGAACTGATTTATTTGCCCAAAAACATTACAGGTAAATCTATTACAAACACAATTAGGAATAGAACGCAACACCATCAACTCTTCCCATATCACCTTCAGACAAGAATAGTATTCAGTAACCGAACTAGTTTCTTATTTAGTGGCATAGAAGTATTATTGTAAATCAGACATTCTAATTACATCTGCATTACCATATTTATGTTTCAAATCATTCCAAATATCATACGCGTTAGGCAGCATACCTACGATTCATTTCAGTAGGTTTAGGAACCATACCTGTCACGAAGCCTACCTTGTTCTAGATTCCAAGGCTCTTCGAAAGGCCCTACTACAACTACAAAAATTATTTCCATCTAACAAAGGCTGGACAAGTACAAGTGAGGGACTATCGCTTGGATGTATGTAGAGTGGATCTTCTGTGGGATCCGTAGGTGTGAAATTTGCAGCATTGTTTCAGGAACTCGGTGAATTTTTATTGTTAGCCATAAATGTACCAAAACTCATCAGAATTAGAACATACGATCTGATACCATATGAAAATTCGATCCAATGCTCGTGTGATCAAGAACACAACGAAGAAATTCACTGCAATCACTATGAATTACAGAATTGAACTAACTGATTGAACTACACCAATCAGCAGAACAAATAAGAAGCCAAGGAAAGAGATTGAGAGAGAGCAAAAATACACAGAGAAAGGAGATGTTTCATTTAACTGAAAAACTGGAAACAAAATCGTCGAACGGGCCATATATGGCAGTCTCAAGAAGAAGATGGAATAACCGTCCCCGCAAATCACAAGAATGTCCTTAGAATTAAACATATCATGTTCTAACTAAAAAGGACAAAACCATAATTTCACACGTTTAAACTGCTTTCCGCGTCATTGCTTTCTTCTTCTGTGTGCACCCGATGTGTTCAGCAACCACCTGCTGAACCTTCAACTCAACTCCATCAATCCAATCCTCTACCAACCATCCAATCATCAGTTTCTCTAGATTAAACAACCAATCGGATGATCTCCACCTTTATCAACAAGGATCACTGCATTCATCATCCTCAATCATCTCTCCCATCAAATGTTTACCTCCTTAAACTCCTTGAATACCATCTTTGACATAAGTCTCTCAAGCAGCATTTCGCTGATTTTAAGGATGTAGTGTTTTCCAAGTTCCAGTAGTCTGATTTCTTTTTGGAGAATCTAGCAACCCGTCAAGGCTACATACAGGAGGTCGAGCAGACAGACGTGGTTGACGTCTGCGTCTAGGTAGATTCCTTTCTCAACAAAGGAAGACCCTTGAATAGCAAACATGTATAACTCAGCTGCCAAGACTTAGTATGATGAGCAGTTCAAGTTCTTCAGCGACGGAGCGGATTTGAGGGTTATGTTGTAACTAGGTTCCAATCTATTTTCTGTTTGTAGTTCCTTGTAGCTTTCCGTTCGCTTTTCGAGAGCTTCTCGACTTTTTGCTTTCATTTTTTTAGCAGTGTAATGATTAAATCTTGAATGAAATAAGAGTTTTTCAGTTTCCGCTCTTGCGTTTGTTTAACCGCTTCTTACTTGCTAACAATTAACGAGAAAATTGCAAGAATCCACTCTAATCTTTGCCAAGTTTAATCACCTCTTATCTTCCAAAACTGAATTGAAGAATAAATTGTAAAAATGCAGTAATTTCTGCTAGTGTGATCTCCTCAAATCCTTTGAAGTTGAAACTATTGTACACCCCCTGAAATATAGTGTAATAACTTGTTGAACTATATTTAAAGTTCAGAAAGCCTATTCTGTTGATCTAAGTCAGAATCTCTGCTTCGCTTACATCCATTTTTGGGGAAAGACACCCAGACCTATTGAGGTCAAATGGAAAACCTGTTCTGTGTAGCTCTCTTGCTTGGGAGACGCTCAGGCCAGCTAAGGTCAGATAGTTTATTTGTGTAGGAAAAATGACTCACTAAATTTGTTGCGCTTTTTATATTGTGGCAGTTGATCGATACAACTTGACGGAATTTTCATTATAGGTCATCGAAAAAGAAGCTCTGTGTGTTTCTAACACATGGTATGGTTGCGTACATCTGACCCTTCTATACCCCGCCATAGACGGGAGCCTCTAAGACAATAGGGTAATGTTGTTTTTGTTGTGTAGGAAAGATTGGTTAGAGGGAACCTGTCCCACTAAAACCCCTTTTCAGGGCTGATGTTCACACCTACTGAGATCACATAGCCCCTTTGCATAAGAAGGATGAGTCAGACCCGCGATCACCCGGCAATGAACCAAATTTGTATTTTATTTCCTTGAATGAAAATTTGTGAGTGCCATACAGAGTTCTACATGCTATTGTTTCTAATTTATAATCTCCACGAGAAAAGTATTAATGACATGGTACAGACCTTCTCATTTATGATCTAATTTCATATATTGTATGACCTGACTAGCTGAATTATTTCGAAGGACGAGGTCTCCAACCTTGAAGAACTCGTGCCATACTCTTCCATTATAATACTGAGAGATCATGTTCTTGTGCTGTGCGATGCCAATATGAGCTTGTTTCATTTTTTCCTCCAATTCCTCTAGATTGAGAAGGAGATTTTGATTGCTGTAATGATCATTATAATTCTCAACTCTAGTTGATGAAACACCGATCTGAGCTAGTATCACGGCTTAAGATCTATTAAACAAAGCAAACATAGTTTCCTTCATTGAGGTGGAAGGAGTTGTCAGATATGTCCACGGGATTCTGGGAAGTGCATCTGCCTATTCCGTTCCTACTCATACTAACTACTTTTCTAATCCTTCCTTTGAGTTTCGGTTAGCAAATTTTGCGTGACCATTTGCTAGAGGATAAGCAACCAAGGAGAAATGTTGCTTAATGTGCAGGTCAATGCACCACCTTTTGACTTGATCCTCAACATATTATTTTCTGTTCTTAGAGACTAACACTCTTGGTAGTTCAAAAGGTCACAAGATGTGTCTACGAAGGAATTCCTCATCTTTTTCTCCGTTATCGCCGCTGGAGGCTCTAACGTAATCCACTTAGAAAATTAGTTGATAACATCAATGAGATATTGAACTGAACCTGAAGCACGTAGGAGAGGCCCAACTAGATTAATCCCCCATTGGAGGGACGTATGATTGAAATCATCTCTTGATTGGGAACATGGGATAACGGGACATGCACCTGACAAGCCTAACAATTTCTTCACCAAGTGAAGGGCATCTTAGTGCAAGGTCGGCCAATGGTATCTAGCTAAGAAGCCTTTCTGAGCTAATTACCTTTGACCGAGAATGATTTCTTCAATTCCAATGCGGTCCCCTTTGAAGATGCAATCCCCTTCTTCTTTTGAGACACACCTCAGCCACCGTTTGAAAAAAGACCTTTTGTGAAGGACTCCATTAAAGAAAGCATACTTAGCCACCATAATGCAGCTTTTGAGCTACTTCCCTGTCTTCGATTGAACTTCGTATTTTAGGTAGTTGACAATCTTGTCCATCCAAGTGTTGTGGTAGTCCACCTGAAGCACCTCATATTGCTTATAAGCTTGGTTCTTGATAAGTTCCACTGCAAGTTTCATGCCCAATGTTGTTGGAGTCGAGGATGCTAAACGAGAGAATGTGTTGGCTTGTTTGTTGGCCAACCTGGGAATGTCTTGGATGATGAATTTTTGAACATAGCCCTGAGCGGCTCCAATTTCGATAAATATCGTATCATCTGATCATCTTTGGCCTCATAATCCTTATTGACCTCGGATACAACAAGTTAAGAATCACTGTGTGATATGACTCTTTGAGACCCCATTTTTTACAAGAGGTTCCTGTTGGAAATTAAGACTTCATATTCATACTCGTTGTTTTTATTTCGAAGTCAAATCTCAATACATATTCAAATTCCCCTCCTTTTGGACTCCTGATTAGGACATCTTCTCTACTGCCATCTTAGGATGGGAAGCCGATCCATCAATATAGATGGTTGGTTGATCCTCTTTAGGCTACTCACCCTCGGCAAAAATCCTTTTAGCAATAAAATCGGCCAATGCTTGGGCATTGATTGAAGTCCAAAACCGTCAGTTAATATCATGCTTGGCTAAATCCACAGCTCATTTGGATGTTCAACTAGAGGCCTCTAGCTTTGACAGGACTTGCTCAAGAGGTTGATGCGTTACAACAATGATGGGATGAGTTTTAAGGTAGCCTGAGTTTTCTTGCAGCTATAACAAATGCAAAAACTATCTTTTTAGCATTCGTGTATCTAGTCACAGGTCCATGTAAGGCTTTACTAATAAAGTAAACTGGCCTCTGTACATCGTCCTTCTCTCCGAGAAAAGCTACACTAATTGCCTCATGGTAAACAACCAAGTATATGTACAACACCTCACCAAGAATCGGTGAGGTCAGAGTCTGCAATTCTGCCATATACTTTTTTAAGTTTTCAAAAGCCCGTTGCCACTTTTTGTCCTATTGGAACATAGATTTGTTCTTTAGAACTAGGACGAATAGGAGTGATCTTTTTGCTAACTTAGATAGAAATCTATTCTGAGCCGCAACTATTCGAGTCAGTCTTTAAACCTCTTTCATATTCTGAGGTGGATGTATAGTATTTAAGGCTTCAACTTTATTCCGATTTGCTTGAATCCATTCTTTCAATTCCATGCACCCCAATCGTTTTCCACTATAGAATTTGAAGGTGCGTTTGTTGTGGTTTAGCCTAATCTTACAGTCTATGAGGATGGTGACTATTTCTCTTAAAATTTGTATATACAGATCATGAGTCATGCTATATTGTCTATGTTAACCTGTATGGTTTTGCCGATCTAGTCTTTGAAAATGGAATTTACTATCTTTTGACTAGTGGCTCTTATTTTTTTCAACCCGAATGGCATGCTACTGCAACAATGGTGCTGACCTCTATGACTAAGGAGATTTTGTCTCGATCATCTTTGGACATGCTTATTTGATGACAACCTTTGAGAGTATCAAGGAAATGGAAGATCTCATGCTTGATCGTTAAGTCCACCAATCGATTGGTTGTAGGTAGTGTATAAAAATCCTCCAGACATGCTTTTTTAGGTCATTATAATGTACACAGATTTAGACACTACCGCAGGGATTGCCAACAAGATCTAATAGAGGACCTGCACAATATATTTAATGACAAGTAACTTCTGGGCTCTTTGTGTAGTTATCTTATACCTCTCGTGATCGAAATTTCTTTTCTTTTGCTTAACTTGTTTGAAATTTGGGTCTATTTCAATCTTATGCTTTGCAAGAGTCAGTGGGAATACCTGACATGTCCTCTGCCATCCGAGGAAAAATAGCCACATACCCTCTGAGTAGATTTTGTAGTTGGCTTAGCAGTTCAGTTGGCATCCAAGTTCCAAGCTTGATTACATTATCAAGCCTCTGCAGATCTATAGATAAAATCTTGGACCGTGAACTGGCATCCAAGTTCCAAGCTTGATTACATTATCAAGCCTATGCAGATCTATAGATAAAATCTTGGACCGTATCGTCAAACTCTAGTTTTTCATTGATTGTGGGCATAATACCGCCAAATCTGATATGCTACGGGGGAAATTTCCCTCTCAATGCAACTGCGTAGCATGTTTAAGGCACTTGTAGATCCCCATGCCTGACTGCTATCCATTTTTGGGTTGAAAAATTTCAAGTTGACGTGCAACGGAGATACAACTGCCTCTAACTCAATCAACGTTGGATTTCGAAATAGGATGTTGTAAGTCGATCTCTCTTTCACATGATGTATTCAATCTACAAGGTTCTACACCTCAGATGTTTGTCAAAATTTACTAACAGAGTAACCAGAATTGCTGGCTAAATTTTTTCACTGTAGAAACCCCAAAGAACAAGGTTGAAATAGGACGTAATGAGCTATCCTACAATCGAACTGCTTGGAAAACATTGTCATACATGATGTTTTCCATGCGGCCTATATCAAAAAAACCATGTGCACCATGATGTTATTTTTTGGACTCAAGTTGATGATAATATCAATTACCAAGATTGTCATATCCTGGGTGGATCAGATTCTCAGGCCCGTACCTTAGTTTGTTGGACACCCGGGCTTTCTTTTGGGATGATTTGTCTGAGCACTTTGTACCCTTACATTCGGTCTTGATCTCAGTAGACCAGATGCATTAGAGATTATATAGATAGATGCATTCATCGGATGCTGACATGCATCATCATGGTCATTTTCTTTATTTTGCCGGTGAGACTTATCTTCTTGGTATTTCTCTTCAAGAGGAGTTTGGCAGAAGTCTAGACGACCATGCAATCTTGATCTCCGGTTGTAAAATTATTTAAGGCGATCTCGTTGGATCAAGCGTTTGATTGCCTTAGCTAACTACCTGCACTTTTCAGTGTTGATATTTGCATAATTGTTTCAGGTTCTTTTGGGACCTGGGGCCTGCCAACGGTTGCAGATCCTCATACAATCCATTTTTCTCCATGACAACCAAATTTTATTCTTTGGAGGCCAATAGAGGTAGCCCTTCCTTACCTCAGTCTGCTAGATGGTCAAAAGCACTGCACTTGTCCTTCGACTCTTTCCAAGCCTCTTTCTTTGATTTAGCTTGGCCTGTCTTTCCATAACCTTCTAGGCTTCTCTCTTTAACATATTCTCCTCTTCATTCTCGAAAAACTGATCGGCTTTTTTGAGGCATGCCCTTAGAGATTTAGGATTTTCCTCAACAGACTAAAAAAAGAGATTACCTAGTGTCAGCCCATTTACAAATTCCGCGACTTTCACACTGTTGTTACAGTCTCCGACCTCTAGGATCTCATTAATGAATCTTTGCATACACTGGTTGATAGGCTCCTCGGATCCTTTCCTTAAGGACATTAAACGTAAGAAAATTTTAACACAGGGTTTTGAGGATACAAACAATGACTTAAACCTCAGATTTAATTTTCTGAATAAGTACGTAGATTGAATGGCAATTCCTAGAACCATCTGCAGGCCTTCAATCTAAAATACATGGGGAAGGTTGTGCGTCTCAAAGGATTCAGCACATTTTTTGGATTCATCGACGTTTGAAAATGGAAAATATGATCAGTCGGATCCAAGGTGCCATTGTAAGTGTCAATTTTCGGCACTTAAAAATGTCTGCATGAGTGAACTCTTCAATATCTTCAGATAATGGACTTTCTTTCATAGCTCGTATGTAACTCAAATACCCTAAAGATGACTCATTACAGGACTCTCCTGGTGATTGTGAGGCTGTGATGTCCGGTTTACATGTTTGAATTGATGTGTCCGGGAAGGACGAACAATATTCTGAGGCTTGCTATCTTTGCCTCTTAGCATCCGCCAAAACTTCATCCCTCCGCCATGAGGAAAATTCATCGGATGTTTGACTTTTCTCACAATCATAAGGAAATACTTCAATAGCGTATATGCTCTCAAGAGCTTTCCTTTTAATCTGCTTCACCAGAGCTTTATACACACTTATGTTTTGCACGACATATTGAACATGCTGCACTTGTTCTTTATGGGTGACTCTCAGGCTTTGATTATGGTCCTTAGCCTATCCATTAAAGTTCTGTTCTAACGGATGGTTGGTGTCTGTCTTTTTATGACCATGAGAAGATGCCTCACCTTCAGGCTGATTTTTTTGTCCATATTAGATAATTTGTTTACATAATTTCAAAAGAGACGTGGAAGAAATATAGGAGTAAATCTTGTTGTGCCCTCTTTCCAGCGTCAACATGATGACTCTAGGTTCGCCACCCTGATAGAGAGAGTGATATAGACTAAAAAAGTTGAATTTTCTACTGAACCGTAAAAGAATCAGCAACGTTAGAGGTCCCAAAGTTCTCTGGGAAAGACCCTCAAATGGTCAAGCCAGTTGTGGGTTGTTTCATTATAGGAATATTTTTCATTGAATTTAGAGAACCTGTCTTTTTGTGAGTATTTTTGGGATTCTAAGAGGAACAATTGTGAGTCAGTCTGAATATTCTTTTTCAACATGCCTTTTGTTTGCTGATGAAAATACTTTTTCTAGTCATTGACTGGGCCAATGCATGTTTGCATCCACCCCATGCTTCTAAGTGTCTTGTCCCGTTGGTGCATGTTAGCTAGGTGTCGATAAGTTGGAGCCACATATGGCAATGTCAGGCGAAGCTGCTTACATGGCGAAGATTGCTTTGATCGAGCTAAGCTAGTATGACTTTAACTGCGAACCCATACTTGCGCTTAAGGTCCTACCGACGTAATTCAGCCTGAATTTGTGAGTACACGGGTAAAGCCAACCTGATAGTTGGGACTAACATCTTATGGTGTCAGCATTAGTGAACGTCCTAGGTCTTTTGGATGGCGCCAACCTGATTGCGTGTTCGGACTTGTGTGACCGACCTGTAGTGTGCAATTTATGTCTGACTTTGAGGGATATCAGCACTTTGGACGACATGCATCCGTTAGTGTTTCGTTGGACAAGTTAGACACATGCCGACTTGAATATGCTTAAGAACCTTGAAATATGTTGCTTTTCACCTAATCACCTTCTATGATGCATATTATGCTAATTTAATGAGGTTCATTGCATCTGTAAAAACCATTTGGATGTGTTGTGAACTCTTGGAAAAGTACGTTAAAGTACTTTAAAATGTGCTCCAAACTTATATAAAAACTTGTATGATGTTTTTTGGGAGTTTGAAAGATGGTTTGAACACTTTAAACTTGAAAAAGGTCACTTGGATCGATCCATGTATAGGCTGGATCGAACCAAGTGAAAGCTGGAATAAAGTTGGTGTTCTGTTAGACATAGATCGATCACATCGATCGATCGATGTGGAAGACATCGATCGATCGATGTGGTGTGGTGCAATGCTGGAAACTTTTTGTCTGACATAGATCGATCACATCGATCGATCGATGTGACATCGATCTATACATAGATCGATCGATGTAGGCAGGATGCAAAGCTGAAAGTTTCTGTCCGACATCGATCGATCGAAGTGACATCGATCGATGACATCGATCGATCGATGTCCAAACAGTCAGAACTTTTCAGTTTTGAATTACATCTTTTGGCCCAAGATTCATCTCCCTTCACCTATGAACGGCATGCAACTGTCTTGGAGGAGTTTTAAACTGTTGAAACAAGTTTTATTAAGTGGTTTTAACATAACCAAAGGCCTATATATAGTAGGTCTTGGTATCTTGAAAGACATACAACAACTTTGCAAAATCTGAGAATTTTTCAGCACCAAGACTCCATCTTCTCTTCTATCATTCTCTTCTACTAAACAAGTTCAATCTTTCTCCCCTAGAGCAAAGGGAAGGAAGATAGCCGTTATATCCTTGGAAGCATTTGCTTGAAGACTACCTTGCTCTTTGGTAGGAGCAAAATTGCTTTAAGGACAGTGACTAACTTGTCGCATCTCGGCTTTGTCATTTATTTTGTTTCCATATTCCTACATATTTTCTTACAATCTTAAAGCAATTTTGAGTTGAATATGGCAACCAGACAAGCACCAGTTCCTGACATGTCCAAAATGGAGCCATTCGATGGTAAGTTCTTCAAACGTTGGGCGGCCAAGGTGCTTTTCTTTTTGGAGATGATTTCTGTTTCTTACGTGTTGACACGAGACAAACCTACGGATGAAACAGAAAGCATCAAATATGAGGTTGGCAACACAACTTTTAGAGGACATATTCTGCACTTCCTCTCCAATTCACTGTTTTGACATTTATGTCAAATTCTCGTCAGCAAAGGATATTTGGGCAGCACTTCTGAACAAATATGGTTCTGAAGATATTGGCAAAAGAAAGTATGTGGTCAGTGAATTTCTGAAATTCCAAATGGTGGACCACATACCAATCAATGATCAGATTCACCAATATTAACAATTGGTGGACAACATAGAGCAAGGAGGCATCAAAGTTGACGAAACCTTCCAAGCAGCCTCCTTGCTAGAGAAGCTTCCATCATCTTGGAACAAATACAAGAAGAGAGGAAAGCATGATGATGCAAAGTTAACCATGGATGGAGTCATCAAGCATATTCGTATTAAAGAAAATAATAGGCTGGATGACAGGCAAAGCGATGAAAGAAACTCCCAAGCCAATATGGTGGAGCACAAACCCAAAAGGCAAAAAGTTCAACACAATGGCAAATGTAAGACTTTTGTGCAGGGACAAGGACAGAAGAAACTAAAAGGAGCATGCTGGGTGTGCGGCAAGTTTGGTCACCGGGCAGCCAAATGCAACCAACGAAAAGGCCAAACTAGTAATCAAGCACATCTAGTGGAATCCTCAAAGACGAACGAAGAAGTCATTGCTGCGGTCGTCTTATCTGAGGTAAACCTTGTCAATGGTACTTCGGAATGGGTGGTAGACACAGGGGCTACCAAGCACATTGCTACCAGTAAGGATCTATTTTTTGATTATCAAGAAATAGGTGATGGCGAGCAAGTCTTCTTGGGAGATGCACATGGTATCAAGTACTTGGAAAAGGAAAGGTGCTTCTCAAGTTGACTTCAGGCAAAAGGCTAGAGTTAAGCAATGTGCTGCACGTTCCTGCAATGCGTAGGAAATTGATTTCCGGAGTATTACTGAACAAGGCTAATATTAAACTTGTTCTTGAATCTGACAAACTTGTACTTTCCAAGAATGGGGAATTTGTTGGGAAGGGATTTTGCTCGGGAGGTTTACTTGTACTTGATGCTGTTTGTATTGTTAATAATAAGAATGCATCTAGTTCTGCTTATGTTGTTGATTCTCTTAATATTTGGCATGCAAGACTAGGACATGTGAATAAGGATGCATTAAAGAGGTTGAAGTTTACAAACTTGATATCTTATACAAATAATGATGACTTTGATAAGTGGGAATTCTGTGTAGAAGCTAAGAACCATAAAAAGTCATTTAAGTCAGCTGAAAGAGTTGATAAATTTAAACTCATCCATAGTGACTTAGGAGACTTTAAAGGTTATACAAGTAAAGGTGGCAAAAAGTATTATATTACTTTTATTGACGATTTCTCTAGATACACTAGAGTTTACTTGTTAGCTCATAAAGATGAATCTGAAAGCATGTTCATCAGGTATAAGAATGAGGTTGAAAATCAACTAGATAGAAAGATTAAAAGGTTGAGGACAGATAGAGGAGGTGAATATAATGTGTTATCTTTACAAAGGTTTTGTGAAGATAATGGAATTACACATGAGTTCACACCACCTTACACTCCTCAATCTAACGGAGTTGCTGAAAGAAAAAATAGAACTCTTAAGGATATGATGAATGCCATGTTTATAAGTTTCGGTTTGCCTAGCAACATGTGGGGAGAAGCAATGCTATCGGCATGTCATATCTTAAATAGAATTCCACATAAGAAGACTATTAAAACTCCTTATGAACTTTGGAAGGGCTATGCACCTAACTTGAATTACTTCAAAATGTGGGGTTGTTTAGCCAAAGTTGGAATTCCAGATTTCAAAAGGAGTAAAATTGGTCCTAAGACTAATTATTGTGTTTTCATAGGTTATGCTCAAAATAGTGCTGCATATAGATTCTTGTCAATAGATAATGGTTCTATTATTGAGTCTAAGAATGCTGAGTTTTTTGAGCATATTTTTCCTATGAAGAAAGAAGAAATAGTGAGTTCGGGCTATGGAAAAGGTGAGTCTAGTAAAGTTGCAAATGATGACAATTTACCAAGAAGAAGTAAAAGGAAAAGAGTAGAAAATCATTTGGAGATGATTTTGTTACTTCATTCATTATAGAAAATGATCCGACCACTTATCAAGAAGCTATGAAGTCTATAGACTCTAAGTTTTGGAAAGAAGCCATCAATAGTGAACTTGATTCTATACTTAGCAATAATACTTGGGAACTCGTAGACTTGCCTAGAGGTTGTAAGCCTATCAGTTGTAAGTGGGTCTTTAGAAAGAAACTAAAGGCGGATGGAACAATTGATAAGTTTAAAGCTAGGCTTGTTGCTAAAGGTTTCACCCAACAAGAAGGAATAGATTTCTTCAACACATATTCACCGGTTGCGAGGATAACGTCTATTAGGGTGTTAGTAGCAATAGCCTCCATTTATAAATTTGTTATACATCAAATGGATGTTAAAACTGCATTTCTAAATGGAGATTTAGTAGAAGAAATCTATATGAAACAACCGGAAGGAATGATTGCTAAAGGTCAAGAGAATAAGGTATGTAGATTAAAGAAGTCATTGTATAGTTTAAAACAAGCACCTAAGCAATGGCATGAAAAGTTTGACAATGCCATGTTAGCTAATGGATATGTTGTAAATGAAAGTGATAGGTGCATTTATAGCAAATTCGAAAATCTTGATGGTGTGATTGTTTGCTTATATGTGGATGATTTACTAATATTTGGTACAAACATTGAAGTTGTAAATGGTACTAAGTCATTTCTATCCTTTGTTTTCGAAATGAAAGATATGGGAAAAGCGGATTTAATACTTGGTCTCAGATTAGTAGAGAAATGTGGGGGGTATATGCTTTCTCAATCTCATTATGTTGAAAAGATTTTGAAGAAATTTAATCACTTTGATGTTAAACCTATTAGCACTCCTTATGATGCATCTATGAGACTAGAAAAGAATAAAAGTGATGGTGTATCTCAATGTGAATATGCTAGGATCATTGGTAGTGTCATATATCTAATGAATTGCACTAGATCAGATATTGCATATTCTGTAAACTGATTAGCTAGATATACTCATAATCCTAGTAAAGAACATTGGGATGCTTTAAAGCGATTATTGAGATATCTAAGAGGTATTATGGATTTGGGACTTATGTTTAGTGGTTGTCCAGCGGTTTTAGAAGGTTATTGTGATGCTAACTGGGTCACAGATAATGATGAAATAAACTCCACTAGTGGGTATGTTTTTACTTTGGGTGGTGGTGCTATTTCATGGAAATCTTCTAAACAAACGTGTAAAGCTAAATCAACAATGGAGTCAGAATTTGTTGTTTTAGAACTTGCATGTACAGAAGCGGAATGGTTAAGGAATCTACTTTTTGATATTTCTTTGTGGACTAAGCCTATGCCTTCTGTGTTTATTCATTGTGACTCACAGGCGGCTATCGCTCGAGCAAAGAATAAGATACACAATGGGAAGAGCCAGCACATCCGTTTGAGGCACAACATTGTGCGTGATTTGATTAGTTCTGGGTTGGTTAACTTGGAGTACGTGAGAACCGAGTTGAACCTTGCAGACCCCTTGACTAAAGGATTGAACCGTAAGATGGTCCTAAAAACATCAAGAGGAATGGGACTTTTTCCATCGGATGTGAATTCTCTATGACAGGAACCTAACTCGCTATTAGTAGATATCCTACAAACGGAGTTCAATGTGGTAAGAACACGTTATAGAAGAATTCTGTAAAGTACTATTGTATTTGTCCTTTCCTATGTTGATGCATGTGGATAGTACTGATTGCATGTTTGAGGGTAAAATTTAAGTCTCTTAATGGATGATTCATAGCCATTGTAAATGGTTGTGTGTTGCAGTGCACACTTGATGAATATCACCTATATAAATGTGGAAGTGGGGCCGCTTCCTATGAGAGCTTAGAAAACTCTCTAGAGCACTTATGAATTCTGGGATTGGGTGTAGGGCCTTTAATGCACCACACCGCGAACTTGTAAGAAGTTAGATAATGGCATGTCTTTTGTGTGTTCATATAAACAGTAGTGAAATATGTGGTTCAAGACGGTTGTCACCCTATTTTCGTTTATATAACTACAAATTGTACTATCGGACAGTTCAAGACGTTTGTCACTGCTCCGTTATGTGTTATTATCTCCGTTTGATAGTGGAGAGTTCAGTTTATTTTCGTTCTAAAATGTTTGTATATAAGTTCGTATCATGTGGGAGATTGTTGGAAAAGTACGTTAAAGTACTTTAAAATGTGCTCCAAACTTATATAAAAACTTGTATGAAGTTGTTTGGGAGTTTAAAAGATGGTTTGAACACTTTAAACTTGAAAAGACCACTTGGACCGATCCATGTATAGGCTGGATCGAACCAAGTGAAAGCTGGAATAAAGTTGGTGTTCTGTTGGACATAGATCGATCACATCGATCGATCGATGTGGTGTGGTACAATGCTGGAAACTTTCTGTCCAACATAGATCGATCACATCGATCTATACATAGATCGATTGATGTAGGCAGGATGCAAAGCTGAAAGTTTCTGTCCGACATCGATCGATGACATCGATCCATTGAAGTGACATCGATCGATGACATCGACCGATCGATGTCCTAACAGTCAGAACTTTTCAATTTTGAATTGCATCTTTTGGTCCAAGGTTCATCTCCCTTCACCTATGAACGGCATGCAACTGTCTTGGAGGAGTTTTAAACTGATGAAACAAGTTTTATTAAGTGGTTTTAACACAACCCAAGGCCTATATATAGTAGGTCTTGATATCTTGAAAGACATACAACAACTTTGCAAAATCGGAGAATTTTTCAGCACCAAGACTCCTTCATCTTCTCTTCTATCATTCTCTTCTACTAAGCAAGTTCAATCTTTCTCCCCTAGAGCAAAGGGAAGGAAGATAGCTGTTATATCCTGGGAAGCATTTGCTTGAAGACTACCTTGCTCTTTGGTAAGAGCAAAATTGCTTTAGGGACAGTGACTAACTTGTCGCGTCTCAGCTTTGTCATTTATTTGGTTTCCATATTCCTACATATTTTCTTACAAGAACTCCCATCTGAATTATTAAGTTGATTCAAACTCCGATAGCTGTTAAATCGTCTATTATTAGGATGCAAGCTGTGTTGGGAAAATCGGGTATTTTTCCCACTACGACAACACAACTAGTGAAATGCACCAGTTCACTAATGAACTGGACAGAACACTAACAAAACTACCCGACAAATAATATTGAATAGTATACTAAAATAGAAAAGAAAGCAGTAAAACAACAATAAAGAGAACAGAACAATAAAAGAGATAAAGAGAGAAACACACCCGAAAACTTTGCCAATGGAGTTCAGCCAAGATAGCTTGATCTCCGAACACTTGCTGAATTGTTTGCTTCTATTTATATGTAGAAGCAGATACAAGTTTTGAGATGATTTACATAAGAGGAGGAGAGGTTTATTTATAACTCTTCACCTCCCCCTCCAATCTCTATACCCACGATGTGGGATTCTTAATTAAGCCACAAAAGTCAACAAATATCCACCTTGGCTTAATTTCAAATTCCTACCAAATACAAAACTTATCAAAAAAAAATAAACGAATGGTCTTCGTGGAGATTTGAAATGTTGCACTGTGAGGTGCCAACTCAAATGTGCAAAATATTAACCAAGTCTAAACAATGTTCGAACTTGGCCCTTGTAACAACCTTGGTCAACATATCTGCAGGATTCTTCGTAGTATGAATCTTCTGGAGAAGTATCTCCTCTTCTTCGAGAATTTCCCGCACAAAATGATAGCGAACATCAATATGCTGTCCGTGCATGAAAGACTTGATTCTTCGCTAAATGAGTAGCACTCTGACTGTCAGAATATACTTCAAGTTGTTTCTGACCAACTCCCAAGTCTTTAAGCAACCCATAAAGCCAAATTGCTTCCTTCACAGCCTCTGTAATCGCCATATACTCTGCCTCTGTTATAGACAAAGCCACCATTGACTGTAAGGTAGACTTCCAACTAACTGGCGCTTTTGCTAAAGTGAACAAATAGACAGTTGTAGATCGTCGCTTATCCAAATCTCCAGCATAATCAGAATCACAATATCCAATTACGCCTTGACCAAGTGATTTATCTTGCTCAAATTCCAATCCAACATCTACGGTATTTTGAAGGTACCGTAGAATCCATTTCACAGCTTGCGAATGACCCTTGCCTGGATCATGCATGTATCTACTAACAACACTAACAGACTGTGAAATATCTGGTCTCGTACACACCATCTCATACATCAAACTTCCAACTGCATTCGCATATGGGACTTTCGCCATGTATTCTCGTTCTTCATCAGTAGTTGGAGACAAACGGCTACTCAGTTTCAAATGAGGAGAAAGTGGGGTACTTACAAGTTTTGTATCTTCGTGCATACCAAACCGTTGTAGTACCTTCTGCAAATACTGCTTCTGTGACAGCCAAAGTTTATCCCTCTCTCTGTCCCTGCTTATCTCCATACCGAGAATCTTCTTGGCTTCCCCCAAATCCTTCATCTCAAACTCTTTACTCAATTGAGCCTTCAACTTGTCAATATCTGCTTGGCTCTTTGCTGCGATCAGCATATCATCAACAAATAAGAGTAAGTAGATGTAGGAATCATCTTGAAGTCTGTGTAAATACACACAATGGTCGTATTTGCTCCTCTTGTACGACTGACCCTTCATAAACTTATCAAATTGTTTGTACCACTGTCTCGGAGATTGTTTTAGTCCATACAACGATTTGGTAAGTTTACAAACCCAATCTTCTTTATCAGCAACCTTGTATCCTTCTGGCTGAGTCATGTAGATTTCCTCCTCCAAATCACCGTGTAGGAACGCGGTTTTCACATCAAGTTGAGCTAGTTCCAAATTCAACTGTGCTACCAAGGCCAACAAAATTCTAATGGAGGAATGTTGAACAACTGGAGAAAATACCTCATTGTAATCAATTCCCTCCCTCTGAGCAAAGCCTTTAGCCACCAACCTGTTGGACCATGCACCTGCAATAAACACCACTAGAGGGGGGGTGAATAGTGGTTAACAGAAATTACACTACAACCCTTTGTTAAAATCCCCTTTGAAAACAGAATCTGAGACCACCTCAGATTCAGAACCTGTTTTTCAAAAATTCACAAATAATTGTACACAACTCCAAATATTATGAAACTTTCCAGAATTGAACTTCAATGAGTTAACAAGACTCTGTCCAAATATCAGACAAAACTAAGATCGTTTGACCTTTCAAACAAATAAAAAGCTTCAGATGGTCAATCTGGACAGAATTGGACAGAATGTTGCTGATTTTGCAAATAGTGTTTCTCTTTGAATACTCAACCCAAAAGGTTGATCTTTATATCAAAACACTCCTTAGGATGTGTAGATGAAGTTTCCAAAAGGCCCTGACCTTAAACAATTCTTGAAAAATACAGAATTTAAGTTTTCTCAAAACTGGTCAGATTGCAGCCAGATTGGAGCAGTTATTTTGCAAAGACTGAAAGACTAACTTTCCCTTGCTCAAATCAAATGATTTTTGTTGCAAATGAAAGCTAACATTCTGAAGTATAACTCCACCAAAAATCACGAATTTTGAAAATGTTTAGCTATTTTTTCAAATTGTGTGAATTTGGGTGAAAACTACAGTCAAAAACGGGCAGAAAACAGAAATAAAGAAACAAGAGAAGAACACTAAGGATTTATCCTGTTTCGGTCAATGTGACCTACTCCAGTCCCAAAGAACACCTTTCCTTGGATTTTACTATGAAATAAACACCTTACAACAAGAGCCAAGCTTGATCCTTGGGTTATACACCAACCCTATTCAAGACTTGGATAATCACCTTATAAGCAACACTTAGTTGCAACTCCTCTAACACCTATTGATGTAGCCTTATAAAGATGGCTAATCAATCTTACAAATGAAGCTCAAGAGGCTTTTAGCACAACAAAAATATCAAGAACACCTTTGCTACAACAAAATACAACAACAAGAACAAGAAGATGAATATGAAAGCTATAGAATGCTTGTGAGCTTCAAGTGTGTTTCATCTTCTTCACCAATGCCTCTATTTATAGTGTGATTTGAGCCTTGAAGATAAGAATGCCAATGTGTCATCATCTTAATCATCAACTCCAAATGTCTTCTCATCATTGGTTGGCTTTGTACACTTGGCAAAATAAAACACAATGATTGGTCCACCTTGGCAACTCCTTGTTGGCCGATTTTTTCCACCTAGGATAGTCTCATTTATCCTTTGCAAAATGTAGATAATAAGAAGAAGATAATGCACCAAAATACCTCAACTTCTAGCTTGAGAATAGGCATGTGGGAGAAGACCATTTTAAACTTCAAAATTCAGCTCCTTAGAATTTTTCAATGTAGCCGTTGGCTACCAAGTATTTCACCAAAAAATATTTGATTTTCTTAAATAAAATAAGGAAGGATAATACCACCAAATTATCCCCAACTTCAAGCACCATAATAGGGCATGTGAGAGCTCCATTTGACTTCCAAAAATCTGCTGAAAATACCCAAGAAAAGCACATAACCGTTGGGTATATTTTTAAAATATCCAAGTTGGCATTTTTGCCAACTAGCTCCTTTTTGGTTGGTCCACTTGTCTCCAACTCATAAAATGAACTCCACATCATATCCACCTTATCAATCACGTTTTTTCACATATATATAAGTGTAGCAACTCAGATTTTTGAAGAAGAAATAAATAGATAACACTAGACAAGATTATGTCAATGTGTAACACCGAAATTCTCCAATATTTTTTTTATATGTTGAGATCATTTTCACACCTTTGATACCTTTAACATCTCTGAAAAATGATGATAAATGTTCTCTTATAACATATATAAGAGGGTCTTCAAGATAAATTAGAATGTGACATCTCAAATCGTCACATATCCAGCTATAGTCAATAATATCATCGGTTGAGAGAAAAAGATATAAGATCACCATATTATCTTAAAAATAATAATAACACAGCTCCAAAATGAAGATAATAATATGCTCAAGAGATTCCTTGAGTGAAAATACCAAAAATACCCTCGGAGGTGAAATGACCAAAATACCCCTGGTGTGAGAAAACTCCAGAAATGACCCTGATGGTCAAAAATAACCATGATACCAACTTTGTCATCATAAATAGTAGAAGGATATGCTCTTGAAATATTTCCACCATATCATGTTCCTACAAAACTCAAAATACCAATTTTGCCCTTTTTGGTAAGTTGTAGAAACTTCCAAGGCACGTTAGTCACAAGACAATAATAATCACCAAAAACACATAATAAGCACATGATGAACATGTATAAATCATGTACAAATGAAAACAACCATTTTATCACATTTTAGAAAATTATTTCTAAAAACCCTAGACATCGATCGATGTGCAACAACCTGAGAGACCGATGTCAACTTTTTCAACTTTTAATCATATATAACACCATGTATGACATTTTTAAGTATTAACCACTTAAAATCATGACTTTGAAAATTATCCAAACATATTTCTCAACATTCTCCCCCTTTTGGATGATTTTCAAAATAACCTAACATGATTTTAATGTCACAACTTATAATTAAAAATTTAACCAAATGTTTCTAACTTTTAAATAGTATGTTGCTCCCCCTCAACTCATACTCTCCCCCTTAACCTATGCTCCAAAACTTATACCAATCAAAACTTAGCATATGATTAACATGACTTACCAACTAAAATCCATGACTTACCAACTAAAATCTAAAATCATGTACTTATTTTATCTCCCCCTTTATTTTGCAAATCATGCAAAAGATAGAACTACGCAATAGTATCGTAAGTCATCATTCCTAATTTGGCTCGTAAGTATTCAAAAGTGGCTTGATTAAGGGGTTTGGTGAAGATGTCAGCAATTTGATGATCAGTTCTTATATGGTTTATCACTATGTCCTCATTTTGAACATGATCGCGAAGAAAGTGGTATCGTACCTCAATGTGTTTGGCCTTAGAATGAAGCACCGGATTCCGTGAAAGATTGATTGCACTGGTGCTATCGCAGAAAATTGGAATCTTTTTCATTTTAATGCCAAAATCAGTAAGTTGCTGTTTAAGCCAAAGTATTTGGGTTGTACATAAACTCAAAGCGATATACTCGGCTTCAGTGGTAGAAAGAGCTACACTAGCTTGCTTTTTAAAAACCAAGAAATCAAGTTGGTTCCTATGAATTGACAAGTACCGTTAGTGGATTTTCTATCTAACTTACAACCATCATAATCAGCATCACTATATGCGTGTAATTCCAACTTAGCGTTTCTATCATACCACAGTCCTAAGTGAGGTGTATGCTTAAGATATCTAAAGATCTTTTTCACGGCATTGTAATGTGATACCTTAGGACAAGATTGAAACCTAGCACACATACATACACTAAACATGATGTCAGGTCTTGATGCAGTTAAGTATAACAGTGATCCAATCATAGACCTATAGAGTGTGTCATTAAAAGGTTTACCATTTTCATCCTTATCAAGTTTGGTATTAACACTCATGAGGGTAGTTGTAGGTTTCAACTCTTCAAAACCAAACTTCTTAATCATATCATTGACATACTTAAGTTGGCTAATATGAATTCCTTGAGGGGTTTGTTTAATTTGAAGTCCTAAGAAATAATTCAACTCTCCTACCATTGACATTTCAAACTCCGACTTCATACACTCTTCAAAGTCTTTTACTAAGGTAGGGTTGGTTGAACCAAAGATGATATCGTCAACGTATATTTGAACTATTAACAAATCATTACCTTTTCTTTTTAGGAATAATGTGTTGTCTATAGTTCCCCTTTGATAATTATTTGCAATAAGAAAGTTTTCAAATCTATCATACCAAGCTCTTTGAGCTTGTTTTAAACCATATAAAGCTTTCTTAAGCTTGTAAACATGGTTAGGATTCTTTAGATCTTCGAATCCAGGGGGTTGTTTGACAAACACCTCTTCTTGGATGTATCCATTCAAGAAAGCACTCTTGACATCCATTTGGAAGAGTTTAATGTTACTTAGACTTGCAATCGCAAGTAATAATCTAATTGCTTCTAGTCGTGCAACGGGTGCAAAGGTTTCTTCATAATCTATACCTTCTTGTTGATTATAACCTTGTGCGACTAGTCTAGCCTTATTTCTTGTAATGTTTCCTTGTTCGTCCATCTTATTCCTAAACACCCATTTAGTTCCTATGATAGACTTATCTTCAGGTTGAGGTACTAAGTCCCACACATTGTTCCTTGTGAATTGGTTCAATTCCTCATGCATAGCTTCTATCCATGATATGTCACCTAAGGCTTCCTTTACATTCTTAGGTTCTAAGTGTGAGATTAAGCTATGTCCTTCAAGTTGACTTATATTTCTACGTGTTCTAACCCCAACACTTGGATCCCCAATGATTAATTCTCTAGGGTGCCACCAATTCCTAGATTGACTAGGTTCACCCTCATCTTGTTCAAATGTTTCATTAGTGTGAACATTATCATATATAATTGGATCATTAGTTACATTATCTTCCAATTGCAAGTTTCTTCATTTATATCATCTAAGGGTTCATGCATGTCTTGTTCAGGGGGAGTTGGTTCTAGATGATCAGGTACAGGCTCAAGTAATACATCATCATCAAACATATTTTCAACATTTGTTTCTTGTTTATGTTGATGTTTATTACTAACTTCAAAGCATGCATTTTCATTGAATTTCACATGTATGGATTCAATTATTTTTCTAGATGCAGGATTATAACACCTATATGCTCTTGAGTTAGTTGAATACCCAACAAATATGCATTCAATAGACTTTTGTTCAAATTTATCTAGATTATCCTTAGTGTTTAGCACAAAACATTTACATCCAAATACTTTAAGATAATCTATTTTAGGTTGTCTATTGTTTAGCAATTCATAAGGCGTTTTATTTAATTTCTTTCTAATAGTGAGCCTATTTATAATATAGCATGCACAACTAACAGCTTCAGCCCATAAATATTTAGGTAATTTATTTTCACACAGCATTGTCCTAGCAACTTCTTGAATCGTTCTATTTTTACGTTCAACAACTCCATTGAGTTGTGGTGTTCTAGGTGGTGAGAATTCATGTTTTATTCCATGTAGTTCACAAAATTTGATTACGTCTTTGTTTTTAAATTCTCCACCTCTTTCACTTCTAATCCTTTTAACATTTTCTTCATAAATGTTTTCAAGTTGCTTGATAAGGGTTTCGATTGCTAATGGAGCATCGTCTTTGTGTGTTAAGAACAATGTCCATGTGTAGCGTGAGTAATCATCTACTATGACACACACATAGTAGTGTCCACCTAGACTTCTTGTCCTACTTGGACCAAACAAGTCTAAGTGAAGCAATTCTAGTACATGACAAGTACTCACTTCATGTTTCGGTTTTAAGGTTTCTTTAATGTGTTTTCCCTTAATACATGTTTCACACATTTGAAAATTATCTAAGTCTAACTTAGGCATTCCTCTAATTAGATTCTTCTTAGACAATTTCTTAATAGTTGAAATTCCTATATGGCCTAATCTTCTATGCCATAAATTTACATCTAAGTCATGTGATATTAGACATTTAACCTTAGCATCTAACATGTTATCTAAGGTAAGAGTATAAATATTTCCATCTCTATTTCCTTTTAATACTATTTCTCCCTTTTTATTTATTATATCACAAGAATTGGGAAGAAAGGAGACATTATAACCACAATCTATAAGTTGAGAAATACTAAGTAAATTATAGGATAGATTGCTTACTAATAACACATTTCGTATTTGAAATGTGTTAGGGTCCCCAATTGTTCCTTTTCCAACAACTTGTCCTTTGTTGTTGTCACCGAATGTCACCTTTCCACCATTAATAGGTTCAAGTTCCGTGAATAGTTTGGGGTTCCCCGTCATATGCCTTGAACATCCACTGTCTAAAAACCATTTGGTTTTTAGATTCTTTGACTTTGCCTCCTTTTTGTATTCCTTGTGTTGTTCCTATAATGGAGACAAAGTTTTAGGTACCCTTTATTTGAGTCCTTGAATGTTAGGGGCACTATTCTTGTTTAGATATCCTTTAGGTATCCAAACTTGAATATACCTTCTAGGCACATTTTTAGCATTGTTATAATTTGGAAAATAAGAAGAATTAGCATATACATGATTATTCCACATAAGTGAAGATGCATTGTTATACATGTTGTGCCATGGTTGATAATCATTATAGGATGGACGAGATTTATGATGTCTATAAGGCATGTTAATTTGTTTCTTATATGGCGCCATATATGTATGTTCATATGCATTTCTATAAGATTTATAGGAGTGTTGCCTATATTTAGGTTCATAATATGTTGAATGCATTTTATTATGTCTCGTTGCATTTGTATACATATAGGCATAATTTCTAGGTTGTCTAGATGCAAAGTTTGGCCTAGATGTATACTTATGCGTGTGGGTTTTTATGGGTGTATGCTGCATCTTTATCTTTGAATAAGTAGAAGAAGGAGTAGAAGAAGATTTAGCAGGCAAGTTTGTTTTTATAACTTTATAAGGTTGTTTCGTAGTTGATGATACAAACTTAGTCTTTTTATCTAATTTGTCATCTTCTTCTTTATATCCCAATCCAGTTTTATCATTACCATACTTTTTTGATGATATAAGTGCATCTAACATATTTGCACCAGATTTAAATTGTTCTATCATTTTTTCTAAGGTAAATTTAGAAGACTTAAGTTGCACTATTTCATTTTCACAACTTTCTAACTTGGATTTCAACATTTTATTTTCCATTTGTAACTTTTGTTCATCTTTCCTATATGATTCAATTTTATTCTCTAAAGAATCAAGAGTATTAGTAGACTCTTGTTTAAGAGATTCTAGTTGATCGGAAAATTCCAAGTTGGACGTCTTCAACTTGTCATTTTCTTCAACTAGTTTCTTCTTTTCTTTAGAGAGCCTCTTACAGTGAGCATGCATTCGTAGGAATTCTTCATACATTTCATCAAATGTCATGTCACTATCAGAATCACTATCAGAAGAAGAACATACCTCGTTGGATACGAAGCAGACTTGAGCTTCCTCAGTTTCGGATTCTGAGTCGGATGAGTCGCTCCATGTGCTCACCTTCATGCTCGTTTCCCTTTTCTTGCCTTAGACTCCTTTGTCTTTGTCGTTTGAGCCTCCTTTTCCTTGGCTTGTTTATTATTGTTGTGGTTATTATTATTTTTCTTCGTGGGACAGTCGTATGAAATATGTCCTTTTTGACCGCATTCATAACACTTTAATTCTTTATTATACCATTTGTTTGTGTTATTTTTCTTAGATTGAGAAAAAGAAGAAGAAGAAGAATTACGTTGTCTATTCTTATTTGGACGTTTGAAAAACTTTCTAAGTTTTCTAGCGATCAATATCAAGTCATCGTCTAATTCAGTATCATTATTACTATCATCGTTACTAGCATGTGTTTCGGTTGTTTTGAAAGCTATTGACTTACCGGATGACTTAGACGATTCAGACTTTCGTTGGTTCAGTTTTACCTCATAGACTTTAAGAGACCCGATCAATTCATCCATTTTAGTGATTGAATTTGTCTCCTCGATTGCAGTCACCTTTGGATCCCATTCAGCAGGGAGGCTTCGTAGCACCTTTTGAACCTTTTCACTGTTCGAAAATGACTTCCCTAAAGCTTCAAGGGCATTGAAAATATTAGTAATCCTCAAATCCATAGATGTTATGGATTCGTTTGGCATCATTTTGAAAGTCTCTAATTCAGTCATAAGCATGTTTATTTTTGACTCTTTAACACCACTAGTACCTTCGTGACTTAGTACAAGTGATTTCCACATGTCGTGTGCGCTTGTGCAATTAGACACATATCCTGCTTCAGAAGTTGTAAGTCCATTCAAAAGTAATTGCATAGCTTTAGCATTCATGGACATTTTCTTTTTATCATCCGATGACCATTCACTTTTATATTTTTCAACCTCTTGAGTTACTCCACTAACTTGTATAACTTTCATTGGAATGTACGACCCATCTTCAACTATAGACCATAAATCGATGTCTATAGCCATTAAGAATAGTCTCATTCTTAGTTTCCAATGAACAAAATTATTGCCATCAAAAAGAGGAGTGCGTTGTGTGGACATACCTTCCAACTCACCTTTGTGAGAAACAATAGCCATAGTATGTACCTTTGATTTGAGACAAGCAGTATATTATGAATTGTTGTTTCTTGGCCTTGTACTGTTCGTACGGTATTGAATCTTGCTTCTTTTGAGTGGTGTTGGTCTGTCTCTGATACCAAATGTTGGACCATGCACCTGCAATAAACACCACTAGAGGGGGGGTGAATAGTGGTTAGCGGAAATTACACTACAACCCTTTGTTAAAATCCCCTTTGAAAACAGAATCTGAGACCACCTCAGATTAAGAACCCATTTTTCAAAAATTCACAAATAATTGTACACAACTCCAAAAATTATGAAATTTTCCAGAATGGAACTTCAATGCGTTAACAAGACTCTGTCCAAAAATCAGGCAAAAATAAGATCGTTTGACCCTTCAAACAAATAAAAAGCTTCAGATGGTCAATCTGGACAGAATTGGACAGAATGTTGCTGATTTTGCAAATAGTGTTTCTCTTTGAATACTCAACCAAAAAGGTTGATCTTTATATCAAAACACTCCTTAGGATGTGTAGATGAAGTTTCAAAAAGGCCCTGACCTTAAACAATTCTTGAAAAATACAGAATTTAAGTTTTCTCAAAACTGGTCAGATTGCAGCCAGATTGGAGCAGTTATTTTGCAAAGACTGAAAGACTAACTTTCCCTTGCTCAAATCAAATGATTCTTGTTGCAAATGAAATTTAACAGTCTGAAGTATAACTCCACCAAAAATCACGAATTTTGAAAATGTTTAGCTATTTTTTCAAATTGTGTGAAGTTGGGTGAAAACTGCAGTCAAAAACGGACAGAAAACAGAAATAAAGAAACAAGAGAAGAACACCAAGGATTTATCCTGGTTCGGTCAATGTGACCTACTCCAGTCCCAAGGAACACCTTTCCTTGGATTTTACTATGAAATGAACACCTTACAACAAGAGCCAAGCTTGATCCTTGGGTTATACACCAACCCTATTCAAGACTTGGATAATCACCTTCTAAGCAACACTTGGTTGCAACTCCTCTAACACCTATTGATGTAGCCTTATAAAGATGGCTAATCAATCTTACAAATGAAGCTCAAGAGGCTTGTAGCACAACAAAAATATCAAGAACACCTTTTCTACAACAAAATACAACAACAAGAACAAGAAGATGAATATGAAAGCTATAGAATGCTTGTGAGCTTCAAGTGTGTTTCATCTTCTTCACCAATGCCTCTATTTATAGTGTGATTTGAGCCTTGAAGATAAGAATGCTAATGTGTCATCATCTTCATCATCAACTCCAAATGTCTTCTCATCATTGGTTGGCTTTGTACACTTAGCAAAATAAAACACAATGATTGGTCCACCTTGGCAACTCCTTGTTGGCCGATTTTTTCCACCTAGGATAGTCTCATTTATCCTTTGCAAAATGTAGATAATAAGAAGAAGATAATGCACCAAAATACCTCAACTTCTAGCTTGAGAATAGGCATGTGGGAGAAGACCATTTTAAACTTCAAAATTCAGCTCCTTAGAATTTTTCAATGTAGCCGTTGGCTACCAAGTATTTCACCAAAAAATATTTGATTTTCTTAAATAAAATAAGGAAGGATAATACCACCAAATTATCCCCAACTTCAAGCACCATAATAGGGCATGTGAGAGCTCCATTTGACTTCCAAAAATCTGCTGAAAATACCCAAGAAAAGCACATAACCGTTGGGTATATTTTTAAAATATCCAAGTTGGCATTTTTGCCAATTAGCTCCTTTTTGGTTGGTCCACTTGTCTCCAACTCATAAAATGAACTCCACATCATATCCACCTTATCAATCACGTTTTTTCACATATATATAAGTGTAGCAACTCAGATTTTTGAAGAAGAAATAAATAGATAACACTAGACAAGATTATGTCAATGTGTAACACCGAAATTCCCCAATATTTTTTTT
Source organism: Eustoma russellianum (assembly GCA_036186865.1). Lineage (NCBI taxonomy): Eukaryota > Viridiplantae > Streptophyta > Magnoliopsida > Gentianales > Gentianaceae > Eustoma > Eustoma russellianum. The sequence continues at coordinate 6,845,778 of AP025071.1, forward strand.
ATATGTTGAGATCATTTCCACACCTTTGATACCTTTAACATCTCTGAAAAATGATGATAAATGTTCTCTTATAACATATATAAGAGGGTCTTCAAGATAAATTAGAATGTGACATCTCAAATCGCCACATATCCAGCTATAATCAATAATATCATCGGTTGAGAGAAAAAGATATAAGATCACCATATTATCTTCAAAATAATAATAACACAGCTCCAGAATGAAGATAATAATATGCTCAAGAGATTCCTTGAGTGAAAATACCAAAAATACCCTCGGGGGTGAAATGACCAAAATACCCCTGGTGTGAGAAAACTCCAGAAATGACCCCGATGGTCAGAAATAACCATGATACCAACTTTGTCATCATAAATAGTAGAAGAATATGCTCTTGAAATATTTCCACCATATCATGTTCCTACAAAACTCAAAATACCAATTTTGCCCTTTTTGGTAAGTTGTAGAAACTTCCAAGGCACGTTAGTCACAAGACAATAATAATCACCAAAAACACATAATAAGCACATAATGAACATGTATAAATCATGTACAAATGAAAACAACCATTTTATCACATTTTAGAAAATTATTTCTAAAAACCCTAGACATCGATCGATGTGCAACAACCTGAGAGACCGATGTCAACTTTTTCAACTTTTAATCACATATAACACCATGTATGACATTTTTAAGTATTAACCACTTAAAATCATGACTTTGAAAATTATCTAAACATATTTCTCAACACAACCTTGCCTTGTAGCGAACATCTTCTTTATGAGGAAATCCTTCTTTCTTTGCAAATACCCATTTGCACCCAATTGCCTTCTTATCTTCTGGTAGTTGTGCCAACTTCCACGTATTGTTCTTCTTAAGAGATTGCATCTCTTCTTTCATTGACCTGCCCAGCTTCCCCTTTCTGGACTTAGAATAGCTTCTGTGTAGGTGGATGGAATGTCATCAACAACTGGAAGTGTATAGGCTACCATATCAGCGAAACGAGCAGGCTTTTGAACTTCTCGTCTTTGTCTTCTAACTGCAATTGGTGCCGATTGCTGTTGAGGTTCTTGGGTAGAATCCTCTTCTTCATCTGACTCTTATTCTGCCATAGAAGAGTCACTGGTGGTGCTTCGTGCTGGGATCACCACTCTTTGCTCAAACTCCACCTGCTTCGGAGTACACTCCACCTGCTTCAGAGTACTATCAGCTCCTTGATTTACCTTGTTCAACATGGCAGATTCATCAAAGGTAACATCTCTGCTGACAATCGTCTTCTTTGCCTCCAAACACCACAAACGGTATCCCTTCACTCCAGGATTGAAGCCCATAAAAAGAGCCTTCTTTGCCTGTGGATCCAACTTTGATTCAATCACATGATAATATGCAATAGAACCAAAAACATGCAAAGAATCATAATCAGTTGCAGGTTTTTCAGACCATGCCTCCAACTGAGTTTTGCCATCTATAGCAGATGATGGCAACCGATTGACGATATGTTGAGTGTATGTCACAGCCTCAGCCCAAAATTTTCTGTCTAACCCAGCATTAGACAGCATACAACGAACTTTCTCCACAAGTGTTTTGTTCATACGCTCTGACACGCCATTCTGCTGCGGTGTCTTTCTAACAGTGAAGTGTCGAACTATGCCACAGTCTTGGCATACCTTCAGGAATGGATCATTCTTGTATTCTCCTCCATTATCTGTTCGGAGAACCTTAATCTTCCTTCCTGTTTGGTTTTCAACTTGTGCTTTCCACTTAAGGAAAATGTCAAGCACATCATCTTTATTCTTCATTGTATACACCCAAACTCTTCTTGAGAAATCATCAACAAAGGTGACAAAATAATGCCTACCTCTAATGGATGGAGTCTTGGCAGGTCCCCACACATCTGAATGCACATAATCCAGAATACCCTTGGTATTATGAATCGCAGTGCCAAATTTCACTCTTCGTTGTTTTCCAAGAACACAATGCTCACAAAATTCAAGTTTGCAAGCTTTAGTACCTTTCAAGAGTCCTTGCTTGGCAAGAATTTGCAAGGGCTTTTCTCCAGCATGTCCCAACCTCATATGCCACAGCTTCGTTGCCTCAGCATCCTTCTTTGTGCTAGAAGTTGCTGCCGCTACTGTCCCCACCACTGTATTACCTTGGTAGCAATACAGATTGTTTTTCCTCGTACCTTTCAACATCACCAGTGCTCCTGAAGTTGCTTTAAGAACTCCATCTCGCATCGTCACAACTAGGCCTTTAGATTCTAAGGCCCCCAAAGAGATGAGATTCTTCTTCAACTTTGGCACGTATCGCACATCCCGTAAAATTCTTGTGGATCCATCATGATTTCGCAGCTTGATTGATCCTATCCCAGTTGTTTTACATGGATTATCATTACCCATATAAACAACCCCACCAACAAGTTCCTAGAATTCAAAGAAAAATTCCCGAATATGACACATATGATAGGTACAACTTGAATCCAATATCCACTCATCTGGATGTAATGATGCTGAAGGTGAGACAGTCAAAGAGATATCTCATTCCGCATCACTTTTGCATTCTTCTGCAACATTTGCATCTTGCGGAGTCTTCCCTTTCTTTTTCAGCTTTGGACAGTCTTTCTTCCAGTGCCCTTTCTCACGACAGAAAGCACACTCGTCTTTGGCAACGGCTCGGCCTTTGGACTTAGACCTTTCTCTTCTTCCTTTTGTCTGGCTTTGCTGACGACCTCTTGCCACCAATGCTTCTTCTGATGTCGTTGATTTGTTTTTTTATCTTATCCTGCTTTCTCAATTCATGACTATACAAAGCAGAACAAACAGCATCTAACGACACATTCTCTTTCCCATGAAGTAATGTAGTTTCCAAATGTTCAAATTCATCGGGAAGAGATGATAACAACATCAAAGCCAGATCTTCATCCTCAAATTTCACATCTAAATTCAGCAGGTCTGCTACTAATTGATTAAACATAGTGATGTGTTCATTCATTGTAGTACCTGGTCGGTAATCAAATCGGAACAGTTTTTTCTTCATGAGGAGCTTGTTCTGACCACTCTTTTTCAGAAACTTGTCATTTCACTCTTGAAGGCATACTTCTGCTCTCTGGACAGGCAGGATCGAATAGTTTCGCATGCCAACCGATTGATGATACTCCAGTCTTTATCCTTTATCTCTTCTGGTTTCTTTCCTTCAATGGCAATATCAAGACCCTGTTGGAAAAGAGAGTCCAAGACCTCCCCTTGCTACATACCGAAATGGCCAGTACCATCAAATATTTCTGTAGGACCTCAGGCGCTACCAACTCTCCCAAAACCAATTGGTGACAGAAGATGCGCATACCTTAGCCTTATAGTGCATTCAACACACAAGCGCCTACGGCATTCGACTGTGACTTGGCCCACACGGCCTACGCCCACCGGCCTACGCCACGGGACAATTGCTGCACCCAACAATCTCCCCCTCAGCAATTGCTCCTGCTGGGAATCGAACCCGTGACCTCGCTCTGATACCACTTGTAGGACCTCAGGCGCTACCAACTCTCCCAAAACCAATTGGTGACAGAAGATGCGCATACCTTAGCCTTATAGTGCATTCAACACACAAGCGCCTACGGCATTCGACTGTGACTTGGCCCACACGGCCTACGCCCACCGGCCTACGCCACGGGACAATTGCTGCACCCAAAAAATGTTGAGAAATATGTTTGGATAATTTTCAAAGTCATGATTTTAAGTGGTGAATACTTAAAAATGTCACACATGGTGTTATATGTGTAAAAGTTGAAAAAGTTGACATCGGTCTCTCAGGTTGTTGCACATCGATCGATGTCTAGGGTTTTTAGAAATAATTTTCTAAAATGTGTTAAAATGATTGTTTTCATTTGTACATGATTTATACATGTTCATTATGTGATTATTATGTATTTTTGGTGATTATTTTTGTCTTGTGACTAACGTGCCTTGGAAGTTTCTACAACTTACCAAAAAGGGCAAAATTGGTATTTTGAGTTTTGTAGGAGCATGATATGATGAAAATATTTCAAGGATGTATTCTTATCCTATTTATCATGACAAAGGTGATATCATGAATATTTATGACCATCCGGGTCATTTCTGGAGTTTTCTTACACCAGGGGTATTTTGGTCATTTTACCCCTAAGGGTATTTTTGGTATTTTCACTCAAGGAATCTCTTGAGTATATTATTATCTTCATTCTGGAGCTGTGTTATTATTATTTTGAAGATAATATGGTGATCTTATATCTTATTCTCTCAACCGATGATATTATTGACTATAGCTGGATATGTGACGATTTGAGATGTCACATTCTATTTTTTCTTGAAGACCCTCTTATATATGTTATAAGAGAACATTTATCATCAATATTCAGAGATATTAAAGGTGTCAAAGGTGTGGAAATGATCTCAACATATAAGAAGAAATATTGGGGAATTTCGGTGTTACACGTTGACATAATCTTGTCTAGTGTTATCTATTTATTTCTTCTTCAAAAATCTGAGTTGCTACACATATATATGTGTTGAAAAACGTGCATGGACAGTTGGGAATGATACATTATTCATTTTATGAGTTGGAGACAAATGGACCAACCAAAAAGGAGCTAGTTGGCAAAATTGCCAACTTGAAAAATTCAAAAAGTGCCCAACGGTTATATTGCTTTTCTTGGGTATTTTCAGCAGATTTTTTGAAGTCAAATGAAGACTTCACATGTTCTATTATTGTGCTTGAAGTTGTGGATAATTTGGTGGTATTATCCTTTCTTATTTTATTAAGAAAAATCAAAAAGAATTTTGGTAAAATTGAAAGAAAACCAACGGCTACAACATTTTTGGAGCTGATTTTTGAGTTTGAAAGTGTAAATGCCCACATGCCTATTCTTGTGCCAAAGAGATGAGAAGATAAAGGAGTTGTTATGGCTATTATCTTTGGGTATTATCTTTATATTTTTGAGACAATCCATGGTGGAAATTTCGGCCAACAAGGTGATGCCAAGGTGGACCAATTATGTTGTTTTATTTTGCCAAGTGTACAAATGATGAGAAGACATTTGGAGTTGATGATGAAGATGATGACACATTGGCATTCTTATCTTCAAGGCTCAAATCACACTATAAATAGAGGCATTGGTGAAGAAGATGAAACACACTTGAAGCTCACAAGCATTCTATAGCTTTCATATTCATCTTCTTGTTCTTGTTGTTGTATTTTGTTGTAGCAAGGTTGTTCTTGATATTTTGGTGAGCTACAAGCCTCTTGAGCTTCATTTGTAAGATTGATTAGCCATCTTTATAAGGCTACATCAATAGGTGTTGGAGGTATTGCAACTAAGTGTTGCTTAGAAGGTGATTATCCAAGTCTTGAGTAGGGTTGGTGTATAACCCAAGGATCAAGCTTGGCTCTTGTTGTAAGGTGTTCATATCATAGTGAAATCCAAGGAAAGGTGTTCCTTGGGACTGGAGTAGGTCACATTGACCGAACCAGGATAAATCCTCGGTGTTCTTCTCTTGTTTCTTTATTTCTGTTTTCTGCCCGTTTTTGACTGCAGTTTTCACCCAACTTTACACAATTTGAAAAAATAGCTAAACATTTTCAAAATTCGTGATTTTTGGTGGAGTTATACTTCAGACTGTTAGCTTTCATTTGCAACAAGAATCACTTGATTTGAGCAAGTAAAAGTTAGTCTTTCAGTCTTTGCAAGATAACTGCTCCAATCTGGCTGCAATCTGACCAGTTTTGAGAAAAGTTAAATTCTGTATTTTTCAAGAATTGTTTGAGGTCAGGGCCTTTTGGAAACTTCATCTACACATCCTAAGGAGTGTTTTGATATAAAGATCAACCTTTTTGGTTGAGTATTCAAAGAGAAACACTATTTTCAAAATCAGCAACATTCTGTCCAATTCTGTCCAGATTGACCATCTAAATCTTTTAATTTGTTTGAAGGGTCAAACGATCTTATTTTTGTCTGATTTTTGGATAGAGTCTTGTTAACTCATTGAAGTTTAATTCTGGAAAGTTTCATAATTTTTGGAGTTGTGTACAATTATTTGTGAATTTTTGAAAAACGGGTTCTGAATCTGAGTTGGTCTCAGATTCTGTTTTCAAGGGGATTTTAACAAAGGGTTGTAGTGTAATTTCCGCTAACCACTATTCACCCCCCCTCTAGTGGTGTTCATTGCAGGTGCACGGTCCAACATTTGGTATCAGAGCCAGACCAACACCACTCAAAAGAAGCAAGATTCAACACCGTACGAACAATACAAGGCCAAGAAACAACAATTCATAATATACTGCTTGTCTCAAATCAAAGGTACATACTATGTCTATTGTTTCTCACAAAGGTGAGTTGGAAGGTATGTCCACACAACGCCCTCCTCTTTTTGATGGCAATAATTTTGTTCATTGGAAACTAAGAATGAGGCTATTCTTAATGGCTATAGACATCGATTTATGGTCTATAGTTGAAGATGGGCCGTACATTCCAATGAAAGTTGTACAAGTTAGTGGAGTAACTCAAGAGGTTGAAAAATATAAAAGTGAATGGTCATCAGATGATAAAAAGAAAATGTCCATGAATGCTAAAGCTATGCAATTACTTTTGAATGGACTTACAACTTCTGAAGCAGGATATGTGTCAAATTGCACAAGTGCACACGACATGTGGAAATCACTTGTATTAAAGCATGAAGGTACTAGTGGTGTTAAAGAGTCAAAAATAAACATGCTTATGACTGAATTAGAGACTTTCAAAATGTTGCCAAACGAATCCATAACATCTATGGATTTGAGGATTACTAATATTTTCAATGCCCTTGAAGCTTTAGGGAAGTCATTTTCGAACAATGAAAAGGTTCAAAAGGTGCTACGAAGTCTCCCTGCTGAATGGGATCCAAAGGTGACTGCAATCGAGGAGACAAAGTCAATCACCAAGATGGATGAATTGATCGGGTCTCTTAAAGTCTATGAGGTAAAACTGAACCAACGAAAGTCTGAATCGTCTAAGTCATCCAGTAAGTCAATAGCCTTCAAAACAACTGAAACACATGCTAATAACGATGATAGTAATAGTGATACTGAATTAGACGATGACTTGATATTGATTGCTAGAAAACTTAGAAAGTTTTTCAAACGCCCAAATAGGAATAGACAACATAATTCTTCTTCTTCTTCTTTTTCTCAATCTAAGAAAAATAACACAAACAAATGGTATAATAAAGAATTAAAGTGTTATGAATGCGGTCAAAAAGGACATATTTCATACGATTGTCCAACAAAGAAAAATAATAATAAAAACAACAATAATAAACAAGCCAAGGACAAGGAAGCTCAAACGTCAAAGACAAAGGAGTCTAAGGCAAGAAAAGGGAAACGAGCAATGAAGGTGAGCACATGGAGCGACTCATCCGACTCAGAATCCAAAACTGAGGAAGCTCAAGTGTGCTTCGTATCCAACGAGGATAAACGCAAGGAATGCAAGAAGGAGGCAAAGTCAAAGAATCTGAAAACCAAATGGTTTTTAGATAGTGGATGTTCGAGGCATATGACGGGCAACCCCAAACTATTCACGGAACTTGAACATATTGTTGGTGGAAAGGTGACATTCGGTGACAACAACAAAGGAAAAGTTGTTGGAAGAGGAACAATCGGGGACCCTAACACATTTCAAATACGAAATGTGTTATTAGTAAGCAATCTATCCTATAATTTACTTAGTATTTCTCAACTTATAGATTGTGGTTACAATGTCTCTTTTCTTCCCAATTCATGTGATATAATAAATGAAAAAGGAGAAATAGTTTTAAAAGGAAATAGAGATGGAAATATTTATACCCTTACCTTAGATAACATGTTAAATGCTAAGGTTAAGTGTCTAATATCACATGACTTAGATGTGAATTTATGGCATAGAAGATTAGGTCATATAGGAATTTCAACCATTAGGAAATTATCTAAAAAGAATTTAATTAGAGGTATGCCTAAGTTAGACTTAGATAATTTTCAAATGTGCGAAACATGTATTAAGGGAAAACACATTAAGGAAACCTTAAAACCGAAACATGAAGTGAGTACTAGTCATGTACTAGAATTGCTTTACTTAGACTTATTTGGTCCAAGTAGGACAAGAAGTCTAGGTGGACACTACTATGTGTGTGTCATAGTAGATGATTACTCACGCTACACATGGACATTGTTCTTAACACACAAAGACGATGCTCCATTAGCAATCGAAACCCTTATCAAGCAACTTGAAAACATTTACGAAGAAAATGTCAAAAGAATTAGAAGTGATAGAGGTGGAGAATTTAAAAATAAAGATGTAATCAACTTTTGTGAACTACATGGAATAAAACATGAATACTCACCACCTAGAACACTACAACTCAATGGAGTTGTTGAACGTAAAAATAGAACGATTCAAGAAGTTGCTAGGACAATGCTTTGTGAAAATAAACTACCTAAATATTTATGGGCTGAAGCTGTTAGTTGTGCATGCTATATTATAAATAGGCTAACTATTAGAAAGAAATTAAATAAAACACCTTATGAATTGCTAAACAATAGACAACCTAAGATAGATTATCTTAAAGTATTTGGATGTAAATTTTTTGTGTTAAACACTAAGGATAATCTAGATAAATTTGAACAAAAGTCTATTGAATGCATATTTGTTGGGTATTCAACTAACTCAAGAGCATATAGGTGTTATAATCCTGCATCTAGAAAAATAATTGAATCCATATATGTGAAATTCAATGAAAATGCATGCTTCGAAGTTAGTGATAAACATCAACATAAACAAGAAACAAATGTTGAACATATGTTTGATGATGATGTAATACTTGAGCCTGTACTTGATCATCTAGAACCAACTCCCCCTGAACAAGACATGCATGAACCCTTAGGTGATATAAATGAAGAAACTTTGCAATTGGAAGATAATGTAACTAATGATCCAGTTACATATGATAATGTTCACACTAATGAAACATTTGAACAAGATGAGGGTGAACCTAGTCGATCTAGGAATTGGTGGCACCCTAGAGAATTAATCATTGGGGATCCAAGTGTTGGGGTTAGAACACGTAGAAACATAAGTCAACTTGAAGGACATAGCTTAGTCTCACACATAGAACCTAAGAATGTTAAGGAAGCCTTAGGTGACATATCATGGATAGATGCTATGCATGAGGAATTAAATCAATTCACAAGGAACAACGTATGGGACTTAATACCTAAACCTGAAGACAAGTCTATCATAGGAACTAAATGGGTCTTTAGGAATAAAATGGATGAACAAGGAAATATTACAAGAAATAAGGCTAGACTAGTCGCACAAGGTTATAATCAACAAGAAGGAATAGATTATGAGGAAACCTTTGCACCCGTTGCACGACTAGAAGCAATTAGATTGTTACTTGCGATTGCAAGTCTAAGTAACATTAAACTCTTCCAAATGGATGTCAAGAGTGCATTCTTAAATGGATACATCCAAGAAGAAGTGTTTGTCAAACAACCCCCTGGATTTGAAGATCCAAAGAATCCTAACCATGTTTACAAGCTTAAGAAAGCTTTATATGGTTTGAAACAAGCTCCAAGAGCTTGGTATGATAGATTTGCATACTTTCTTATTGCGAATAATTATGAAAGGGGAACCATAGACAACACATTATTCCTAAGAAGAAAAGGTAATGATTTGTTAATAGTTCAAATATACGTAGACGATATTATCTTTGGTTCAACTAACCCTACCTTAGTAAAAGACTTCGAAGAATGTATGAAGTCAGAGTTTGAAATGTCAATGGTAGGAGAGTTGAATTATTTCTTAGGACTCCAAATCAAACAAACCCCTCAAGGAATTCACATTAGCCAACTTAAGTATGTCAATGATATGATTAAGAAGTTTGGCTTTGAAGATTTGAAACCTACAACTACCCCCATGAGTGTTAGTACCAAACTCGATAAGGATGAAAATGGTAAACCTTTTGATGACACACTCTATAGGTCTATGATTGGCTCTTTGTTATACTTAACTGCATCAAGACCTGATATCATGTTTAGTGTGTGTACGTGTGCTAGGTTTCAATCTTGTCCTAAGGTATCACATTACAATGCAGTGAAAAAGATATTTAGATATCTTAAGCATACACCTCACTTAGGACTATGGTATGATAAAAATGCTAAGTTGGAATTACACGCATATAGTGATGCTGATTATGGTGGTTGCAAGTTAGATAGAAAATCCACTAGCGGCACATGTCAATTCATAGGAACCAATTTGATCTCTTGGTTTTCTAAAAAGCAAGCTAGTGTAGCTCTTTCTACCACTGAAGCCGAGTATATTGCTTTGAGTTTATGTACTACTCAAATACTTTGGCTTAAACAGCAACTTAGTGATTTTGGCATTAAAATGAAAAAGATTCCAATTTTCTGCGATAGCACAAGTGCAATCAATCTTTCCCGGAATCCGGTGCTTCATTCTAAGGCCAAACACATTGAGGTGCGATACCACTTTCTTCGCGATCATGTTCAAAATGAGGACATAGTGATAAACCATATAAGAACTGATCATCAAATTGCTGACATCTTCACCAAACCCCTTAATCAAGCCACGTTTGAAAACTTGCGTGCCAAGTTAGGTATGATGACGTATGATACCATTATATAGTTCTATCTTTTGCATGATTTGCAAAATAAAGGGGGAGATAGAATAAGCACATGATTTTAGTTGGTAAGAGGGGGAGCAACATCATCATTTGGTATGAAATAATAAGTTTCAATTGGTTACGAGTTGAGTATAGGTTAAGGGGGAGAGTATGAGTTGAGGGGGAGCAACATACTACTTTAAAAGTTGAAAACATTTGGTTAAATTTTTGGTTATAAGTTGTGACATTAAAATCATGTTAGGTTATTTTGAAAATCATCCAAAAGGGGGAGAATGTTGAGAAATATGTTTGGATAATTTTCAAAGTCATGATTTTAAGTGGTGAATACTTAAAAATGTCACACATGGTGTTATATGTGTAAAAGTTGAAAAAGTTGACATCGGTCTCTCAGGTTGTTCCACATCGATCGATGTCTAGGGTTTTTAGAAATAATTTTCTAAAATGTGTTAAAATGATTGTTTTCATTTGTACATGATTTATACATGTTCATTATGTGATTATTATGTATTTTTGGTGATTATTTTTGTCTTGTGACTAACGTGCCTTGGAAGTTTCTACAACTTACCAAAAAGGGCAAAATTGGTATTTTGAGTTTTGTAGGAGCATGATATGATGAAAATATTTCAAGGATGTATTCTTATCCTATTTATCATGACAAAGGTGATATCATGAATATTTATGACCATCCGGGTCATTTCTGGAGTTTTCTTACACCAGGGGTATTTTGGTCATTTTACCCCTAAGGGTATTTTTGGTATTTTCACTCAAGGAATCTCTTGAGTATATTATTATCTTCATTCTGGAGCTGTGTTATTATTATTTTGAAGATAATATGGTGATCTTATATCTTATTCTCTCAACCGATGATATTATTGACTATAGCTGGATATGTGACGATTTGAGATGTCACATTCTATTTTTTCTTGAAGACCCTCTTATATATGTTATAAGAGAACATTTATCATCAATATTCAGAGATATTAAAGGTGTCAAAGGTGTGGAAATGATCTGAACATATAAGAAGAAATATTGGGGAATTTCGGTGTTACACGTTGACATAATCTTGTCTAGTGTTATCTATTTATTTCTTCTTCAAAAATCTGAGTTGCTACACATATATATGTGTTGAAAAACGTGCATGGACAGTTGGGAATGATACATTATTCATTTTATGAGTTGGAGACAAATGGACCAACCAAAAAGGAGCTAGTTGGCAAAATTGCCAACTTGAAAAATTCAAAAAGTGCCCAACGGTTATATTGCTTTTCTTGGGTATTTTCAGCAGATTTTTTGAAGTCAAATGAAGACTTCACATGTTCTATTATTGTGCTTGAAGTTGTGGATAATTTGGTGGTATTATCCTTTCTTATTTTATTAAGAAAAATCAAAAAGAATTTTGGTAAAATTGAAAGAAAACCAACGGCTACAACATTTTTGGAGCTGATTTTTGAGTTTGAAAGTGTAAATGCCCACATGCCTATTCTTGTGCCAAAGAGATGAGAAGATAAAGGAGTTGTTATGGCTATTATCTTTGGGTATTATCTTTATATTTTTGAGACAATCCATGGTGGAAATTTCGGCCAACAAGGTGATGCCAAGGTGGACCAATTATGTTGTTTTATTTTGCCAAGTGTACAAATGATGAGAAGACATTTGGAGTTGATGATGAAGATGATGACACATTGGCATTCTTATCTTCAAGGCTCAAATCACACTATAAATAGAGGCATTGGTGAAGAAGATGAAACACACTTGAAGCTCACAAGCATTCTATAGCTTTCATATTCATCTTCTTGTTCTTGTTGTTGTATTTTGTTGTAGCAAGGTTGTTCTTGATATTTTGGTGAGCTACAAGCCTCTTGAGCTTCATTTGTAAGATTGATTAGCCATCTTTATAAGGCTACATCAATAGGTGTTGGAGGTATTGCAACTAAGTGTTGCTTAGAAGGTGATTATCCAAGTCTTGAGTAGGGTTGGTGTATAACCCAAGGATCAAGCTTGACTCTTGTTGTAAGGTGTTCATATCATAGTGAAATCCAAGGAAAGGTGTTCCTTGGGACTGGAGTAGGTCACATTGACCGAACCAGGATAAATCCTCGGTGTTCTTCTCTTGTTTCTTTATTTCTGTTTTCTGCCCGTTTTTGACTGCAGTTTTCACCCAACTTTACACAATTTGAAAAAATAGCTAAACATTTTCAAAATTCGTGATTTTTGGTGGAGTTATACTTCAGACTGTTAGCTTTCATTTGCAACAAGAATCACTTGATTTGAGCAAGTAAAAGTTAGTCTTTCAGTCTTTGCAAGATAACTGCTCCAATCTGGCTGCAATCTGACCAGTTTTGAGAAAAGTTAAATTCTGTATTTTTCAAGAATTGTTTGAGGTCAGGGCCTTTTGGAAACTTCATCTACACATCCTAAGGAGTGTTTTGATATAAAGATCAACCTTTTTGGTTGAGTATTCAAAGAGAAACACTATTTTCAAAATCAGCAACATTCTGTCCAATTCTGTCCAGATTGACCATCTAAATCTTTTAATTTGTTTGAAGGGTCAAACGATCTTATTTTTGTCTGATTTTTGGATAGCGTCTTGTTAACTCATTGAAGTTTAATTCTGGAAAGTTTCATAATTTTTGGAGTTGTGTACAATTATTTGTGAATTTTTGAAAAACGGGTTCTGAATCTGAGTTGGTCTCAGATTCTGTTTTCAAGGGGATTTTAACAAAGGGTTGTAGTGTAATTTCCGCTAACCACTATTCACCCCCCCTCTAGTGGTGTTCATTGCAGGTGCACGGTCCAACAATTTCCACCGCCAATTTCAAACCGGACACCGGGAACCTCGACCATGATGACGAGGAGCCCGATACCCCCGATGGAATATTTGAGATCACACCCTTTGCTTCTTGATCTTTAGTTGCCATTACAAACTCAATATATATTATTCAATATTACAACAAATTTCAAACAGCCCAAGGGCGAACCTTCGGCTCTGATACCACTTGTTGGGAAAATCGGGTATATTTTCCACTACGACAACACAACTAGTGAAATGCACCAGTTCAGAACTAATGAACTGGATAGAACACTAACAAAACTACCCAACAAATAATATTGAATACTATACTACAATAGAAAAGAAAGCAGTAAAACAACAATAAAGAGAACATAACAATAAAAGAGATAAAGAGACAAACACACCCGAAAACTTTGCCAATGGAGTTCAGCCAAGATAGCTTGATCTCCGAACACTTGCTGAATTGCTTGCTTCTATTTATATGTAGAAGCAGATACAAGTTTTGAGATGATTTACATAAGAGGAGGAGAGGTTTATTTATAACTCTTCACCTCCCCCTCCAATCTCTATACCCACGATGTGGGATTCTTAATTAAGCCACAAAAGTCAACAAGCTGTTATTATTCTTGAACCCAACAACCCAATTGCCTTGACGATCTTTCACTGCTCCTCCTGCGACTAAGTTGTTAGTTGCCACACTCCCAGCTGTATCGAGCTTCATCCAACCTCCAAGAGGTGCTTCCCACTTGGCGTTAGCCGGTTTATTCTTTGTCTGAATTCCTTCTTTCTGGAAGGCTACTGGTGTCTAGTAAGCTGTGAGACTTCTCTGAGTATTTGATTTGCAGTGACACACGCATTCTCAAAAAACTGAAACTCCAGCTTGCTTTCCGCAAGCTCCACAGTGTTGAGAAATATGTTTGGATAATTTTCAAAGTCATGATTTTAAGTGATGAATACTTAAAAATGTCACACATGGTGTTATATGTGATTAAAAGTTGAACAAGTTCACATCGATCGATCTATGTAAGGCAGATAAGTTTAAGACCTTTCTGTGAGACATCGATCTCTAAACCTAAGACACATCAATCGATCGATGTATATCGAACTCTCACTTCGATCAATCGATGTAGGTCAGAGACAAAACCTGAACCTTTATGTGAGACATCGATCTATGAAGCTGAGGCACTTCGATCGATCGATGTCTAGAGTTTTTAGAAATAATTTTCTAAAATGTGATAAAATGGTTGTTTTCATTTGTACATGATTTATACATGCTCATTATGTGCTTATTATGTGTTTTTGGTGATTATTATTGTCTTGAGACTAACGTGCCTTGGAAGTTTCTACAACTTACCAAAAAGGGCAAAATTGGTATTTTAAGTTTTGTAGGAACATCATATGGTGAAAAATATTTCAAGTGCATATTATTATCTTGGTTATCATGACAAAGGTGGTATTGTGATTATTTCTGACCATCAGGGTCATTTCTGGAGTTTTATCTCACTAGGGGCATTTTGGTCATTTTACCCCCGAAGACAGTCTCGGTATTTTTACTCAAGGAATCTCTTGAGTATCTTATTATATTCATTCTGGAGTTCATTTAATATATTCTTGAAGATTATTTGGTGGTTTTCTATTTTATTCTTTCATTTGATGATTTTATCGACGGTGGCGGGATATGTGACGGTATTCGATGTCACGTTCTATTTTCTCTTGAAGACTCTTATATATATGTTATTGGAGGTTCTTAATCATCATCTTTCAGAGATTACAAGGTGTCCTTGGTGCAAGATTCATCACAATATGTCAAGAAGAAATGGGAATTTTGATATTATATGTTGACATAATCTTGTCAACTATTATTTGTTGATTTCTCCTCAAAAATCTGAGTTGGTATACATATACACAGCCTCCAAAACGTGATTATACAGGTGGAGATGATTTTTTTCTCATTTTATGAGTTGGAGACAAGAAGACAAACCAAAAGCAAGCTAGTTGGCAAAAGTTGCCAACTTGAAATTTCAAATTTGAATGTAATGGAGACAAGATTATTGGAGATGATTATGGAGGTGTTTTAATTCAAAATTCTCAGCCATCACATGGTCTAAAAGTTGGAGGGAATATGCCATCAATTCACTCTATAAATAGAAGGCAAGGTGAAGAAGAGAAGACACACACTTGAAAGCAAAAATTGAAGATTGTTGTCTTGCTATTCTCTTCTCATGTTTTCGTTCATACTTTGTGTAGCTAAGGTGTTCCATTTCTAGTTGTTGTCCAGCTACACTATACACACCTTCTTGTGTCTTATTTGTAAGATTGATTAGCCAAATCTATAAGGCTACATCAATAGGTGATAGAGGTGTTGCAACCAAGAGTTGCATAAATGTGTTCATCCAAGTCTTGAATAGGGTTGGTGTTTAACCCAAGGATCAAGCTTGGTTCTTGCTGTAATTTGGTTCATACCATAGTGAAATCCAAGGAAAGGTGTTCCTTGGGACTGGAGTAGGTCACATTGACCGAACCAGGATAAATTCTTGGTGTTATTGTCTTCTTTACATTTTTATGTTTTCTGCCCGTTTTTCACTACAGATTTCACACAATTTTTCACGTTTTGAAAAAATAGGTAAACACTTTCAAAATTCGTGATTTTTGGTGGAGTTATACTTCAGACTGTTAGCTTTCATTGGCAACAAGAATCACTTAATTTGAGCAAGGGAAAGTTAGTCTTTCAGTCTTTGCAAGATAACTGCTCCAATCTGGCTGCAATCTGACCAGTTTTGAGAAAACTTAAATTCTGTATTTTTCAAGAGTTGGTTAAGGTCAGGGCCTTTTGGAAACTTCATCTACACATCCTAAGGAGTGTTTTGATATAAAGATCAACCTTTTTGGTTGAGTATTCAAAGAGAAACACGTTTTGCAAAATCAGCAACATTCTGTCCAATTCTGTCCAAATTGACCACCTGAATCTTTTTATTTATTTGAAGGGTCAAACGATCTTATTTTTGTATGATTTTTGGATAGAGTCTTTTTAACTCATTAAAGTTAAATTCTGGAAAGTTTCGTAATTTTTGGAGTTGTGTACAATTATTTGTGAAGATTCTGTTTTCAAAGGGGATTTTAACAAAGGGTTGTAGTGTAATTTCCGCTAACCACTATTCACCCCCCCCTCTAGTGGTGTTTATTGCAGGTGAACGGTCCAACATTTGGTATCAGAGCCAGACTAAAACCACTAAAAAGAAGCAAGATTCAACACCATACGAACAATACAAGGCCAAGAAACAACAATTCATTATATACTGCTTGTCTCAAATCCAAGGTACATACTATGGCTATTGTTTCTCACAAAGGTGAAATGGAAGGTATGTCTACCCAACGCCCTCCTCTTTTTGACGGTAATAATTTTGTTCATTGGAAACTTAGGATGAGACTATTCTTAATGGCTATAGACATCGATTTATGGTCTATAGTTGAAGATGGGCCATACATTCCAACGAAAGTTACACAAGTTAGTGAAGTAACTCAAGAAGTTGAAAAATGTAAAAGTGAATGGTCATCAGATGATAAAAAGAAAATGTCTATGAATGCCAAAGCAATGCAATTACTTTTGAATGGACTTAGTATTTCTGAAGCAGGTTATGTATCGAATTGTACTAGTGCGCATGATATGTGGAAGTCTTTAGTGTTAAAACATGAAGGAACAAGTGGTGTAAAAGAGTCAAAGATAAATATGCTTATGACTGAACTTGAATCTTTCAAAATGTTGCCAAACGAATCCATAACATCTATGGATTTGAGAATTACTAACATCTTCAATGCACTTGAAGCTTTAGGTGAATCTTTTACAAACAATGAGAAGGTTCAAAAGGTGTTGCGAAGTCTTCCTGCTGAATGGGATCCAAAGGTGACGGCAACCGAAGAAACAAAGTCAATTACTAAGATGGATGAATTAATAGGATCACTCAAAGTATACGAGGTAAAATTGAATCAACGAAAATCTGAATTATCAAAGATGTCAAGTAAGTCTGTTGCTTTCAAATCATCTGAGTCATCTCATAGAAACAATGATGGAAGTAATAGTGATAGTGAATTAGATGATGATTTAATATTGATAGCAAGAAAACTTAGAAAGTTTTTCAAACGTCCAAATAGGAATAGACAACGTAATTCTTCCTTTTCTTCTTCTTCTTCTTCTCAACCTAGGAAGAATAACACAAACAAATGGTATAATAAAGAATTAAAGTGTTATGAATGCGGTCAAAAAGGACATATTTCATATGACTGTCCCACGAAGAAAAATAATAACAATAACAACAATAATAAACAAGCCAAGGATAAGGAGGCTCAAACGACAAAGGCAAAAGAGTCTAAGGCAAGAAAAAGAAAACGAGCAATGAAGGTGAGCACATGGAGCGACTCATCTGACTCAGAATCCGAAACTGAGGAAGCTCAAGTCTGCTTCGTATCCAACGAGGTATGTTCTTCTTCTGATAGTGATTCCGATAGTGACATGACATTTGATGAAATGTATGAAGAATTCTTAAGAATGCATGCTCACTGTAAGAGGCTCTCTAAAGAAAAGAAGAAACTAGTTGAAGAAAATGACAAGTTGAAGACGTCCAACTTGGAATTTTCCGATCAACTAGAATCTCTTAAACAAGAGTCTACTAATACTCTTGATTCTTTAGAGAATAAAATTGAATCATATAGGAAAGATGAACAAAAGTTACAAATGGAAAATAAAATGTTAAAATCCAAGTTAGAAAGTTGTGAAAATGAAATAGTACAACTGAAGTCTTCTAAATTTACCTTAGAAAAAATGATAGAACAATTTAAATCTGGTGCAAATATGTTAGATACACTTATATCATCACAAAAGTATGGAAATGATAAAACTGGGTTGGGATATAAAGAAGAAGATGAAAAATTAGATAAAAA
The DNA here is from genome assembly GCA_036186865.1 of Eustoma russellianum. Taxonomy (NCBI): domain Eukaryota; kingdom Viridiplantae; phylum Streptophyta; class Magnoliopsida; order Gentianales; family Gentianaceae; genus Eustoma; species Eustoma russellianum. Next base: position 6,864,186 of record AP025071.1, read on the forward strand.
GACTAAGTTTGTATCATCAACTACGAAACAACCTTATAAAGTTATAAAAACAAACTTGTCTGCTAAATCTTCTTCTACTCCTTCTTCTTCTTATTCAAAGATAAAAATGCAGCATGCACCCATAAAAACACACACGCATAACTATACATCTAGGCCAAACTTTGCATCTAGACAATCTAGAAATTATGCCTACATGTATACAAATGCAATTATACCGAATAAAATGCATACAACTTATTATGAACCTAAATATAGGCAACACTCTTATAAGTCTTATAGAAATGCCTACAAACACACTTATATAGCGCCATATAAGAAACAAAATCGCATGCCTTATGCACATTATAAAATTCGGCCATCCTATAATGATTATCAACCATGGCACAATATGTATAACAATGTATCTTCACTTATGTGGAATAATCATGTATATACTAATTCTTCTTATTTTCCAAATTATAACAATGCTAAAAATGTGCCTAAAAGGTATATTCAAGTTTGGATACCTAAGGGATATCTAAACAAGAATAGTGCCCCTAACATTCAAGGACCCAAATAAAGGGTACCTAAAACTTTGTCTCCATTGTAGGAAAAACGCAAGGAATGCAAGAAGGAGGCAAAGTCAAAGAATCTGAAAACCAAATGGTTTTTAGATAGTGGATGTTCGAGACATATGACGGGGAACCCCAAACTATTCATCGAATTGGAACATATCAAGAATGGAGGAAAAGTAACATTCGGTGACAACAACAAAGGACAAGTTGTTGGAAAAGGAACAATTGGGGACCCTAACACATTTCAAATACCAAATGTGTTATTAGTAAGTAATCTATCTTATAATTTACTTAGTATTTCTCAACTTATAGATTGTGGTTATAATGTCTCCTTTCTTTCCAATTCTTGTGATATAATAAATGAAAAAGAAGAAACAGTTTTAAAAGGAAATAGAGATGGAAATATTTATACTCTTACCTTAGATAACATGTTAGATGCTAAGGTTAAGTGTCTAATATCACATGACTTAGATGTAAATTTATGGCATAGAAGATTAGGCCATATAGGAATTTCAACTATTAAGAAATTGTCTAAGAAGAATTTAATTAGAGGAATGCCTAAGTTAGACTTAGATAATTTTCAAATGTGTGAAACATGTATTAAGGGAAAACACATTAAAGAAACCTTAAAACCGAAACATGAAGTGAGTACTAGTCATGTACTAGAATTGCTTCACTTAGACTTATTTGGTCCAAGTAGGACAAGAAGTCTAGGTGGACACTACTATGTGTGTGTCATAGTAGATGATTACTCACGCTACACATGGACATTGTTCTTAACACACAAAGACGATGCTCCATTAGCAATCGAAACTCTTATTAAGCAACTTGAAAATCTTTATGAAGAAAATGTTAAAAGAATTAGAAGTGATAGAGGTGGAGAATTTAAAAACAAAGATATAATTAAGTTTTGTGAATTACATGGAATAAAACATGAATTCTCACCACCAAGAACACCACAACTCAATGGAGTTGTTGAACGTAAAAATAGAACACTACAAGAAATAGCTAGAACTATGTTGTGTGAAAACAAAGTACCTACATATTTGTGGGCTGAAGCTGTTAGTTGTGCATGTTATATAATAAATAGGCTTTCTATTAGAAAGAAATTAAATAAAACACCATATGAGTTATTGAATAATAGACAATCTAAGGTAGATTATCTTAGAGTATTTGGGTGTAAATGTTTTGTACTTAATACCAAAGATAATCTAGATAAATTTGAACAAAAGTCTATTGAATGCATATTTGTTGGATATTCAACTAACTCAAAGGCATATAGGTGTTATAATCATGCATCTAGAAAAATAATTGAATCTATACATGTGAAATTCAATGAGAATGCATATTTTGATGTAAGTGATAAAAAGAAACAAGAGAATAATGTTGAAAATATGTTTGATGATGATGATATATTACTTGAGCCTGTTCATGATCATCTAGAACCAACTTCTCCTGAACAAGATGTGCATGAACCTTTAGGTGAAATAAATCAAGAAATTTTACAATTGGAAGATAATCTATCTAACTTACAGGATGTTCCAATTGTATATGAAAATGTTCACACGAATGAAACATTTGAACTAGAAGAAGGTGAACCTAGTCAACTTAGGAATTGGTGGCTTATAGAAGATAAACGTAAACACCCTAAAGAGCTAATCATTGGTGATCCAAGTGTTGGGGTTAGAACACGTAGAAACATAAGTCAACTTGAAGGACATAGCTTAATCTCAGAATTAGAACCTAAGAACGTAAAGGAAGCCTTAGGTGACATATGATGGATAGATGCTATGCATGAGGAATTAAATCAATTCACAAGGAACAACGTGTGGGACTTAGTACCTAAACCTGAAGACAAGTCTATCATAGGAACTAAATGGGTTTTCAGGAATAAAATGGATGAACAAGGAAATATTACAAGGAATAAGGCTAGACTAGTCGCACAAGGTTATAATCAACAAGAAGGAATAGATTATGAAGAAACCTTTGCACGACTAGAAGCAATTAGATTGTTACTTGCGATTGCAAGTATAAGCAAAATTAAGCTCTTCCAAATGGATGTCAAGAGTGCGTTCTTGAATGGATACATCCAAGAAGAAGTGTTTGTCAAACAACCTCCTGGATTCGAAGATCCGAAGAATCCGAACCATGTTTATAAGCTTAAGAAAGCTCTATATGGTTTAAAACAAGCTCCAAGAGCTTGGTATGATAGATTTGCAAACTTTCTTATTGCAAATAATTATCAAAGGGGGACCATCGACAACACATTATTCCTAAGAAGAAAAGGTAATGATTTGTTAATAGTTCAAATATACGTAGATGATATAATCTTTGGTTCAACCAACCCTAATTTAGTAAAAGACTTCGAAGAATGTATGAAATCAGAGTTTGAAATGTCAATGGTAGGAGAGTTGAATTATTTCTTAGGACTTCAAATCAAACAAACCCCTCAAGGAATTCACATTAGCCAACTTAAGTATGTCAATGATATGATTAAGAAGTTTGGCTTTGAAGAGTTGAAACCTACAACTACGCCTATGAGTGTTAGTACCAAACTTGATAAGGATGAAAATGGTAAACCTTTTGATGACACACTTTATAGGTCTATGATTGGCTCATTGTTATACTTAACTGCATCAAGACCTGATATTATGTTTAGTGTGTGTATGTGTGCTAGGTTTCAATTTTGTCCTAAGGTATCACATTACAATGCAGTGAAAAAGATCTTTAGATATCTTAAGCATACACCTCACTTAGGATTGTGGTATGATAGAAACGCTAAGTTGGAATTACACGCATATAGTGATGCTGATTATGGTGGTTGCAAGTTAGATAGAAAATCCACTAGCGGTACATGTCAATTTATAGGAACCAATTTGATCTCTTGGTTTTCTAAAAAGCAAGCTAGTGTAGCTCTTTCTACCACTGAAGCCGAGTATATTGCTTTGAGTTTATGTACTACCCAAATACTTTGGCTTAAACAGCAACTTAGTGATTTTGGCATTAAAATGAATAAGATTCCAATTTTCTGCGATAGCACAAGTGCAATCAATCTTTTCCGGAATCCGGTACTTCATTCTAAGGCCAAACACATTGAGGTGCGATACCACTTTCTTCGCGATCATGTTCAAAATGAGGACATAGTGATAAACCATATAAGAACTGATCACCAAATTGCTGACATCTTCACCAAACCCCTTAATCAAGCAACTTTTGAAAACTTACGAGTCAAATTAGGAATGATGACTTACGATATCATTGTATAGTTCTATCTTTTGCATGATTTGCAAAATAAAGGGGGAGATAGAATAAGAACATGATTTTAGTTGGTAAGTCATGTTTTAGTTGATTTTAGTTGGTAAGTCATGTTTTAGTTGGTAAGTCATGATGAATCATATGCTAAGTTTTTATTGGTATAAATTTTGGAGCATAGGTTAAGGGGGAGAGTATGAGTTGAGGGGGAGCAGCATACTATTTAAAAGTTGAAAACATAGTTGAAAACATTTGGTTAAACTTTTGGTTAAACATTTGGTTAAATTTTTGGTTATAAGTTGTGACATTAAAATCATGTTAGGTTATTTTGAAAATCATCCAAAAGGGGGAGAATGTTGAGAAATATGTTTGGATAATTTTCAAAGTAATGATTTTAAGTGATGAATACTTAAAAATGTCACACATGGTGTTATATGTGATTAAAAGTTGAACAAGTTCACATCGATCGATCTATGTAAGGCAGATAAGTTTAAGACCTTTCTGTGAGACATCGATCTCTAAACCTAAGACACATCAATCGATCGATGTATATCGAACTCTCACTTCGATCAATCGATGTAGGTCAGAGACAAAACCTGAACCTTTATGTGAGACATCGATCTATGAAGCTGAGGCACTTCGATCGATCGATGTCTAGAGTTTTTAGAAATAATTTTCTAAAATGTGATAAAATGAATGTTTTCATTTGTACATGATTTATACATGCTCATTATGTGCTTATTATGTGTTTTTGGTGATTATTATTGTCTTGAGACTAACGTGCCTTGGAAGTTTCTACAACTTACCAAAAAGGGCAAAATTGGTATTTTAAGTTTTGTAGGAACATCATATGGTGAAAAATATTTCAAGTGCATATTATTATCTTGGTTATCATGACAAAGGTGGTATTGTGATTATTTCTGACCATCGGGGTCATTTCTGGAGTTTTATCTCACTAGGGGCATTTTGGTCATTTTACCCCCGAAGACAGTCTCGGTATTTTTACTCAAGGAATCTCTTGAGTATCTTATTATATTCATTCTGGAGTTCATTTAATATATTCTTGAAGATTATTTGGTGGTTTTCTATTTTATTCTCTCATTTGATGATTTTATCGACGGTGGCGGGATATGTGACGGTATTCGATGTCACGTTCTATTTTCTCTTGAAGACTCTTATATATATGTTATTGGAGGTTCTTAATCATCATCTTTCAGAGATTACAAGGTGTCCTTGGTGCAAGATTCATCACAATATGTCAAGAAGAAATGGGAATTTTGATATTATATGTTGACATAATCTTGTCAACTATTATTTGTTGATTTCTCCTCAAAAATCTGAGTTGGTATACATATACACAGCCTCCAAAACGTGATTATACAGGTGGAGATGATTTTTTTCTCATTTTATGAGTTGGAGACAAGAAGACAAACCAAAAGCAAGCTAGTTGGCAAAAGTTGCCAACTTGAAATTTCAAATTTGAATGTAATGGAGACAAGATTATTGGAGATGATTATGGAGGTGTTTTAATTCAAAATTCTCAGCCATCACATGGTCTAAAAGTTGGAGGGAATATGCCATCAATTCACTCTATAAATAGAAGGCAAGGTGAAGAAGAGAAGACACACACTTGAAAGCAAAAATTGAAGATTGTTGCCTTGCTATTCTCTTCTCATATTTTCGTTCATACTTTGTGTAGCTAAGGTGTTCCATTTCTAGTTGTTGTCCAGCTACACTATACACACCTTCTTGTGTCTTATTTGTAAGATTGATTAGCCAAATCTATAAGGCTACATCAATAGGTGATAGAGGTGTTGCAACCAAGAGTTGCATAAAGGTGTTCATCCAAGTCTTGAATAGGGTTGGTGTTTAACCCAAGGATCAAGCTTGGTTCTTGCTGTAATTTGGTTCATACCATAGTGAAATCCAAGGAAAGGTGTTCCTTGGGACTGGAGTAGGTCACATTGACCGAACCAGGATAAATTCTTGGTGTTATTGTCTTCTTTACATTTTTATGTTTTCTGCCCGTTTTTCACTACAGATTTCACACAATTTTTCACGTTTTGAAAAAATAGGTAAACACTTTCAAAATTCGTGATTTTTGGTGGAGTTATACTTCAGACTGTTAGCTTTCATTTGCAACAAGAATCACTTGATTTGAGCAAGGGAAAGTTAGTCTTTCAGTCTTTGCAAGATAACTGCTCCAATCTGGCTGCAATCTGACCAATTTTGAGAAAACTTAAATTCTGTATTTTTCAAGAGTTGGTTAAGGTCAGGGCCTTTTGGAAACTTCATCTACACATCCTAAGGAGTGTTTTGATATAAAGATCAACCTTTTTGGTTTATTATTCAAAGAGAAACACGTTTTGCAAAATCAGCAACATTCTATCCAATTCTGTCCAAATTGACCACCTGAATCTTTTTATTTATTTGAAGGGTCAAACGATCTCATTTTTGTATGATTTTTGGATAGAGTCTTTTTAACTCATTAAAGTTAAATTCTGGAAAGTTTCATAATTTTTGGAGTTGTGTACAATTATTTGTGAATTTTTGAAAAACAGGTTCTGAATCTGAGGTGGTTTCAGATTCTGTTTTCAAAGGGGATTTTAACAAAGGGTTGTAGTGTAATTTCCGCTAACCACTATTCACCCCCCCCCTCTAGTGGTGTTTATTGCAGGTGAACGGTCCAACACGCAGTGTATGTATATTTTTAGGCTATATATGTAGCGCCTCGCTATCGAAAAGTGTTAGGTCCGAAATACACTCTAGAGGGGGGGGGGTGAATAGAGTGTTTGGCTCTTTTGCGGAATTTTCTCGTTTGTCTAAAAAAAGGATATTCAAAATCAGAGCAAGAATTGGAGATGAGAAATAATGAATGAGTACACCGGATATAGAGTGGTTCGAATCGTAAATGATTCTACTCCACTACCACTTTGTTTCCAAAGTGGATTTTCAACAACTACTCTTCTTATTATGAACAATAAGAACAACCACAGCAACACTTACACTAACACTTTAGTGTAAGCAACAATAACAGCAACTTCTTGCACAAAACACACTTGTGCAACTACAGCAACTACAGCTCTTAGCAAGAATAACTTCTTACTTCCTCACTACTTCAACAAAAGTTCCCTCAAGAACTTCTCACAGTGGGTTGAAGAAATATAGTAAGGTTCACACTTTCTCACAAGTCTAAGCACAAGCAAGAGATCAAATATTTATGGTTCCTCTTGTGCTTGACTCTCTTTTTCTCAATATACAATAATGAAGATCAAAGAAAAGCTAGACAAGCTTTAAACAAATTTACAAGTATGAGAGAAATATACAACAATGGAAAATGAAGCTAGATGATGTTGAAAGTGTGTATTTGCTTCATCCAAGCCTTCTCTATTTATAGATGAAGTTCACCACGTTTTTGAGGCTCTCCACCAAGTCTTCATCTTCCAAAATGTCAAGATAATGCCCAAATAGTCTCTAGCCAACCTATGGAGTGATTTGATCTTGGATAGCCACCCTAGAGAATCTTAGACAAGTATACAATAGTCAAGGAAGCATGTAATCAGTTGAGTTAAAGTCCACAAGAAGTTTGAAGAAGATTGGAAAGAGAAAACCTTAAAAATCTGCCTTGGATTTTGTTCTAACGTTCAGAAAATTTGAATTCTGGAGGACATCGATCGATCGAAGTCCCTGGAAGGGAGAGATCGATGTCCTCAGAAGATTGCAGAATTTTAAACTGCCTGACATCGATCGATCGATGTCAAGGGCTGAAGTGACATCGATCGATCGATGTCACCTGGTTTAGAGATCGATGTATTCTGTTCAACATCGATCGATCGATGTCAGGGGCTGAAGTGACATTGATCGATCGATGTCCTTGTGGTTGATGGTTCGATGCTCTCAGATTGACATCGATCGATCGATGTCAGGGGCTGAAGTGACATCGATCGATCGATGTCCCCAGCTTGAGAGATCGATGTCAACCAGTGAGTTCCAATCTCAACCATCTTTGGACATAATGTGTTTTGCCCATCTTGCATCAAATATCAAACACAAATTTAAGTCATTCAAAACATCTTTTCATCATAAACGTTTTTACAACTTAACAATCTCCCCCTTTTTGATGATTTCAAAACCACAATTCATAAGATGTTTTTACATGATATTTTTTCAACTAAACTTGATATTTTTACAACTCCCCCTTAGTTCATGCTCCCTTATCATATGAACATCAATCTACCCAACATACTCCCCCTCAAACTATGCATCAAGTTTTGTATTTTCATCATTTCAATATGTAAAGCATATCAAGAGACTTCATGTCATGCTATACCAAATTCAACTTCTCAAACAAAATTATGTGATGAAAAAACAACCAATCTAAGTTTAGCCATTTGAATACCCATGCTTATCCAAATCATGCTAACATGTCCAACCAAATATGCCAAAACATGCCATACACATGCTAATGCCCAATCATGCTTGCCAACAAAACATCATGCCAACAACAATATCAAACCATCAACTAGCACCAACTTATCAACTTAGATATGCATAAAGCAATATCAAACAAAGCCAAAACAAGTCGTGCCAAAACCATATCAAGTTATCAACTAGCATGCCAAAACTATATCAAGCCATCAAATATAACATATCAAGCCATCTAGCATGCCAAAACTATATCAAGCCATCAAATATATCATATCAAGCCATCTAGCATACTTCTCCCCCTTTTTGAAAGCATAAAAAAATATCAAATGAAGGATAAAAATAAGTAGGAAATATCAAGTTTTGAGATACATAGATAAACTCAAACTTGCAAAACTATGCATAAGTACGAGAGAATGGGGAATCATAAAGGACTACTCCTCATCGGAGGAAAATGCTAAGCCAGGAAGGCACGCCTTAAGCTTGTTCTTGAGGCTCTTATATTTCTTCTCTATGGTTGAAACCCGTTTCTTGAGACTTGCATTCTCTTTCTCAAGCTCATCAATGCGTACAACTTCCGTAGTCAATTCTTCACCCCATTGACCAAGAGTGCGTTGGATGTCATTAATCTCGGCTTCAACATCGAAATCATCCCCGGAGTCACTGTCCTCCTCCATTGGAGCTTTGCCTTTGTCTACTCGGGAGGTAGGACTTGGATGGTTAGGTTGGGGTTCAACGGTTGGCTCAGTGGGGTGTGGTGGTAGTATCGGCTCATTCTCAGCTTCATCTTCCTCAGGGTCTTGAGCACCACCCCGTCGTTGCGCTTCCTTTCTTGACTTAAGGATTTGCTGGATGTTAGACTTTGAGTAATAATCCTTATTTGTAATGGCCTCTTCGTATTCGTCATCCAGTACTAAATTAGCGTTTCTCAATAATCTATATATCAGATTACTGTAGGGAAGTGCCTTTGATTTCTTGGTAACTGCCTCCAACACATTTTCAAAGAATACTTCCCCAAAGTTTACTTGCTCTCTCATGGCTATGCGGTAGGTAATATAGAAGTCTAGGTTGCTAGGAAGTTTTGCCGATTTTCCATTTACACAGAAAGTAACTATAGCAAGCAAAACTCGGTAAATCAAAGGCATGTCATTTGTGTTTTTCGTAGGGTGAAAGCCAAGAAAGGTTTTAAGTTCATTCTCGGTCACTTGGTATTTGTAAAAATCCCACTTCCAAGGATCGAAATCTTTGACTCCCTCATCAGGTGCACCAAGAATATCATTAATTTGTATGGTGTGAAATGAGACTACTTGACCATCAATAACCAAATTTCGAGAAAACGGATTTCCATTTAGATAGTCAATCCAAAGGTTTGCGTAAAACATCCGTGTATAACGAGTAGACATTGAACCCATCTCAGAGGAATCCCATAAAAACATCCATTTTTGAGCATACAACAAATCAATGATTGGTTTCAATTCTGCACTGCTCAAAATGTCCTCAATTTTGAGTAGTTTCAATGGAATAGTAGACCTATTGCTACTTTCCCATTCTGCAAATAATAATTGAGCTCTTTGAGATATATGAGTGTATATACCTGATCCTAGGGGTGCAGCCAGTGCATTCTCATATTCTCCAGTTTTAAGCCAAGGGAAATTTCGAATACCAAGGCTTTCTCTGACTTCATGGATTAGATGTTCTTGGGATGGCTCCGGTTGCTTCCGTAGTCCTGCTGTCCTAGAACCCGTTGGAGTGTGTTGTTGTGAAGTTCTTTGTCTTTTTGGATGATTCTTGGTTCTTGGTGCCATTTGAGAGAATTAGGTTACGAAATTCCTGAGTCTAGTGATGGAATATGAGGAATATAGGTGAATGTAGATAGTGTTCAAGAGAAAAATGAGGCTTGAGCAAGGATTTTGCAGTTTTGGGGGATGAAGTAGGTGTTTTTCGCCTGAGAAAAATTAGGGTTCGATGTGTGGAAATGAAGAAATGAGCGTCTTTCGCAGTTTTATAAGACCTGTCCCACTGACATCGATCGATCGATGTCTGGGACTTCGATCGATCGATGTCCTGAACATCGATCGATCGATGTCTTAAGAGACATCAGTCTCTGAGATTTCCACATAGATCGATCTATGTATGCAGAATTTTTAATTTTGATATTTTTAACCCTTTAACCATTGTTTATTATTCCTAATCTTGTTCTAATTGATTCGAATGTTTCAGTTGGAAGGGATTTGGTGAATATATCAGCTAGTTGATCATTTGTTGGAACAAATTCAATGCATACCAATCCCTTTTGGATGCAATCTCTTATAAAGTGATGTCTTACTTCAATGTGTTTTGTCCTACTATGATGAACTGGATTTTGTGCTATACTTATGGCTGATGTGTTGTCACATAGGATGGGAACTTTATCAAACTTAACATTGTAATCGTTCAGGGTGTTGATCATCCAAAGTAGTTGTGCACAACACAAAGCGGCCGATACATATTCGGATTCCGCCGTGGAAAGTGACACACTATTTTGTTTCTTGGAGAACCAAGAAACTAAGCAATCTCCAAGGAATTGACATGTCTCGGAGGTGCTTTTCCTATCAACAAGATTTCCGGCATAGTCGGAGTCACTATATCCTCTTAGATCAAAACAACCATTTTTTGGATAAAACAATCCAAAGTTCAAAGTTCCTTTTAAATACCTAAAAATTCGTTTAATAGCAACTAAATGCGATTCCTTAGGCATACATTGAAATCTAGCACATAAGCACACAGGATGCAAAATATCCGGCCTACTAGCGGTCAAATAAAGTAAACTACCAATCATACCCCTATACTTTGTTACCTCAACCGGCTTTTCTTTTTCGTCTTTGTCAAGCTTTGTACTTGTGCTCATCGGAGTGCTCACACTTCTTCCATCCTCGAATTTGTACTTCTTGAGCAAATCCTTTGTGTACTTTGTTTGAGATATGTACACTCCATCTTGAGTTTTCTTGATTTGTAGACCAAGAAAGTAGTTGAGTTCACCCATCATGCTCATTTCAAATTCTCCTTCCATCAATTTTGCAAAATGCTCACAAAGAGAATCATTAGTTGCACCAAATATAATATCATCCACGTAAATTTGAACAAGCAATTGATGGTTTCCTTGTTCTTTAATAAAAAGAGTAGTGTCGACTTTTCCTCTTGAAAACTCATTCTCAAGAAGGAAGTTACTTAATCTATCATACCAAGCCCTAGGAGCTTGTTTAAGTCCATAAAGGGCCTTTTTGAGTCTAAAAACATGATTTGGATAATCATGATTTTCAAACCCCGGAGGTTGAGCTACATAGACCTCTTCTTGAATTATTCCATTCAAGAACGCGGATTTCACATCCATTTGATATAGTTTGAAATCCTTATAGCATGCATATGCTAATAACATTCTAATAGCTTCTAACCTAGCCACAGGGGCAAAGGTCTCATCATAGTCTATGCCTTCCTCTTGCCTATAGCCTTGGGCTACTAACCTAGCTTTGTTTCTAGTGATGTTTCCTTTATCATCCATTTTGTTTCTAAATACCCATTTAGTGCCAATTACGGGATGATCACTAGGTTTAGCAACTAATTCCCAAACATCACTTCTTTCAAATTGATTTAATTCTTCTTGCATAGCTAATATCCAATCTTCATAATTTATTGCCTCCTTTATATTTTTAGGCTCAACTTGTGAAATGAAAGCATTTTCATTGAATTTTCTCCTAGTCATTATGCCTTGGCTAGTTTCACCTAATATCAACTCTTTAGGGTGATCTTTCCTATACTTATATGAATCCGGTAAATTTGAGGTATCTCCTCCTACTTCTTCATTTTCAACCTTAGGTTCAAGTGGATCAATCCTAAGGTCAATAACAATATTACTTTTTGGATTCTCAAATTTCTCTATATGGCTTACTTCAATTATTTCATCATCATCATCATCATTAATGTTTGAATTGTCCTCATTGAGTTCACTAAATTTGACATGAATTGATTCTTCAACTTTCATGCTTCTTTTATTATGTACTCTAAATGCCTTGCTATTTTGAGCATAGCCCATAAAGATTCCTTCATCCGCTTTGAAGTCGAGTTTATCCAAGTTATCTTTGGTGTTAAGTATAAAGCACTTAGAACCAAAAACCTTGAAATAACCAATATTTGGTACTCTACATTTCCAAAGCTCATAAGGAGTCTTTTTGAGAAATGGTCTCAAATAAACTCTATTGATCACATGACAAGCGGTATTTACCGCTTCGGCCCAAAAATATTTGGGTAACTCAAATTCGTTTAGCATGGCTCTACTCATTTCTTGAAGTGTTCTATTCTTCCTTTCCGCAACACCATTTTGTTGAGGAGTTCTTAGAGCTGAGAAATTGTGTCCATACCCCTTGGATACACAAAATTCTTGAAATTCTCCATCAAACTCACCACCTCTATCACTTCTAATTTCCTTAATTGTGTCATCTCTTTGATTTTCTAATCTTTTACAAAGCTTTATAAATTCTTGGCATGCATCATTCTTTTTAGCTAAGAACATTACCCAAGTGTACCTAGAGAAGTCATCTACCACCACAAAGGTGTAATGTTTTCCACTTAGACTTGCCGTACCAATATCCCCATACAAATCCATATGAAGCAATTGTAGGGGTTTGGTGGTGGAGATTTCACTTTTGGGTTTGAAGCTTGTTTTAACAAGCTTTGCCTTTTGACAAGTGTCACATAAGCCATGGTTTTCGAAATTTAATTTGGGAAGACCTTGGACCTTTTCATTTTTGCAAATCTCTTTGAAGTTTTTAAAGCTAATATGTCCAAGTCGTCTATGCCATAGTTGAGTCAAATCATTTTTGGCAACTAGGCAAGAAACATTTTGTGATATCAAATCATGTGTGCTAAATTTGTAAACATCATTTTTACGAATAGCTTCAAAAACAATCTTATCGTTCTTTTTCACAACACATTTTCTTTTCACAAACTCTATTTGAAAATTAGCATCACATAGTTGGCTAACACTTATCAAATTATACTTAAGCCCTTCTACATATAGTACATTATTAATAGTAAAGGAAGAATTACCAATTTCTCCATGTCCAAGGATTTTGGCTCTCCCATTGCCAAAATGCACCGTTCCACCATCTTGGAGCTTGAGCTTGGTGAACAACGTCTTGTCTCCGGTCATGTGAGTTGAACATCCGCTGTCCATAAGCCATTTGGTTCCTTCTTCTTTGGCTACTCCATTTATCTTGAGAGCCTACAAAACCAAAAGATGTATGCATTGGTACCCTTTGATGGTTGGGTCCTTTAGGGTTAGTTTTTCGACCCTTAGGCTTCCAAACATATGTGCTTTCAAATCGAGCTTTACATGCTTTCTTTACATGTCCTAGTTTGTTGCAATAAAAACAAGTGGGTACATGCTTTGGTTTAGAAGATGATGAATTTTGTTGTGTTTTTCTATTGTTTGCCTTTTTCTTTAAGGACTTAGGTTTAATAGAAGAAGATGATGAGTTAAATCCTAAACTGGATTTATCATTTCTAATTCTTTGATTTCCAAGTAGTATGTCTAAGTTGTTTTTACCATTTGTTAGTCTTTGTAAGTCTAACTTTAGTTTCTCACATTCTTTTCTAATTTCTTCATTTTCAAGAGCTACGGTTTTATACATGGTAAGTATGGTATCATGCTCTTGAAACATCAAAATATTTTTGTCATGCAAGCTCTTATTTTCTAAAACGCATTTCTTGAATTCTTTCTTTAAATGCTTATATTTCAAATTTAATTTCTCAAAGTCATCTTGCAAATCTCCTATTTCATCATGCAAATTTGAAGGGTAGAATTTACCTCAAGGTCATCTTCAATCGCCATAAGACAAGTATGTTGAAACTTTGGATTGTCAACCATTGCCACAAGTCCAACACCTTGATCTTCACTCTCTTCTCCTTCCGATTCCAAAAGGAGATCATCCCACGTGGTTACCTCCGCATTGAGGGCTTTCTTCTTTTAAGGAAAGACCTTCTTCTCTTGCTTTTGTGGTTCTTTTACGTGGCAATCGGCAATGAAGTGACCGGGTCGACCACATCTATAGCAATTTTCACTTGCTTCCTTTTCTTTAGATGGTTTCTTGAAAAACTTTCTTGCCTGAGCTTTGTTTCTAGTTGCCATTCTTCTAAATTTTCTTACTAGAAGAGCAACTTCCTCATTCGATTCATCAGACTCTACTACCAATCCTTTGTGTGATGTTTGTGTAGGCTTGATGGGATTCATCCTATTTTGTTCATCAATAAGAATTTCATGAGTAAGAAGATTACCGGATAGCTCATCAAGGATAAGAGTCTTGAGATTCTTTGATTCGGTGATGGCAGTGACTTTGGGTGTCCATTCTCTTGGCAAAGAGTTGAGGAGTTTTGAGACAAGGTCTTCATTTGAGATTTTCTTGTCAACCATGGAGAGTTGATTCACTATTCGTGTGAATCGATCGATTGTCTCCTCAATCTTCTCACCGCTTTTCATTCCGAACATCTCATACTCCTTCATGAGCACAAGTCGTTTGGCCATTCTTACTTGCTCAGTTCCTTCATGTATCATTTCAAGCCTTTTTCATGCCTCATGAGCTGTTTCAAGACCTTGAAGTCTTATAAGCTCGGTGGTGGTGAGAGCACTTGAGAGAATATCAAATGCTTTGCCATTAATGGCAAATCTTATCTTTTCTTCATCGGTGTAGTCATCCTCATCTTTGAATATTGATTCTCCTTTTGAGTTGGTAATCATAGGAACTTCAATTCCTTTGACAACGGCTCTCCATATATCGAATCCACAGCCTTTCAAGTGATTGATCATTCGAAATTTCCACAAGGAATAATTTTGGGCATCAAACATAGGTGCTTTAGTGTTTGATCCGGAAAATAGTGCAGTAGGCTTAGGAGATGAAGAGGTTGAGGTTGAGGTTGAGGTTGCCATGATCTTTAACCTTGCTACTTGCAAAGATAGGCCAAGCAATCAAGGTTAAGCTCTGATACCAATTGTTAGGTCCGAAATACACTCTAGATGGGGGGTGAATAGAGTGTTTGGCTCTTTTGCGGAATTTTCTCGTTTGTCTCAAAAAAAAGGATATTCAAAATCAGAGCAAGAATTGGAGATGAGAGATAATGAATGAGTACACCGGATATAGAGTGGTTCAAATCGTAAATGATTCTACTCCACTACCACTTTGTTTCCAAAGTGGATTTTCAACTACTCTTCTTATTATGAACAATAAGAACAACCACAGCAACACTTACACTAACACTTTAGTGTAAGCAACAACAACAGCAACTTCTTGCACAAAACACACTTGTGCAACTACAGCAACTACAGCTCTTAACAAGAACAACTTCTTGCTTCCTCACTACTTCAACAAAAGTTCCCTCAAGAACATCTCACAGTGGGTTGAAGAAATATAGTAAGGTTCACACTTTCTCACAAGTCTAAGCACAAGCAAGAGATCAAATATTTATGGTTCCTCTTGTGCTTGACTCTCTTTCTCTCAATATACAATAATGAAGATCAAAGAAAAGCTAGACAAGCTTTAAACAAATTTACAAGTATGAGAGAAATATACAACAATGGAAAATAAAGCTAGATGATGTTGAAAGTGTGTATTTGCTTCATCCAAGCCTTCTCTATTTATAGATGAAGTTCACCACGTTTTTGAGGCTCTCCACCAAGTCTTCATCTTCAAAAATGTCAAGATAATGCCCAAATAGTCTCTAGCCACCCTATGGAGTGATTTGATCTTGGATAGCCACCCTAGAGAATCTTAGACATGTATACAATAGTCAAGGAAGCATGTAATCAGTTGAGTTAAAGTCCACAAGAAGTTTGAAGAAGATTGGAAAGAGAAAACCTTAAAAATCTGCCTTGGATTTTGTTCTAACGTTCAGAAAATTTGAATTCTGGAGGACATCGATCGATCGAAGTCCCTGGAAGGGAGAGATCGATGTCCTCAGAAGATTGCAGAATTTTAAACTGCCTGACATCGATCGATCGATGTCAGGGGCTGAAGTGACATCGATCGATCGATGTCACCTGGTTTAGAGATCGATGTATTCTGTTCAACATCGATCGATCGATGTCAGGGGCTGAAGTGACATCGATCGATCGATGTCCTTGTGGTTGATGGTTCAATGCTCTCAGATTGACATCGATCGATCGATGTCAAGGGCTGAAGTGACCTCGATCGACCGATGTCCCCAGCTTGAGAGATCGATGTCAACCAGTGAGTTCCAATCTCAACCATCTTTGGACATAATGTGTTTTGCCCATCTTGCATCAAATATCAAACACAAATTTAACTCATTCAAAATATCTTTTTATCATCAAAACGTTTTTACAACTTAACAAAAAGTACGTAGGCTGGAACCTTATTAATCAATATCTCATCTAACATGTGCAGGGTTAGACATATAACGCGTAACCACAGGAAAGAAAGGTATTTAAAGCAACTGGAACTTTAACACTTAATTACATGTACCTGCTACGACGTCGCCGGCCTCCTCGACATCAGCGTGTGTCATGACATGCACTCGGGCATTAGTGTTCGGCCTCCCCTTTTGCTGCATCTGACCCTGCTGTGGGGATGTTGCCTGTCTCTGCGCGGGACAATCTCTGGCAAAGTGCCCTGGGGCGCCACACCTATCGCAAACGTCCCTGGTCCTCTAGCACTGACCCAGATGAAAACGTCCACACTGGACACATGGTGTAGTAGGTACCACCGCCCTCACTAGCTGTGCATCAGTCACCGATGGTCCGTCGATAGCAAGTGGCTGAGTAAACGGTCTCTACTGCTGCGGTGGTCGAAAAGAGCTTCCCGGCTGCTGGCGGCGGGACACCTTCAGCCATCTCCCTGGTTTCCCAGAATGATACTCCTCTCGTGGCCGCTTCATCCGGTCATCTGCCGCGTCCCTCCTGAGGTCACTCTCAACATCCTGGCATACCTCAAGTAGCTCCTCAAAGATCCCCGGTCTGGCACAAATAATCAAAGACTGAATGCAAAGGCTCAGTCCCGTCTTGAACTTGGACACCTTTGCCTTCTCGTTATCCATAACGAAAGGCATATATCTCCCTAGCGCATGAAATCTCCCCGAGTACTGGTCCACGGTCATGGACCCCTGAGTAAGTAGCTGGAACTCAGTCATCCTCCTCTGCATGACACTCTCAGGAATGTAGTGCCTCTGGTACTTCTCTCGGAACTGGGTCCAAGTCAACGGTGGGGTCAACCTGCACTACACGCTAAGCCACCATCCCTAGCATCATCCTCGAGGAATGAAACGACCACCTCCATCTTAAGGTCATCGGGAACCTACAATAACCTCAGCTGCTCGGTCACATTCTGGAGCCAGATCTCGGGCTCCTCTGGCCGTGTAGTGCCCTTAAACATCGGTATCCGGGAGTGCTGCATCTCCTTATAAAAGAATCGAAGTCCTGGGGGGTGGTGGTGGTGGCTGCTGCTGCTGCTGCTGTAGGTGAGCCATCTGTACGTGCTGCTGAGCCACCAAGGTAGTCAGGGTGGCTAGGGTATCAGCGAGGACTTGGAGGATGGCCCCCTGACCCTGATGGTCATCACCGTCGTGCCTTCCATTATCTACTGGCTCACGTCGTAGAGGCATTTTACTGAAGTTTGAGTTCATAAAGAGAATGCAAATTAGTCAAAATAAGTTAATTTAATCGTATGCGGTGTGAAATGGTAATCAGGCAAGAAAGCTCACCAGCGGCACACACCTCCCTTAACCCAATCATAACTTAGGTCTACTTCATTTATTAGGGGTATAATCGTCATTTCTAGGAAAAAATCATAGCTTATGTCTAGGTGATCTAGTTGACCCTGCATTTCCGAGGCGGATCTGAAGCCTCGGCTCTGATACCACATGTAGCGCCCCACTATCAAAAAGTACGTAGGCTGGAACCTTGTTAATCAATATCTCACATAACATGTGCAGGGTTAGACATATAACACGTAACCACATGAAAGAAAGGTATTTGAAGCAACTGGAACTTTAACACTTAATTACATGTATATGCTACGACGTCACCGGCCTCCTCGACGTCGACGTGTGTCATGACATGCACTCGGGCATTAGTCTTCAGCCTCCCCTTCTGCTGCATCTGGCCCTGCTGTGGAGGTGGTGCCTGTCTCTGCGCGGGGCAGTCTCTGGCGAAGTGTCCTGGGACGCCACACATATAGCAAACGTCCCTGGTCCTCCAGCACTGTTCCTGATGTTAGGGTTCGGGAGCGAGGCGCTACAATATATAATCGGCATCCCTTATGCTGCTTTATCATGTGAAATGCCCTTAAGCCAAATTCCTAGACTCCTTTGAGGGACTCACCCTGCGTGATACCAAACTTGTGTTGCTTTTGGACAATCCTTAAGCACATAAAGTAGCAGTCTCATGTATTTAAGATTAAGCAATTATGATAAGGATGAAACTTAGGCAGGTGATTCAACACAGTTTCTGGAAAATTAGTCCACCCTGTTATAGCGAAACACCTATCCAGGCGTTACCAAATTCTTTTAAGTCCTTTACAATTGTTGCCTACAATTTAGGGCCTATGAACTTAACCATCAGATAACAAATTTAAAAGTGTTTAATGCATCCTACAATTTCACTATTCTACTCATTGAAGGCTTCCGTCCTCTTTCTTCCTCTGATCCTATTATTGCATTAAAATCTCCACACACCATTCAAGAAGTTAGGATTTCTTTGATTGATTGGGAAATTTGTCCAGAAATCTTGTTTATTGGTCGGATCTGGTTTCACATATACGGCCATACACATCCACGGCTGCTCTTGCTACATTTTGAAAAATTGAGTCATTTCATCCTTGGTGGCATCAAAAACTTCGACTTTGCCCAAGTTTATGACCCGAACAACTCGAAATCCCTACACTTCTACCCTCATATGGTGTTGCAAGGAGCTCTTTTAAGTTGAAGTTTTTCACTTAATTTCATGGCTATTTTTCTGTCGTCTCTAGTCCCAACAAGAATCACCATCTCGGGTTTGTCTTTAGTAATCAAACTCTGATGTCTTCTGGAATTACATGTTCCTATGAAATTCTAAAGCATTATCCACGCTATGTCAATTTCACAGTTGTGACAAGACTGTCTCCAATACTTCATTGATCACGTACATCTTACTAGAGCTAGATAGCTCCCCGTCGTAATGACATTCCCACAAATTATCGTGCCTACTGGTCTTGTTGGCTGTCTGATCATCATTGCTGTGAATTTTATCTGTGTGTGTACCATATTAAAGAAGTGAAAATCCTCCACCTCCAGATTCCAGCTTGTGTGAGCAGACTCCAGTGCAATCTCTTGTGTTAAAGCCACCTCAAGAATTTTTGCAGTTCCATAAGTTAAGCTTGAAGGATCTTTTTGTATTACGGGATGAAGAGAAAATATCTTCTATATCAACCTCTATCCTATCATTTTTCGCATTAGATGACACCATCTTATGTGTATTTAAGTCTTGTCAAACTAATGTATGGTATGATCCCACTCGATGTGATAAAATATGAGATAAAGAATATGATAGAAGATCCTTTTCTTTAGATGAATAGAACTAAACAACGACAAATATGACCAGGACGGTCCTCAGCTATTTAGCTCCACCTGGGCTAATAATGACGCAGGCTGGCTTGGGACTATCTCAGCTGCTCAGACTCATCACCTGGTCAGGTACGAATTCACAGGTACAGAACACACGGTGGACTTTGGCACCAATTGAGGTCGGCCATTACAGTGACGTTGACCGCAACCATTAAATTAGCAGCACCAATCAAGTCATCTCTGCCAACAAGTGCCCTAAAGCTTTGTTGAGTCAGTTCAACCTCGGTGTCTTTTCCATATATGCAGCTTCATGTAGCAACACGACATGTGGTGCGATGGCACTGGCACTTGACCAACATTTATAAACGGAACAAGGCACGTGGCAACATCTAATGGAACCCACATGCACTAGCCAGTCAAAGGGGTACAAAAGACATCAAAGCCACTAGACAGAAGGTATGTTCGAAGATATTGGATGTTGCACAAAGAAGATTCTTAATTTAATTTCTCAAACTTTCTTTCAAAGAGAAAGTTCTTCAAATTTTAACAATAACAAGCTACCAAACATGATCAAATTCATGACTAATTTGAGCATCATATAGTTTTTCCTAAAATAACAACTCCAGGGCTTACTAAATCTTGTAGGTTTCCAATAACAAGTTCTTCAAAGCCACGTTTGGTTCATCTTTAGATCAAAAGGGGTGAGATTTCCATCACCATTTTGGTGCTAAAAGAAAGGCCATCAAGGACTTTTGCTTTTTTGGTCTAAGCGCACATAAAACCATCTTGAAATATGCAAATACAATCAATGGTGAGGAAAATTTATAGAGTGGGAAAAAAGAGGGTCAAATTGTGCATTGGAGCAGGGCTTCAATGAACAGGTTGGGTACCGTGATCAACATTCAGGAATCACTTATAAAGAACACATGCAAGCTATTCAATATGTTGCTCAAAACATGGGTATGTTCCAAGCATTGGTCAAACTGAGCAAATGGAAGACCAGAGGCCACACGTGCCATTGAAGACCTTCATAACAAACGTCAAGCTAAATTCAAAAGAATATTCCTCCATGCCAAGGGATGAATATGTGGTAGATATGAGAGGCAAAGGCAGAAAGCCTTAGACCGAGCCTCCACCTTCTAAAAGAAATCTCTTAGAATTTAAGACGCGTCACTCCAAGTACGTGCACCAGACATCACTGTCTCATTATGGCCGAGTTGGTTCTAGGGACAAGTGATCCTCAGCCGGCTAGGAGTACGCGGACAGGTGCAAGAAAGTCTATTTTTCAAAAATATTACAGAATATGTGGTCGCAGATAACTCAAGACGCCTACAATAGACACCCATAATAGCACTTCGGACCCAATGGATCACCTCTACCAATTTTAAATAGTGATGAATTTGAAGAATGCACCTGATCCTCTGAGGTGCAAAACATTTCGTATAAATTTGAGGAGAAAGGCTCATAGATGGTTTCAAGGGTTTCTATCTCTATCTAGTTACTCTTTTAGGCAATTGGACCAAAGGTTTAAGACACAGTTTGTGTCTTCTAAACTTTTTCTCAAAAAAGCTTCACATTTGTATACAAAACGCTTCACCTGAGGAGTCAGTCCCCTATTATACACAACGCTTGACCTATGAGTCTCTCAAAGTTTGAGACCACGATGATGGAGTTATGGTTGCAGCATTCGTTAACGAGCTGAGGCTAGGCTACTTCTTCTACCAGATGGCCAAGGAGAATCCTAAGTCACTGGGAGCTTGTCTGAAAAAAGCCCACCAGCTCGCCCACAGCAAAGAGTTAGACAAACATATTGAAGAGAGAGGTTGAGCGTGCCTAGCCAAATCCTAGACGAGCTGATTCTAAGAAAGAAGCTCGCTAAAAATCGAAGGAGAACCGCAGTGCCTTTGATCGATTAGGGACCGAGGTAAGAAAAGAATCTTGAACCGACATATAAAAGGATAGACTGCAGGATGAACCGCAACCACGGTCGGGCCGAGATTAAAAAAGAGTACTAAATTGTACTAAAAATATCAAAAGGATATTAGCTATCACACTGAAAATTACAGAATTTAGCGCGTCCAGTTGAACTCCTTATTGAAAGTGGTCATCTTCATGACTCTATGACCCACAGTCACGATTGTATGTTCGGTTAGATTTCTGTCGACCCCCTTCTAAAGTGAGATGCCGAAAAGATAATATGTGCTGACATGATGATAACAATGAAGGAAGCTGACCGTGATTTTGCATGTCAGCGTCAGGTAAATGCGATAGTTTATATGCTTTCTATCGGACCTGTTCTAACAAGGTCAAGGCCAGAATCGGAGGGATCTAAAATTTCAAATAATGCATCTAAGAATAAGGCCAAGTTATCACATAAATTAACATACGCTCCTGAGGATCCAATTCCCCTGACTATATGAATGATGGTTTGGTGATTGTCGTCATTGTCAATCTTGCTTCAAATAACACTGTGAAGATGCGCCTTATGCTGATACAGACAGCATAAAACGTTATGTGCTATAACATTGAGGGGGTGTTCATTACATCTTGTCTTCACTCCATTATTTGAGTTTTCTGGAGCAACATAGCAGTCAGCAGGTTTGGTTACATTGTCGGCAACTTTTGGCAAACTCCCGAAGTGCTGAACATTGTGAGTGGTTTTGTCGTTGTGAATAAGAGGTCGGCTTACAACATTCTGCTTGTGTAGCCTGTCCTGCATGACTTGGAGGCAGTCATATCTCCATTGCATATCAGTTTAAAATTTCTATCACCGGCCAGGATAAAAACCGTGCATGGAGATTTACAGTGGCCCAGACCTGTTATGTAGTTGTGATCAAAGGCAAATTACCTATGTAGCAGGTCAGCTTCAGTGACGTTGTGCCTCCGGCAAAGGAGAAACTTGAGTCCAACGATGCAATTTAAGATTTCATCTTAGATACGAAGAGACCAGATAAGAGTTGCACACATCAGACCCTCCTTACCCTGTCATAGGCGAGAGCATCTAAGACAATTGAAAAATTTGTTGTATTTCTTCTTTTAGAGACGTGTTCCATGTCACTTAATAATGTCCGCCAAAAACAAAGGTGTAAACAATCTGAACCTAATTGACCATTTCTTTATCAAGTCAAAGATTCTATAATCTCAAGATTGTTCGATCATGTTTTAAAATGCTCGAGCTCAGTTTGAATCAATTATGACGATGACTCTGCTCGACTCGAATATGTCTGACTATTTTTAAGCAATAATCAAACAAGATCGACTGTGATTTGCTCATTTGTTCGAGTTTGTTCTTTTGCTCCATAGAAGACCAAAATTTTCTTTGATACTATGCAATTAACATGCTTTTGCTCAACGAGCAAAGTCAATTTGTTGAATTCTTGAGTCCAACTCGAGATCGGCTCGAGATTGATTATAATTGATTTTATTGAGCCATTTCACGAATCGATCACAAATTTTTCATGAGCATTTTGATTTATTTACATCCCTAGTTGAAAATAGATAGGTTTTCTCTTCGACCCCTTTCTCTCTCCACTTGATTAAAAAACAAAAAAAAAGGCTGATTATTTTTTGGCTTGATCAATGCATGATACTGTGTTATTGTGAATTTTGGAAAGCAAAAGTTGCATTTGGTCTGCTCTAGTTGGAAAAATTACATCATGATCTGTTCTAACTCTCCATCTCAAAAATTTTTTGTCATGGTAAGATGGCCAAACAAATTTTTATCACTATTCAATTTTATTTTTAGTTGGTTAAATTGATGTAAAATAGAGAAATCACGTAAGTGTTAATTGAAAAGCATCATTAAAAATTCAACTATTAAATATTTTTATTTTTAAAAAGTGAATAATATTTTCAAAACAAATCTAAATAGAAGACAATATCTTTTGAAACGAAGGGATTAGTTTAAATTTTGACTATACACCCCCAGTTTAAACAAAAGTACAAAATGCATGCTCTGCCAAAAATTGACATTTCATAAAAGGTGTAACTGAAGATTCACAAACCACAAGGCAAAACATTTTTCAAGCCACATAATGATGTAGTTTTAATTACTCTATTGTATAATACGGTTTCTGATAGAATAATATTTATGCAGTTATTCTATAAATTATTTGAATGATGAAATGTTTGTTTATGAAAAATTACTACTCTTTACATCCCAGAATTATTATTATTGTTTGACTTTAGTATAATTTAAAGAAGTCAAAATTACCATTCTATCATTAGCTGGTCTATTGATGTAAAATAAACGATTACTGTAAAAGCTAATTAGAAAAGTACTATAAAAATTTTGATTACTGACATTCTTTTATTTTTATAAAGTAAACAACATTTTTAGTACAAAACAAAATAAAAAAATAACTGTATTTTTTTTATTCATAGGCAGATTCCTGTTGGTTAATTTCCTTATATGATAAGGTTTAGTAAGCCTCCTAAGAAGTAGGAGTCTTACTTTGAATTTATTTCCTTTTCTAAAGTTTATCTTTTCCTATTAGGTAATGGTTTGTTTAGACTAGGGTGTCTATAAAATAGGGGTCGGCGGAACCATTGTAGTGGCGGCGAGTAGTAGTTCGGTTTTGAGTTATTTTCCGAACATCAATAAAAGTTTGTTGTGCTTTTACGCGTTGTGTTCTTGAATCTATTGTTTACTTCAATTGGTATCAGAGCAATTGGTGTTTACTTCAATTGGTATCACAGCCGAGGCTGTTTGAAGAGGGAGGAGCCACCATGGAGGGTTGCCGTGTGTAGGTTGATCCCGTGAGGAGGTTGCCGTGTTCTTCGTATCAACAAGGGCCGGATTCTGTTCAACGAGTATTTAATTGAAATAAAAGGAGTGAAAAAGAGGCCGCCTCCTTAAGCCGAAAGGAATCGGCTGAAGTAATCTTTCAAAACAAGGGCCGAAAGGAGCAGGCCTTTTAAAATAAAAAAAATTAAATCTTTCCTCTCAGGCCGAAAGGTATACGGCCAAAAGGGGATCAAACAGGGGTTTTGATCAACGAGTTCTTGGAAGGATCCAACCACAATGAGTGAAGTCGGTGAAAGTAGCGCAAGGCCCGTGAGCACCGCAAGTCAAACGCGTGGAAAGGAGGTAAGTTCCGCAACCGTTCAATGTCCGATGTTATCTCCAACCAATTATGCCGTGTGAGCTATGCGCATGAAGGTTGTTCTTAGGGTTCACAAAGTATAGGATACAATTGATCCGGGTTCGGATGATGCTGAAAAGAATGATATAGCGATTGCCCTCTTGTTTCAAGCGATCCCCGAAAACTTGATCTTGCAAGTTGGTAATCAAGAGACCTCAAAAGCAATTTGGGATACCATCAAGACTCGCTATCTTGAGGCGGATAGAGTATGAGAGGCGCGTCTCCAAACCCTAGCCGCCGAGTTTGATAGACTCAAGATGAGGGAAACCGATTCTATTGATGTGTTCGCTGGAAAGTTGTCCGAAGTAGCAGCAAAATCGGCTACTTTAGGGCAGCCCTTAGAAGATTCCAAGATGGTCAAGAAATTTCTAAACGGATTGCCAAGATCGAAGTTTATACACATCGTTGCATCACTCGAACAAGTGTTGGACCTAAACAAAATCGACTTCGAGGATGTGGTTGGTCGTTTGAAAGCGTACGAGGAACGAATTAATGAAGAAACTATTAATTCAACTCCTCAAAGTTCACTCTTATATACTAACGCCGGGGAAAAGCGAGGGTCCTCGGATCAAAAGGGTCGTGGCCGTGGGGCACGCAGTAGGGGCCGCGGTCGGGGAAGAGGCCACGACAACAGGGCCGATCCCCAGCATGGCGGCAATGTGGCCGCAGATTCCAGCCGAGATAAAGGAAAAGGAAAAACGCGAAGGGATCCTTCAAGTTTGATATTCTTTCGGTGTGAGAAACCGGGACACTTCGCGAGTAAGTGCCCCGAAAAGATAGCAAGGTCGGGTGATGCTCTTATGGCCGATGGTCATGATGTTGACGAGACTATCTTTGTGCATGAGATTAATTTGAATGAGAAGAACTTGATGCCTAGTAAGTTGACTTCTCAATCCATTGATGATCACGTATGTTATCTTGACAACGGAGCTATCAATCATATGTCGGGGAATCAATCCTATTTCTCCGAGATGAATGAAAACATAAAAGGGAAGATGAGATTCGGAGATGGATTGTTTGTTGAGATCAAAGGAAAGGACTCAATAATTCTTCAAGGAAAATCGGGTGAGCAAAGGTTGTTAAGTGGAGTCTATTATATACCGGAGTTGTGGCGTAATATAATTAGACTCGGGCAAGCAACCGAAGTCGGGTACGAGGTAAGGCTTAAGGGTGAAAGTTTATTGTTGTATGATAAGGAGGGCCGCGTGTTAATGAGGGTGCCTAAGAGCCCAAATAGATTATATAAGATCAATATAAAACCGGGTGTTCCAACATGTCTTCAAAGTAAGATTGATGAAGAAGCATGGAAGTGGCATGCACGCCTAGGACATGTGAGTTTCAAAACCTTGAAGAACATGACGAGAAGAGACATCGTACGTGGATTACCTTATATTGATCATGAGAATCGGATATGCGAGTCGTGTCTCGTTGGCAAGCAATCGCGATTGCCGTTTCCTCCCAACACCAAGTGGCGCGCGGATGCATCCTTAGAGCTCGTACACGGAGATTTGCTTGGCCCTATCACACCCAGTTCACTTGGCAGAAATAGGTATGTGTTTATGCATATTGATGATTACTCACGATATATGTGGTCTTATTTGTTGAAGGAGAAGAGTGGTGCACTTGAGATCTTCAAGAGATTTGTGGTGATGGCCGAAAAAGCCACTTCTAAAGAATTAAAGGTGTTTCGTTCCGATAGAGGAGGGGAGTTCACCTCTATCGCATTCAACACATTTTGTGAAGAGAAGGGCATAACACGACATTTGACGACTCCATATTCACCCCAGCAAAATGGAGTCGTAGAACGCCGTAATCGGACATTAATGGAGATGACAAGGAGTATCTTGAAGGCTATGTGCATACCTAATTATATGTGGGGAGAAGCGGTTCGACAATCAACATAATTGATTAATCGTCTTCCCACGAGAGCATTACAAAATAAGACGTCATATGAGATGTTCAAAGGAGAAAACCAAGTATTTATCACATAAGAATCTTTGGGTGCCTACCCTATGCAAAGAATGAAATGCATCATTTGAAGAAGCTTGATGATAGGGCACGGCCACTAGTACATCTTGGGACCGAGCCGGGCACAAAGGGGTATCGCCTTTATGATCCCAAGACAAGGAGAATATGCATAAGCCGCGACGTTATCTTTGATCAGAGTCTTGGATGGAATTGGGAGGATCAAGGACACGAGACATTGAAGTCGCCGGGCATGTTCCAAGTGGTATAGCATAATACACTTGACGAAGGAAAAGGACCTACGTATATCTCATCGGCCCCGGAGACGACACAGCCACCCGAGGCCTTGGACCCTTCGGCCCTGCCAAGCCCAAGGCCGACAGCTCCCAGTCAGATGGCGGAGCAATCAGCCAGGCCGCATGCTCCCAGCCCGATGGCGGAGCAGTCCGCCCTCAGCCTCGTGCAGCCGAGAGAGGCTAGCGCATCATCGTGCTCGATCCGGAAGAATTTGATCCGCCTCCGACGACACGCAAATCAAGCCGACCCAAGGCCCAACCTATGTATCTAGATGATTATGTTCTTGCGTCATATATGGATGATGATGATGTTGCCTTGATGATTGATGACGAGCCAAGGACTTTTGTTGAAGCAAAAGATTCGAAGGAATAGATGATCTCTATGAAAAATGAAATAGATTCTATCAACAAAAACGAGACTTGGGTGCTAGTTGACAAACCCGAAGGCGTTAAACCAATAGGGTTGAAGTGGGTGTTCAAGATCAACAAACACGCCGATGGCTCTGTAAACAAGTACAAGGCTCGTCTAGTCGCAAAAGGGTACGTTCAAAAATTTGGCGTTGATTATGATGAAGTTTTTGCACCAGTGACACGTATTGAGACCATTCGGTTACTTGTTGCTTTGGCCGCGTCTTATGGTTGGGAAATTCATCACTTGGATGTTAAGACGGCCTTCTTACATGGTGAGTTAAAAGAACAAGTATATGTGACGCAACCCGAAGGCTTTGAAAGGAGGGGAGAAGAAGAGAAAGTCTATAGGCTTTCAAAGTCTTTATATGGTTTACGTCAAGCACCGAGGCGTTGGAATACGAAGCTAGATGAGATCTTAAAGGGTTTGAATTTTGTACGATGCACTAAGGAGAGATCGGTTTATAAGAAGACGAAGGACAAGGCTTTTCTTATAATAGCCGTTTATGTTGATGATCTATTTGTAACAGGGACAAACGCAACGCTTATAAAGGAATTTAAGCAAGACATGGCGAAAAAATTTGAGATGGTCGATTTGGGCCACTTGACTTACTATCGTGGCATTGAAGTTATCCAAGCAACGGACACCATTACGTTGAAGCAAGAAGGTTATGCATTGAGGATACTTAAGGAAGCGGGCTTACTTGATTGCAATGCAACACACATTCCCATGGATCCCGGCACAAAGCTCACTAAGGCCGAAAAGGAGAATGCAGTCGACGCTACTCAATTTCGAAGGATGGTTGGATGCCTTCGATACCTTTTGCACATGAGACCGGATCTTGCTTACTCAGTTGGAGTTGTGAGTTGGTATATGCAAGAACCAAAGGAGTGTCAGAAGGCTGCCATTGAACACATCCTAAGGTATTTGAAAGGAACCACTACACTTGGAATAGTGTTTAGGCGAGGAAGTTTCAAGAGACTTGTTGGGTATAGTGATAGTAGTCACGATATTGATCAAGATGATGGAAAAAACACAACTGGACATATTTTCTACTTTAATAATTCTCCGATTACATGGTGTTCTCAAAAGCAAAGGACCGTAGCATTGTCTTCTTGTGAGGCCGAGTTTATGGCCGCCACAGCCGCGGCATGCCAAGCTTTGTGGCTTCAAGAATTGTTGTGCGAGATAACAAGTTGGAAGCAAGAGAAGGTTGTCATACGCGTGGATAATAAGTCGGAAATTGCACTTAAGAAGAACCCCGTTTTTCATGGAAGGAGCAAGCACATACATACGAGGTATCACTTCATTCGAGAGTGCGTTGAGAATGGATTGATTGAGATGGAGTATGTGAGTGGCGGCTAGCAAAGAGCAGATATCTTGACGAAACCGTTGGCGCGGACGAAGTTCAAGGAGATGCGAAGCTTGCTTGGCGTGGAAGACCTTCCGAGGGTACATTCAGAAATTAAGGGGGAGAATGTTGGTTAATTTCCTACCACTTACCCTCCCCAGACCCCGACGATAGCTTTTGCTGTCGTTGGGATATACTGGGTACGGATGATGATGATGATTAGGTAATGGTTTTTTAGACTAGGGTGTCTATAAAATAGGGGTCGACCGAACCATTGTAGTGGCGGCGAGTAATAGTTCGGTTTTGAGTTATTTTCCGAACATCAATAAAAGTGTGTTGTGCTTTTTACGCGTTGTGTTCTTGAATCCGTTATTTACTTCAATTGGTATCAGACAATTGGTGTTTACTTCAATTCCCACCCATCCCTGCCAAACGCCACCGGCTTTGTATTATCCCTCCACCACCCGTCCCTCAATTCTCCACCACCACCCGTCATCACCTCCAAATTTCTCACTATCACCACCACGCTATATTTATTCCTCACCTCCACGACCTCCATTGGTATATCTCTAGTCAAAGAGTTGTGACACA
The DNA here is from genome assembly GCA_036186865.1 of Eustoma russellianum. Taxonomy (NCBI): domain Eukaryota; kingdom Viridiplantae; phylum Streptophyta; class Magnoliopsida; order Gentianales; family Gentianaceae; genus Eustoma; species Eustoma russellianum. The sequence goes on from AP025071.1 coordinate 6,893,756, forward strand.
GATACAAGCTAGAAAGACACTTGAGTGTTCGAATAAGTGTAAATATACGTGGGCCAATAAGAAAATAAAACCATTATGTTGCCATGATCATTGATCATTGTTCCTCCTGAAGCTGTGATATGCAATTGCAATGATAGTTTTATTATGATTGAGATGATGCAAATACTTATATGTAGCGATATGCAATAATCAACCACTATGATATGCTAAGTCAAATTCAAACTGAAAACAAAAACATAAAGATAAAACAAAAACATATTCCATTTCATTAAAACGTTGCTAAGAGTCATAAGTCGAAAGAAATCATGTATCTGATCTAAAGATCAAACAGCTTTCCTTATTGTCATATATTCCACCCTATGCTTCCTTTATTGATTTCTGGGTGGGGGGGTGGGGGGGTCTTGGAAAGATATTTATATTTCATGCATACAAAACCAATTAACAAGAAGAACTTCTTTTGCCCATTTAATTTGTATGTTTATAAATAATGTCTCGCTTTTCTTCCCCGTACGGTCCATCTGGGTTCATTGGCTCACATTGCATAGTACTTCCTTTACACGGACAATTATCTTCATCCTCACAGAAGTGTTCTACATCAGGGTCTTCATTGCAAGGGACATTGCATATAGACTTTTGAACTCTTCTTGAAACTGTCATGAGCAGTTGCCTCTGATCATATTTTTTGATCCGGTTTGTCATGTGTATACTTATGCTTCCCTCTGCAATAGCTGCCCAAAATAGAAGAAAATTTTACGACCAAGATATGACATTAAAGAAACATATGAAATACATAGCTAGCCAATTAAGTTTTGCAAGAAGAATACGTTACCATTGCATGAATACATGATACTTACCGATGACAGCCAAGAAGAAGCAAATGAAGTACAATATCTTCGCCATACTCTTGTTTTGACGCACCAAAGCTTGAATGACAGATATATGTGAATACTTGGGATATTGGTCCGCAAAGTTGTGATTCAACTTATATAGATGAATGGTTTCTGTTGGCCTATGGTTGTTTACATGATGGACACTTCACAAGATGAAAATAGTAATATTTTTATGAAATTTAGAAAGATCTGGGAATCTCCCCTTTCGGCACTAATGAGAGAGGTATGTGCTGATTTCTTTTTCCTTATTTTGTCATAAATAAAATAGTTTTCGAAGTTGAACATTCCGATTCTTTTTTTGTTGGTTTTGGAATTTAAAAAAGAAGCCAAACAAAATCAAATCTTGATATTCCACGGTTTAATGGCGTTAAGCATAACTAGTTTTTCTGTGCAATAGAAACAAAATGCGAAATATAGTTTAGAAAAATGCAAGAGAAGATCTATCTGCTTTCGAGATGCGTCTATATGTTTATGGAAGTAAAATGGTAAAATTCACTATATAATTTAGTGTAAGGTTATAAAGTCATAATATGAATCACTATATGATTTAGATGGTTGAATGATCTATCCCAGGATGAATTCAAATCTATATCAAATATGTTTAACCCTCGAATTGAAAGATATATCAGTCTTGAAAATCCAATACTGCTTCCATCCCAAAACATATACAAATCACTAGGTTGAAATTTTAGGATGGATAAAGTATTTGATTTGTTAGATCCCATAATCACAATTATGTTATAAAATATGCAATAATATGTAAAAAATCCAATGATATTTCAACTCTATGAAATCAAATGTTCAAACCTTGAACGGGCATTAAAGGTCCAAAACTAAGGAAAAAACAATCCTTTCAATAAATAGAGAGGCATGTGTCACTCTCGTTATTTCAGTTATTGCTTCAGCCTTTTATGCTAAATAGTAGAAATCTATTATTTTCTGAAAATCTAAAGAAAACGCCAAAGCACTCGTTTCAGATGGACTAAGTGTTCTATTATTTGCATCTTCTACACATGCTCCTTGAAGTTAAGGCGGTGGAGCCCCAAGGCGAGGGATGCTCCAAGTATTCTATTATTTGACCGTACCAATAAATGCGTAATGATTTAGCCCATTAAAAAAATCATACTATTTTAACTTTTCTACAAATAGTGTGGATTGTTTCATAAAGTAGTTGTCACTTTCTTAGATTTGCTAAATCTAGTGTAGGAACTTCTTATCTTCACATTTTTCTTCGGCCTTCAGTTGAGAAGAAGATACTATTAACAATATTGAGACAGATCTTTTATTTTTTATTCATTGAAAATCTTTGGTTTACACACACTAATATAGTTACAGGAACTTATTATAAAAGAAAATATATCACGAGGGATCAATCAACATTATTTCTGATTGATTCCCATTATCATCACATTAACACCTCCAGATTTACTTTCTTTACACTTCCCTTCAAGTTGAGCTAGTGGATGACCGATGTTCAACTTGCTTAATGCTGAGTGAAAAACCCCTCCTGGTACTGCTTTAGTCAAAATATCATCTAACTGCTCTTCTGATCGAGTATACCGAAGTCCAATGACCCCTCCTTCAAGCTTTTCCTTGATAAAATGTCTGTTCACTTCCACATGTTTTGTACGGTCATGCTGAACTGAATTCTCAGAAATACTAACGGCAGTCTTATTATCGCACCTGATTTGACATACCTTCTTCGATGGAAAACCCATCTCTATCAAAAGTTTCCTTAGCCAGTCTCTGTGCAATCCCTCTGAATTTAGCTTCTGCACTAGACGGGCTACCACCTTTTGTTCTTACTTTTCCACATGACAAGATTGCCGCCAACAAGAATGAAGTAGCCTGATGTAGACCTCCTGTCATTCGAATTACCTGCCCAGTCAGCATCAGTGTAGGCTTCGATCTCTAGGTGACCTTTTTTCAGAAGAGTACCCCTCGTCCAACTGAACCCTTCAAGTACCTGACTATCCTCATAGCAGCTTCCATATGTGCTCTTTGTGGACAGTGCATGAACTGGCTGACTACTCCAACCCCATATGCTATATCAGGTCTGGTGTGGGCTAGGTATATGAGTTGCCCGCTAGTCTCTGTTAGGTCTAAAACACACTCTAGAGGGGGATGAATAGAGTGTTTGATAATTTTGTAGAATTTTCTTGTTTGTCTCAACTCAAATGGGATTCAAAATCAAAGCAAGAATGGGAGGTGAGCAACAATGAATGAGTACACCGGATATAGAGTGGTTCGAATCGATAATGATTCTACTCCACTACCACTTTGTTGCCAAAGTGGATTTCCAACAACTACTCTTCTTATTAAAGATAATAAGAACAACCACAGCAACACTTGAACGAACACCTTAGTGTAAGCAACAACAACAACAACTTCTTGCACAAAATACACTTGTGCAACAACAGCAGCTACAGCTATAAGTAAAAGCAACTTCTTGCTACCTCACAACTTCAACAAAGTTCCCTCAAGAAATTTCTCACTGTAGGTTGAAGGAAATAGTGAGGTTCATACTTTCTCACTAGTCTAAACACAAGCAAGAGATCAAATATTTATGGTTCCTCTTGTGTTAGACTCTCTATGTCATACCCTGTAAATTTTAAGTTGTCATTTAATAATTTGAAAAAAACCACTTAAATGACAATTTAAGTTGAATGTATAGGTTTATAATGGGCTAGTTAAATAAATTGTAAGTGAGTAAATAACTAAAAGGGATGGAATTAGAAAATTAGACCCAAAATACTAACATTACCCCTCCCACTTAAATGATGAGGGAGTTACGCCAAATAGCATAACTCCCCAATCAAAGCGTCGGTTATAGAGCGAAAAGGGAGGGGGAAGTCGACCAAAAGAAGGGGAAAGGAAGAGAGGAAAAGAGAAAGGGAAGAAGGAAGAAGGATGAGAAAGAGGATCGCGATCAACCCTAGGTCCAATCCATTCAACGTTCAATCGAATCATCGTAAGAATCCCTAGATTCAAAGGCAAGTAACTTTTCTATACGTTTTACGCAATTTTGATTCTTAGGCCCTATCTTCTACAAAGAGAAAATTGAATCACACATTGGTATCTTCCTTGGTGATATGTTAATTACGTGTTTTTGTGTTGTATTACGTGTTACTGCAATAAAGATCTCATCTTTGGGCCAAGTCTTGAGTAATTGTGTGATAAATTTGGTTTGCGAAAATAATGCCCTAAAGTTGTTATTTTTCCTTGTGAAGAATGCTTGGTTTATAGATTTGTATAGTTATGTTGTTATGGTTGATGGGAAGTGATGGATGGTTGTGAGATGTGATGAGTGTGATGAGATTTGATGGTTGATTTGGGGTGTGAAGTGAGGATCATGGGATGTGTGTGAGTGAGTGATTGGAGAATGAGTGGAGATCAAATCGTAGCTTGGGTTTAGGTTGGAAAGCAATGGGATGAGTGGTGGCATAGGTTGAAATCACGTCTTAGGATTGAATCTAGGTGTTCTATAGGTGCGGAATGATAGTGGATGAAGGTTGGGTCGATTTTAAGGTAAAACCAGGTGAATGTTGCAGAAACAGAGACTTGGATCGATCTCAGAGGGACTTCGATCGATCCAAGTGGCCCTGGGGGACGTTCCAAACGTTTCTGGAGGACTTCAGTCGATTGACTGAGGGACATCGATCGATCGATGTCCAGGAGACTGAACATCGATCGATCAGATGGACCACATCGATCGATTGAAGTCCTAGTGAATTAGGATTAAAACCTTCTGGAGGACATTAATCCCTTAGAAATAAGACATCGATCGATCGAAGTCCGGAGGGTGAAAAGTCGAAATGTTTCTAGAGAACATCGATCTCTCAGCATTAGGACATCGATTGATCGAAGTCATTGGGACAAGACATCGATCGATCAGTGAGACCACATCGATCGATCGATGTGGTCAGTTTTGTAAGTTTTGATCCTTTATTCGTACAGGAGTTAGGGAATGAACGTTAAGTGGTTTAAGGATTATCTCGAGTGATATTGGGCAATTAGTGAGCGTTGTGAAAGTTGTTTCTAAGGTTGAGGGCATTGTTCTTGAGGCGTGGAGTTTGTGTTCTCTTTTAGAAGTATGTGACTATGAGGCATGAGCATATGCATCACGACATGAGCATTTGGCATTCGACATACGTTTTGTTTGCGAAAAGGTTACAAGTGTTACAAGAGAATCTAAATTTTGCGAAAGACAAGCTATAGTTGCTTTTGATCACACGGTATAAAAGTCACGTCTACATTAGCAGGGTATAAAAGCGTGACATGTGGATCAATTGCAGGGATAAAGTTATGTTGTGGGGCCATGGACCTATCAGCACGGGGTCTAAAGTATACGTTATGGGGCCGTGGACCTATCAACACGGGGTATAAAGTTATGTTTGTTGTGGGTTGATCACCTACAGGGTATAAAGTACTGCTACGTGAAGAATTAGACAAGAAGTGTTCTGGAAGTTTGTGAAAAGATGTGCATGGCATGAATTACGAAAAGTCATATGTTTATGTTTGTTGGTCAATGCATGGTTTTGAAGAGAGTGCTTGCATCACGTTGCACGAAGCATAAGTGTGAGTTGCATGGGGTGTTTTAGTCTGTATATGTTGATGTAATTGTGTTTAATCTAGTACGTGTTGTCTCCCCTTTGATGTTAAATACATGACTTGCGTAATCTTGATGTATGATTATAAAGATGTATTTGTTAACCCGAGCACCTTATTTTGGACATTGTTTATATAAGAACTTTGGTGACTCATCATGTGTGGTTCCTTAAGATGTATAGACGAGTTACTTGCTAGCGTCGTTTCGCTAAGAACAATTATTTCATCTTTTTTAGGTGAAATTGAATACAAGATGATATTCGTAGAGGACGACGGCGAGTGGGCTCATTGGGATGATAGATGTTAAATGAGAAATTAGAATGCTTTTAATTGGTAGCTATTAGTTAACTCACATGTGGATGGTTGAAACTAGTTATGTAGTCAGACACATTTTTATTCTGCTGTATTTTAAATTGGAGTATTAATATTATCGAGGTTTTAAATTGTCACGACGTTTCCGCCGATTCATACCACGTCATAGGTGATGTATGTTAGATTCGATTGACGCTTCGTAGTTCTCGTAGTAGGCTACGGCAGGTGCACTGGTACCGATGACGGCATCGGGCCGGGACGCTACAGGTGGTATCAGAGGCCCAGACTTCAGATCTATCTCGGAAACTTAAGCTTGGTCATTAGGTCTAAGTGCTGGTCTGCTAGAATCTAAGTGTGATCAGGGTTGGGGTGTGTGCGAGCGCATTAATCTACATAGTAATGTTCTATTTCCACATCTCACCCAATCTTGTGTATGCAACCTTTAGCAACATCCAATGTTTATTAATGTCTAACGAAACGTTGATCTTTCAGCAAGAATGTCTCCAAGGAGAAATAACACCAGAAACCCAGGAAATGGACGTGATGACCAGCCCCCACAAGTGGTATTACCTCAGGTGCTCACCGATGCACTGACCGTGATTGCTCAGGGTTATGCACAACAGCAACAACCTCCACCACCTCCGCCGCCTCAACATAATATCCGATTCTTCTATGGGGAGATGAGGAAGGTAAGAGTCCCAGAGTTCGGGGAATGCACAGACCCTGAAGAGGCGCAACATTGGGTGGCTGAAGTAGTGAAGTGTTTCTTGCTGGTTCAAGTGCCGGAAGAAATCAAGGTGGATGTCGCCACGCCCCTTCTGAATGGCAAAGCAGGAGAGTGGTGGGCAGGCACGGTTTTGAAAATGACCCCACCAATCAGTTGGGCACATTTTTGTGATGTCTTCTTGAAATACTATGTGTCGGAAACATCAATTCTGAATAAGATCCAGGCATTTGACCGACTTGAACAAGGCCGGATGACAGTTTCAGAGTACACGGACCGTTTCCATGCCTTAGGAAAGTTCTCTCCTACGATCATGTCTGATAACCGCCTCAAGATGGCCAAGTTTGAAAGAGGTCTGGATTCGAGGACACAATCGGCGATCGTAAACGCCGGAATGAAAACCTTTGAGGATATGTTAGACGCATGTTTTTGGGTGGAGAGCGATTTCCCAAGGTTAGCAGCAAGGGAGGCTGGCATTGGGTCCTCTGACAAAGGGAATAGACTTAGAGAGGAGGTAAGAGTGGGTGGCAGACCCGGACGTTGGGTCAAGATTCCAAAGAGAGAGTCAGTGGGAAACTTCTAGAGACCCCCACCGCAAAACCCAATCGTACAGCAGGCCGTAGGAGTATGCCCGCATTGCAAAAAAGTCATGCGGGTGAATGTAGGAAGTTAGCAGGGGCATGTTATCGTTGCGGACAAATTAGTCACATGATCAGGATTGCCCCGAAATGAAGAAGAACACTCCGGGGGAAGCGGCCCAACAGCCCAGAGCAAAACCAAGGGCAAACGCTCGAGTTCATCTCATGACTGAAAATCATGTCCATGAAGCCACTGATGTGGTAACAGGTGCGGTTTCATTTAAGTTTAAACTATCATTGAATTAAGTTCATAGGTGTTTAACTTGCTATACAAAACTCGATGTGATCTTAGGTACTGCCGTAGTAGATAAGATGCCTAGAAACGTGCTTTTCGATAGTAGCGCAAGCCACTCCTTTGTGTCAAAAAGATTTGCTAAGCACCTCATTCAGCTACCTGAGTGGTTAGAAACTCCGTACCGTGTTCAAGCGGCTGGAGATCAGATTATGACTTCATACCAACAGTACCGGAATTCTGAACTAGAGTTTGAAGGACAAAGTTTCTCTGCTACATTAATCCCCATCCGGATGTATGAATTCGACGTTATCTTGAGGATGGACCGGTTGGCCAAGTACCATGCCAACATCGATTGTTGATTGAAGCAAGTGATAGTCAAGAACGCTAACATGGAAGAAGTAATGTTCCAAGGGGATGCAGAGCGAAAGAAATTTCCTAAGAAGGTGTTTATGTCAGTTTCTCAGGCGTGAAGAGCCTTAAAGAAAGGTGCTGAAGGATTCCTAGATTCCTAGTGTATGCAGTGGATGCTAGCAAGGAAGCACCCTCTATTGAGCAGATTCGGGTGGTTAACGAGTTTCCTGATGTGTTTCCAGAGGATTTGCCAGGAGGACCACCTCCGAGGGAAGTTGAGTTCGAGATAAACCTGATTCTCGGGGCTGAACCTATTTCTAAAGCCCCTTCAGGATGGCTCCGGCAGAGTTAAGAGAACTGAAGGAACAACTGCAAGAATTATTGGACAAGAAGTTTATCCGCCCTAGTGTGTCACCTTAGGGAGCATCCGTTTTATTTGTAAAGAAGAAGGATGGCAGTATGAGACTTTGTATCGATTACAGGGAGCTGAACAAAATTACCATTAAGAACAGATACCCACTGCCACGAACTGAGGACTTATTTGATCAACTGAAGGGTGCTAGGATTTTCTCCAAAATTGACCTCTAGTCAGGATATCACCAATTAAGAGTAAAAGCCGAAGACATAGCAAAGATAGCTTTTCGTACCAGATATGGGCACTACGAGTTCCTAGTGATGCCCTTTGGACTAACGAATGCCCCCGCTGCCTTTATGAATCTTATGAATATTGTCTTCAGGGAACAGTTGGACAAATTTGTTGTAGTATTCATTGACGATATCCTTGTGTACTCTCCTGATGAACAAACTCATGCTGAGCACCTGAGAGTCATGTTGAGCATACTGAGACATAAACAGTTGTACGCCAGATTCATCAAATGTGAGTTCTGGTTGAGAAGTGTGACTTTCCTGGGCCATGTAATCTCAGAAGAAGGGATTGCAGTGCATCCGAGGAAAATAGAAGCTATCACCGAGTGGCCTAGACCCACTAACGTCACTGAGGTATGGAGTTTCTTAGGTCTAGCCGGCTATTACAGAAAATTCGTTGAGGGGTTTTCGACAATAGCAGTGCCTCTTAGTCGACTGACTCAAAAGAAGACCAAGTTTGAGTGTACAGCTGAGTGTGAGAAAAACTTCACAGAACTCAAAAAGAGATTAACTATAGCTCCAGTACTGGCACAACCCTCCGGTACTGACAGGTTCGTGATTTATAGTGACACATCAAACAATGGTCTAGGTACGTAAATTATAGCCTAAGTTATATTCATTCCACTCGTACTTAAGTTTAATCTAATAACCTGCTTGTAGTTTGTGTTCTGATGCAACACGAGAGAGTCATCGCGTATGCCTCTAGGCAACTAAAGACGTATGAACAGAACTATCCGACCCACGACCTCGAGCTAGCTGCAATAGTGTTTGCCTTAAAGATATGGCGACACTATCTATATGGAGAGAAGTGCTCGATATTCACGGATCACAAGAGCCTAAAATATTTGTTCTCTCAGAAGGAGTTGAACATGAGACAAAAGAGATGGTTAGAGCTGTTGAAAGATTACGACTTGACCATTCATTATCACCCGGGTAAAGCTAATAAGGTGGCGGATGCGCTAAGCAGGAAATCCAATCATGCACGACAATCGCCATTAGAAAGAGAAATGGAAGAATTTGGTTTGGAGTTGGTAAAATCCACAACGAATATTTTGGCGGCATTGACTATCACTCCAAGCCTCATATATCGGGTGAGAGAGGCTCAAAGATAGGATGGAACCCTGAATGGAATTGCAGAAAAGCTCAAGAACAGCCAAATCGAAGGATTCCAGACCAAAGAGGACGGGAGCCTATGGTTTAGAGGGAGATTATGTGTGCCAGATGTCGATGAGTTAAGGAAAAAAATCCTACAAGAGGCGCATGGCTCCAGATTATCCATACATCCTGGTAGCATCAAGATGTATAGTGACCTAAAACAATACTACTGGTGGTCCGGAATGAAGAGACATATTGCGGAGTTCATTGAGAGATGTGTAATTTGCCAACAGGTTAAAACCGAACACCAACGGTCTGGTGGGTTGTTGATGCCATTGGAGATCCCAGAGTGGAAATGGGAACACACCACAATGGATTTCATAGCCGGTTTACCAAAGACGAGAAATGGATGTGACATGATTTGGGTGGTAGTGGACCGGTTAACCAAATTTGCTCATTTTCTGCCTATCTCAAGCAAAACACCTTTGGAGAAGATGGTGAACCTGTATATGGATAACATTGTAAGCTTACATGGTGTCCCAGTGAGCATAGTATCGGATCAAGACCCGCGGTTTACCTCCAAATTCTAGACAGTGCTTCAAGGAGCGATAGGCACAGAGTTGAGAATGAGTACCGCCTATCATCCTCAAACTGATGGGCAATCAGAGCGAACCATTCAGACACTTGAAGACATGCTAAGGGTATGTGTTCTAGACTTCAAAGGAAATTGGGATGTAATGGTGAAGTTGATGGAATTCTCGTACAATAATAGTCACCACTGTGCAATTGGAATGGCTCCCTTTGAAGTAGTGTACGGAAGGAAGTGTAGATCCACTGTTTACTGGGATGAATTCGGTGTAAGAACCATCACCAGACCCGAACTCCTTGAGAAAACTTTAGAGAAAATAAGGATTATTCGGGACAAACTCAAGACGGCTCAGGACCGTAATAAAAGTTGGGAGGACTCCAAACGACGACCCTTGGCATTCGAAGTAGGTGAAAAAGTATATTTGAGGGTGTCCCCTACAAAAGGAATTATGAGGTTTGGGGTGAAAGGAAAGTTGAGTCTATGATTTATTAGTCCTTACGAGATATTGGAAAGAATAGGAGATTCGGTATATCGACTGGCACTACCCCCAGTGCTAACACAGGTTCACAATGTCTTCCACGTTTCACAACTAAGGAAATATGTGACAGACCCAAGTCACATACTGGAAGCACAACCCTTGGAACTCAACGGCGATGTGACCTATGAAGAAGTACCAGTGAGAATTGTGGACCGTAAGAGGCAAGTGCTACGCAGACGGGTGATTCCCTATGTCAAGGTCCAGTGGAGCAATCACACAGAATGGGAAGCTACGTGGGAACTTGAAGAGCAGATGCAGGAAAAGTATCCTGAACTCTTCAACTAAGATACTCAAGTTTCGAGGACGAAACTTTTTATAAGGGGGTAGAATGTCATACCCCGTAAATTTTAAGTTGTTATTTAATAATTTGGAAAACCACTTAAATAACAATATAAGTTGAATGTATAGGTTTATGGGGGGCTAGTTAAATAAATTGTAGGTGAAGAAATAGCTAAAAAGGATGAAATTAGGAAATTAGGCCCAAACTACCAAAATTACCCCTCCCACTTAAATGATGAGGGAGTTACGCCAAATAGCATAACTCCCCCATCAAAGCGTCGGTTATAGAGCCAAACAGGGGGGAAGTGGACTAAAAGAAGGGGAAAGGAAGAGAGGAAAAGAGAAAGGGAAGAAGGAAGAAGGAAGGGAAAGAGAATCGCGATCAACCCTAGGTCCAATCCATTCAATGTTCAATCCAATCATCGTAAGAATCCCTATATTCAAAGGCAAGTAACTTTTCTATACGTTTTACGCAATTTTGATTCTTAGGCCATATCTTCTACAAAGAGAAAATTGAATCACACATTGGTATCTTCCTTGGTGATATGTTAATTACGTGTTTTTGTGTTGTATTATGTGTTACTGCAATAAAGATCTCATCTTTGGGCCAAGTCTTGAGTAATTGTGTGATAAATTTGGTTTGCGAAAATAATGCCCTAAAGTTGTTATTTTTCCTTGTGAAGAATGCTTGGTTTATAGATTTGTATAGTTATGTTGTTATGGTTGATGGGAAGTGATGGGTGGTTGTGAGATGTGATGAGTGTGATGAGATTTGAGGGTTGATTTGGGGTGTGAAGTGAGGATCATGGGATGTGTGTGAGTGAGTGATTGGAGAATGAGTGGAGATCAAATCGTAGCTTGGGTTTAGGTTGGAAAGCAATGGGATGAGTGGTGGCATAGGTTGAAATCAAGTCTTAGGATTGAATCTAGGTGTTCTATAGGTGCAGAATGATAGTGGATGAAGGTTGGGTCGATTTTAAGGTAAAACCTGGTGAAAGTTGCAGAAACAGAGACTTGGATCGATCTCATAGGGACTTCGATCGATCCAAGTGGCCCTGGGGACGTTCCAAACGTTTCTGGAGGACTTCAGTCGATTGACTGAGGGACATCGATCGATCGATGTCCAGGAGACTGAACATCGATCGATCAGATGGACCACATCGATCGATTGAAGTCCTAGTGAATTAGGATTAAAACTTTCTGGAGGACATCGATCTCTTAGAAATAAGACATCGATCGATCGAAGTCCGGAGGGTGAAAAGTCGAAATGTTTCTGGAGGACATCGATCTCTCAGCATTAGGGAATGAACGTTAAATGGTTTAAGGATTATCCCGAGTGATATTGGGCAATTAGTGAGCATTGTGAAAGTTGTCTCTAAGGTTGAGGGCATTGTTCTTGAGGCGTGGAGTTTGTGTTCGCGTTTAGAAGTATGTGACTATGAGGCATGAACATATGCATCACGACATGAGCATTTGGCATTCGACATACGTTTTGTTTGCGAAAAGGTTACAAGTGTTACAAAAGAATCTAAATTTTGCAAAAGACAAGCTATAGCTGCTTTTGATCACAAGGTATAAAAGTCACGTCTGCATTAGCAGGGTATAAAAGTGTGACCTGTGGATCAATTGTAGGGTATAAAGTTATGTTGTGGGGCCGTGGACCTATCAGCACAGGGTATAAAGTATACGTTATGGGGCCGTGGACCTATCAGCACGGGGTATAAAGTTATGTTTGCTGTGGGCTGATCACCCACAGGGTATAAAGTATTGCTACGTGAAGAATAAGACAAGAAGTATTCTGGAAGTTTGTGAAAAGATGTGCATGACATGATTTACGAAAAGTCATATGTTTATTTGTTGGTCAATGCATGGTTTTGAAGAGAGTGCTCGCATCACGTTGCACGAAGCATAAGTGTGAGTTGCATAGGATGTTTTAGTCTGTATATGTTGATGTAATTGTGTTTAATCTAGTACGTGTTGTCTCCCTTTTGATGTTAAATACATGACTTGCGTAATCTTGATGTATGATTATAAAGATGTATTTATTAACCCGAACACCTTATTTTGGGCATTGTTTATATAAGAACTTTGGTGACTCGTCATGTGGGGTTCCTTAAGATGTATAGACGAGTTAGTTGCTAGCGTTGTTTCGCTAAGAACAATTATTTCATCCTTTTTTAGGTGAAATTGAATACGAGATGATATTCGTAGAGGACAACGGCGAGTGGGCTCATTAGGATGATAGATGGTAAATAAGAAATTAGAATGCTTTTAATTGGTAGCTATTAGTTAACTCACTTGTGGATGGTTGAAACTAGTTATATAGTCAGACACATTTTTATTCTGTTGTATTTTAAATTGGAGTATTAATGTTATCGAGGTTTTAAATTGTCACGACGTTTCTGTTGATTCATAACACGTCATAGCTGATGTATGTTAGATTCGATTGACGCTTCGTAGTTTTCGTAGTAGGATACGGCGGGTGCACTGGTACCGATGACGGCATCGGGCCAGGCCGCTACACTCTATCTCTCAATATACAACAATGAAGAACAAAGAAAGGCTTAACAAGCTTTAAGCACTTTTACAAATATGAGAGAAAAATACTACAATGAATAAAGGCTTGATGATGGAGAAAGTGTGTATTTACCTCATCCAAACTCCTTCTATTTGTAGATGAAGTTCATCATGTTTTTGAAGCCTCCACTATGTCTTCAAGTACACCAAATGTCAAGATAATGTCCAAATAGTCTTTAGCCACCCTATGGAGTGATTTGATCCTCAATAGCCAACCTAGGATTGCTTAGACATGGATATAATATTCACCGAAGCATGTAGTATGTTGGAGTAAAGTCTACAAGAAATTTGAGCAAGATTGAATAGAGAAAATATCATGAATCTCTATTGGATTTTGTTCCAACGTTCATAAAAATTTGAATTCTAGGGGACATCGATCGATTGAGTGTCTGGGGCGAGAGATCGATGTCCTCCAGAAACTTTACTGTTTTAAAATTGCTGGACATTGATTGATTGAAGTCCCCCCTGGAGAGACTGATGTCACTTCAATCGATCGATGTCCCCTGGACTAAGAGATCGATGTTGGATAGAAAGTTTTCTGTCTGACATCGATTGATTGAAGTCTCTCTGGGGAGAGACTGAAGCGACATCGACCGATCGATGTTCCTAGGTTGAGAGATCGATGTTGGACAGAAAGGTTTCTGCCTGACATTGATCGATCGAAGTCAGAGACTGCAGTGACATCGATCGATCGATGTCCCCAGTCTGAGAGAACGATGTTGGACAGTGAGTTCCAATCTCAATCATTTTTGACACAGTGTAATTTTCTCATTTTGCATCAATTCTCAACTAAAAATTTAATTTATTTAAAACATCTTTTCATCATCAAAACAATTTATATCTTAACAATCTCCCCCTTTTTGATGATTTCAAAATCATAATTCAAAAGATTTTTTACTTGATAAATTTACATCTAAACTTGATATTTTACAACTCTCCTTTAATCCATGTTCTCTTATCACATGAACACATCAAACAACTCCCCCTCAATCATGTAATCTTCCCAAAATCAATAAATATGGTGCCAATACCAAAATCCTCCCCCTCAACTCATGCACCAAATTTCATATTTTCAACATGTATGCTATCAAACAAGCATACCATAATACTCATGCCAATGCCAATCTTTTTAGCTGTTACCAAGCATATCAAGCATGCATTTTGTATTCACATCAAGCAATTCATGATGCAACTTATATTACAAAGCAAACAATGTCAAGATCAAGAACACCTATTAGCATATTCTAATATCACTAAAACAAATTCATGCTTACCAAACTTACAAAGCCAAGTCATGCCAACCATGCCATGCTAACAACAATGACATGCAATGCAAAAAAAAAAAAACCAAGGCTTAAGCCAACTTAAACCATGCCATCTTATCAACTATCACTTAAGCCAACTTAAACCATGCCATCTTATCAACTATCAACATTACCAACTTCTCCCCCTTTTTTGAAAACATCAAAAAAATGATAAGAGACACGAAAATGAAGAATTGAAATATCATTAAGCAAATATGAAATTTATGAGATACAGGAGTAATCTCAACTTCTAAGCTATTCCTATAGCTACGGGGGAAATAAGGAAACATAGAGTAACTACTCTTCATTGGAAGAAAAGCATAAACCGGAGAGAGCCGCCACTTTGAGTTTTGTCTTTAGTTTTTGGTATTTGGTCTTTTGAACATTTAGCTCCGTCTCTAAAGTTTTGACCCTGTTCGTGAGACTTGCGTTTTCTTTCTCCAAATCATCAATGCGTACAACCTCCTTAGTCAAGTCCTCCCCTCATTGACCAAGTGTACGGTTTATTAAGTCAATCTCTCCCTCCGAGTCGAATTCCTCCTCTAAATCACTAGCTTCCTCCATTGGAGCTTTTCCTTTGTTCGCTTGAGAGGTAGAGCTGGGTTGTGAGGACGGTTGTGTTTGGGGGTGAGATGAGGGTTTAGTGGGAGGTTCAGTAGGTGATAGTGGAGGAATGAGATCTTCGAGTGGAATGTCTTCAGGTTCTTCCTCTTCTTGATCATGTTGTCCACCCTGCCTTTGCGCCTCTTTTCACGACTTATGTATCTTTTGGATGTTGGCCTTGGTGTAATAATCCTTATTGGATATTTGTTCAGTGTATTCCTCATCCAACTCCGTATTAGCCTTTTTGAGCAATCTACAAATGAGAATGCTATATGGAAGCGCTTTGGATTTCTTCGTGACAGCTTCCAACATATTCTCAAACACTATCTTCCCAAAATTTATTGGTTCCCTCATAGGAATACGATAAGCAATATAAAAGTTTAAGTTACTAGGAAGTTTAGCTGACTTTCCATTTATACAAAATGTAACAATAGCAAGCAAAACTCGATAAACTAGAGGCATGTTATTTGTATTCTTGGAGGGACGGAAGCCAAGGTGGGATTTTACTTCATCTTCAGTTATTTGATACTTATATGTATCCCACCTCCACGGATCAAAATCTTCCCAACCCTCATCAGGAACTTCAAGCAACTCATTGATGGTCTTTGAACTAAACTCCAACAACTGACGATCTATAACTGAGTTTAAAGAATACGACACTCCATTACGGTAGTCTATCTATATATTTGCATAGAACATTATAGTGTAACGGGTGGACATGTTCACCATTTGATAGACCTCCCAAATAGGTCTCCATTTTTGATCATCAAACCAATCGATGATCGGTTTTAATTCCTCATTGCTCAAAATGTCTTTAATTTTGAGCAATTTTAGTGGAATGGTGGATCTCTTCTTACTTTCCCATTCATGAAATAGCAATTGAACTCTAAGGGAAATGTAGGCAAATTTACCTGTACCCGTGGGTTCTTTCAAAGCATCCTTATACTCTGCAGATTTGAGCCATGGAAAATTATTTAGGGTGAGCTTTCCCTTTGTCACGCTCAACATGGCCTCATGAGAAGAGGTGATTTTCTTCCTCAACCCATGCATCCTAGACCCCGTTGGGACTTGAGGATAAGATTGTTGAGGCACATTATCTTCCTCATGAGATGTTCTTTGCCTTTTTGGGGGAGGGTTTCGTTTTTGGAGCCATTTGGAGGTTAGGGTTCGGAGACTTAAATATGAGTAAGGAAAGATGCAAAATTTGAGTAGAAATCAACTAGGATGAAGAGAAAATGATGTTTTGGTGCAGAGATTCTGAGGTGATTAGGTTGGATTTTGAAGAAGAAGGGGATTTTAGGGCTGAGAACGCAGGGTAGAAGATGAATAGTGGAATAAATTCTGTTTTTCGCAGGTTTTATAATCTTACTTCCCGATGACATCGATCGATTGATGTATGGGACTTCGATCGATCAATGTCCTAGACATATATCGATCGATGTTTGTTTTACATCAGTCTCTGAGACCGCCACATAGATCGATCGATGTGTTTTGGAATCCGTCTTTTTGACAGTTTTGACCCTCTAATAATTTTTTATCATCCCTAATCTTGTTCTAATTGATTCGAATTTCTCAGTGGGGAGGGATTTGGTAAAATATCTGCTAGTTGGTCATTGGTTGAAAAAAATTCGACGCATACTAATCCTTTTTGAATGCAATCCCTTATGAAGTGATGCCTCATTTCAATATGTTTTGTCCTACTATGATGAACTGGATTTTGTGCTATACTTATGCCGAAGTGTTGTCACATAAGATGGGGACTTTATCAAACTTAACATTTTAATCATTTAAGGTGTTGATCATCTAAATTAGTTGTGCACAACACGAAGCGGCCGATACATATTCAGATTCTGCCGTTGAAAGTGACATACTATTTTGTTTCTTGGAGAACCAAGAAACTAAGCAATCTCCAAGGAATTGGCATGTCCCGGATGTGCTTTTTCTATCAACTAGATTTCCGGCATAGTCGGAGTCACTGTATCCTCTTAAATCAAAACAACTATTTTTTGGATAAAACAACCCAATGTTCAATGTTCCTTTCAAGTACCTAAAAATATGTTTAATGGCAACTTGATGTGATCCCTTAGGCATACTTTGAAATCTAGCACATAAACACACAGCATGCAAATTATCAGGTCTACTAGTGGTTAAATAAAGTAAACTACTAATCATACCCCTATATTTGATTACCTCAACTGGCTTTCCTTTTTCATCTTTGTTAAGATTTGTACTTGTGCTCATTGGTGTGCTCACACTTCTTTCATCCTCAAACTTGTATTTCTTGAGTAAATCTTTCGTATACTTTGTTTGAGATATGTATACTCCATCTTGAGTTTGCTTGATTTGAAGACCAAGAAAGTAGTTGAGTTCACCCATCATGCTCATCTCAAATTCTCCTTCCATCAATTTAGCAAAATGCTCACAAAGAGAATCATTAGTAGCACCAAATATAATATCATCCACATAAATTTGAACAAGCAATTGATGGTTTTCTTGTTCTTTAATAAAAAGAGTAATGTCGACTTTTCCTCTTGAAAACTCATTTTCAAGAAAAAAGTTACTTAATCTTTCATACCATGCCCTAGGAGCTTGTTTAAGTCCATAAAGAGCATTTTTGAGCTTAAATACATGATTTGGATAATCATGATTTTCAAACCCTGGTGGTTGAGCTACATACACCTCTTCTTGAATTATTCCATTCAAGAATGCAAATTTCACATCCATTTGATATAGTTTGAAATCTTTATAACATGCATATGCTAAATGCATCCTAATAGCTTCTAACCTAGCTACGAGGCAAAACTTTCATCATAGTCTATGCCTTCTTCTTGTCTATATCCTTGAACTATCAGCCTAGCTTTGTGTCTAGTGATATTTCCTTTATCATCCATCTTATTTCTAAATACTCATTTAGTGCCAATTATGAGGTGATCACTAGGTTTCGCCACTAGTTCCCAAACATCACTTCTTTCAAATTGATTTAGTTCTTCTTACATGGCTAATATCTAGTCTTCATCATTTATAGCCTCTTTTCTATTTTTAGGCTCAACTTGTGAAATGAAAGCATTCTTCCATCCAGTTAACTAGATTGAGGTGATGCAATTGCAATGATAGTTTTATTATGATTGAGATGATGCAAATACTTATATGTAGCGATATGCAATAATCAACCACTATGATATGCTAAGTCAAATTCAAACTGAAAACAAAAAAAAACATAAAGATAAAACAAAAACATATTCCATTTCATTAAAACGTTGCTAAGAGTCATAAGTCGAAAGAAATCATGTATCTGATCCAAAGATCAAACAGCTTTCCTTATTGTCCTATATTCCACCCTATGCTTCCTTTATTGATTTCTGGTTGGGTGGGTGGGTGGGGGGGGGGCTTGAAAAGATATTTAAATTTCATGCATACCAAAGAAATTTACTGGAAGAACTTTTGCCATTTAATTTGTGTGTTTATAAATAATGTCTCGCTTTTCCTCCGCGTTAGGCCCATCTGGTTTGATTGGCTCACATTGCATAGTACTTCCTTTACAGGGACAATTGTCTTCATCCTCACAGAAGTGTTCTACATCAGGGTCTTCATTGCAAGGGACATTGCATATAGACATTTGAACTCTTCTTGGAACTGTCATGAGCAGTTGCCTCTGATCATATTTTTTGATCCTGTTTGTCATTTGTATACTTATGCTTCCCTCTGCAATAGCTGCCCATAAATAGAAGAAAATTGTACGACAAAGATATAACATTAAAGAAACACATGGAACACATAGCTAGCCATTTAATTTTTGCAAGAAGAATACGTTACCATTTCATGAATACATACATGAAGTAATGATACTTACCGATGACAGCCAGGAAGAAGCTGCAAAAAATGTTGCAGGAGCAACGAATGGAATTAACCAAACAACAAATCAAACCACAAACAAATTGAGACAAATTGAAAGGAGCAAAGTGTAGGGGAGAAGCAACAAGTAGGATACAACACCTACAAGGATCAATTTCAAGACAACCAACCAAAATGCTCTACCAAATCACCACAATTGATTCACCAAGCAAATATCAATCACACACCAACACCTCAAGCAAATTATCCAAGATAAAGCTTCAAACAACACAAGATTTATACGTGGAAAAACCCCTTCAATGTGAAGGATAAAAAACAACAGGACTTGTAAGGAGTCCACCCTTCTTCTTCTCTTATTATGTAAATTGAGGGTAAAAACACCCAAATCAGTCTACAAGGATGTTACAGCCCACCAAAAACAACATACATAAGAGCCAACAATTGAAGGAAAACAAAAATGCAGAAATTTCACCAAAAACCGCTGCTGACACCAGCAGCGATTAAAAACGATCCAGAGCTCGGATTGAAATTCTGAACGGTCAGAATGTAGCCCTGTGTGTTCCAAAGATGCTGTCCAAATTTTAGCAAAATCCAATGGTCGGATCTCTGGCGATCGTCAAAATAGCAGAGGCTGCCCAAGAAAAATTGTTCTGCGCGAAAACTCTATTCTTCCTTTTTCTCTGTTTTTCTGCCTCCTCTCCCTTTTCTCAGTTTTTATGTGTTCTCAGATGTTGTACAGTACCCTCATACGAATTTTAGCCAGCAAAAACTTCTTTATAGGGGTACTAAGAGAATCTCCCAAATACCCAAACCATTTGGGTCTCACAAAATAAGTGATTGGTCTATCACTTACAAAATGTCCAATAACAAATGGACTGGACTAATGCCCCAACAATCTCCCCCTCCAGTCCAATTTGGGGAAGACCATACGCAAAGCTCAACAAAAGGACATACCTGCAAGCTTGGAACAAAATTCAAGCTTGCTTCCAGGAACTACCTTTGTCAACATATCAGCACCATTCTTATTGGTGTGGATCTTCTTCAACTTCATTAGTTGCTCTTCAATGACATCACGCAACCAATGATATCTTACATCAATATGCTTCGTACGGGCATGATACATGCTGTTTTTGCTCAAATCCATAGCACTTTGACTATCACAAAACACAACATACTCCGTTTGATTCAAACCCAACTCTTGAAAGAAACGCTTCAACCAAAGCATTTCTTTGCATGCTTCCACAGCTGCTATATACTCTGTCTCGGTAGTAGACAATGCTACACACTTCTGTAGCTTGGATTGCCATGAAATGGCTCCCCCTGCAAATTTAAACAAGTAACCTGAGGTAGACCTTCTGTTATCAAGATCACCAGCCATGTCAGCATCTGTAAATCCCTCAAGAATAGGCTCACCACCTCCAAAACACAAACTCAATTTTGAAGTGCCATGCAAATATCTCAAGATCCACTTTACAGCTTCCTAGTGAATCTTGCCTGGATTAGCCAAGAATCTGCTAACCAATCCAACAGCATGTGCAATATCCGGTCTTGTACACACCATGGCATACATCAATGAACCAACAGCAGAGGAGTAAGGAATATGTGACATACTTTCCTTCTCTTTCTCGGTAGTAGGACAACACCGCTTGCTCAACTTGAAATGACCTGCAAGTGGTGTATTAACTGGCTTAGCATTCTTCATATTGAACCTTTCAAGCACCCGTTCAATATACTTCTCTTGTGACAACCAAAGATTACCAGCTTTTCTATCACGAACAATTTCAATACCAAGAATTTGCTTTGCAGGACCCAAATCTTTCATATCAAAGGACTTTGACAAATCCTCTTTCAACCTGCGAATCATCTCAACATCTTGTCCCACTATCAGCATATCGTCAACATACAAGCAAAGGATAATGAAGTTACCTTCAGAGAACTTTCTAAAATAAACACAAGGATCTGCAGAAGTCCGCTTGTATCCATTAGTACACATAAAGGAATCAAAATTGAGGTACCATTGCCTTGGTGCCTGCTTAAGTCCATAAAGACTATTTTTCAACTTGCAAACAAAATTCTCCTTTCCTTTGACTTCAAATCCTTCCGGCTGCTCTATGTAAATCTCCTCATGCAAATCACCATGTAAAAAAGCAGTTTTTACATCAAGTTGTTCAATTTCAAGATCCAAACTGGCAGCTAGTCCCAAAATTATACGAATAGAAGTCATCTTCACCACTGGTGCAAAAATCTCATCAAAGTCGATGCCTTTCTTCTGGTGGCATCCCTTCACCACTAGTCTTGCCTTCCGCCTCACTAGCTTGTGGCCATCTTTCTTGTTCTTGAACAACCACCTGTTCTTCAAGACTTTCTTCTCTTTTGGACGCTTCACCAAGTCATAGGTTTCACTCTTCTTCAAAGAATTCATCTCCTCTTGCATAGCCTTGAGCCAATGGTCTTTGTCTGGATGTGACAACACCTCTTGAAAGCTCCCAGGCTCCCCCTCATCTGTGATTAGGATATAATCTGAACTAGGATATAGTCTTGAAGGTTGTCGAACTCGGGTTGACTTTCTAACTGTTTGCTCTTCCACCTGTGGACTGAATTGCTCCCCCTGATTAGAAGACTCTTCATGTTCAACATCTACATCTTCATTTTCAGGTTGTGGTACAATAACTTCTGGTTGTACCTCTTCAATATGGTCATGTTCATGAATGGTGTCATGACCATCCTCAGGAGCATCACCTGTTTGTTGATCATCTGGAACAGAAATAGGAGACATACCAATAGCATCATGTGAGAAATCAGTAGAATAATACTTACCAGCACCTAAGAGATGAAAACCCATCTCGTGCTCATAAAAGATAACATCTTTACTCCTCACAACTTTTTTGCTTTGCTGGATCATAAAGTCTGTAACCAAACTCTTCATCACCATATCCAACAAACACACAAGGAGAAGTCTTGAAATCAAGCTTCAATCTCTGTTCCTTCGGTACATGCATGAAAGCCTTGCATCCAAACACCCTTAAATGAGAATAAGAGGGATCTTTCTCGAACCAAACCCTCTCAGGAATCTCAAACTCCAAAGGAACTGATGGTGCTCTATTTATCAAGTACACAGCGGTTCCAACTGCTTCTCCCCAAAACGACTTAGGAAGATTGGACATCCTAAGCATACATCTCACTTTTTCAACAATAATTCTGTTCATCCTCTCGGCAACACCATTGTGTTGTGGAGTACCAGGTTCTGTTCTTTCATGCCGAATACCATATCTAGAGCAATATGCTTTAAACTCATTTGAAGTGTATTCACCTCCATTATCAGTTCGGAGACGCTTCAATTTGCAATCTGACTCCCTTTCCACCATGGCATGAAACTTCTGAAAGATACCAAACACTTCGCTTTTGTTCTTCATCATATAAACCCAAGTTTTCTGAGTACCATCATCAATAAAAGTAACAAAGTATTTGTTACCACCAAGTGATTCCACCTCTATGGGACCACACACATCAGAGTAAACCAACTCTATCTTCACTTTCTTTCTTGTGGATCTCCTCGGAAAAGAAACTCTATGTTGCTTTCCTGCTAAGCAATGATCACAAGGGTCAAGAGAGATGGTAACATCAACAGGAATAAGAGACTTACCAGCCAGCAACTTTATACCCTTCTCACTGACATGCCCCAATCTTCGGTGCCATAAGTTAGGTGAAGTTTTCTCCTCAATAGCATTCAACTCACTAGTACACACTTTCAAGTGTGTCTTATACAAGGTGCAGCAGAGTTTGCCACGAGCAACAGTCAAGGAACCCTTAGACAATTTCCATTTACCCTCACTAAAAGTGTGTTTGTAACCTTCTTGATCAAGTACATTAGCAGACAATAAATTGAGGCGTAAATCTGGAATGTGGCGAACATCTCTCAATGTCAAGTTGCACCCAACACTGGTTTGTACTCGAATATCTCCAATTCCAACAATACTAGCTGAACTCTGGTTTCCCATCTTCACACTACCAAAATCTCCAGCTCGGTAGTCAATAAAGTACTCCTTAACAGGAACACAATGATAAGAAGCCCCAGTATCAACAAGCCATTCAGAATTGGAATTGTCAACATGACAACAATCCCCAGTAGTACAAATCAAAGAAACAGAATCATCTGAAGTAGAAGCTGTCGCAGCTGTATTCTTGTCTTCACCCTCTTTGTGATGATCATTTTTCTTCTGTCGCTGATCTCTTTTCAACTTATAGCAAAATTTTTGAATATGGCCAGGCTTGCTACAATAGTGACATATCGTGGGTTCTCTCCCATCCTTAGACTTGTACCTGTACTTTGACTTGCCACGCCCCTTGGGACATCTACTCTTGCTTCTTCCTCTATTATCTACCACAAGTGCCTGCGAAATATCAACACCCATCTCCTTTCTTCTAAGCTCTTCATTGAACATGCTCTCTTTAATGACATCCAATGAAAGCGTACCATCTGGAGCTGAGTTGCTGATGGACACAACCAAGGTTTTCCAACTGTCCGGCAGAGAACTCAATAGGAATAAAGCCTGCAACTCATCATCAAGAACAATCTTCATTACAGTCAACTTGTTAATGATATCTTAAAAGTCACTTAGATGCTCAGAAGCTGACTTCCCTGGCTTCAACTTGAGATTAACAAGTCTCTTAATCAATGAGGCCTTGTTGTGAGCAGTCTTTCTTTCATAAAGACCCTCCAGTTTTCTCCACAACTCAAGTGGCTCATTCTCTTGGGACACATGATTGAATATGCTAATGTCAATCCACTGTCTAATTGTTCCCAATGTCTTTCTCTTTAGCTTTTCCCATTCTTTATCCGACATCTTCTCTGGTTTAGTAGGCGTGTCATCTTTCTTAGTTTTATCCACATCAATTGGGTCAAACAAATCTTTACAGTATAGCAAATCTTCTATCATCGGACGCCAAATGAAATAATTGGTTGATGTCAATTTAACCATAGAATGATTTCCAGATTCCATATCTACAGTTTAACCAAATGCTCTGATATCAGTTGTAGGGGAGAAGCAACAAGTAGGATACAACACCTACAAGGATCAACTTCAAGACAACCAACCAAAATGCTCTACCAAATCACCACAATTGATTCACCAAGCAAATATCAATCACACACCAACACTTCAAGCAAATTATCCAAGATAAAGCTTCAAACAACACAAGATTTATACGTGGAAAAACCCCTTCAATGTGAAGGATAAAAAACCACAGGACTTGTAAGGAGTCCACCCTTCTTCTTCTCTTATTATGTAAATTGAGGGTAAAAACACTCAAATCAGTCTACAAGGATGTTACAGCCCACCAACAACAACATACATAAGAGCCAATAATTGAAGGAGAACAAAAATGCAGAAATTTCACCAAAAACCGCAGCTGACACCAGCAGCGATTAAAAACGATCCAGAACTCGGATTGAAATTCTGAACGGTCAGAATGTAGCTCTGTGTGTTCCGAAGATACTGTCCAAATTTCAGCAAAATCCAACGGTCGGATCTCCAGCGATCGTGAAAATAGCAGAGGCTGTCCAAGAAAAATTGTTCTGCGCGAAAACTCTATTCTTCCTTTTTCTCTGTTTTTCTGCCTCCTCTCCCTTTTCTCAGTTTTTGTGTGTTCTCATATGTTGTACAGTACCCTCATACGAATTTTAGCCAGCAAAAACTTCTTTATAGGGGTACTAAGAGAATCTCCCAAATACCCAAACCATTTGGGTCTCACAAAATAAGTGATTGGTCTATCACTTACAAAATGTCCAATAACAAATGGACTGGACTAATGCCCCAACACAAAGTAGAGAGAAATCAAGGAGCAGAGCACAAAACTCTATTCAGTTCTACTTCTGCATACACGGTTGGAAACTGTTTTATAAGGCTAACGAATACATGAAAGTGAAATTACAAAAGAGGACATCGGTTATAATAAACTCAGCACAGTCTCCAGGGGCATTCTTGTCTTTTCACCGTATTTACAAACTTTTCCGTGCACAATCTTCTTCCTCCTCCATCTCCTTCATAACACGTTGCTGGCTCGTGTCTTTACGCGTTATTTGCCTCTAATCCTGACGCTCCTTCCACATCCAACCAATCACATTCTCTGGAATGCCCATCTACCTTTCACAATGCACAACTGTTGTCTCTAACCGTTTTCTCTTTCGCAAGTTCTCACCGTTTCTTCTAAGTGTTCGACGCCTGTTCATGTGCCCTCTGTCTGCCTTCATTATGTCACTTATCCACAATTTCAACAGAAGCAAATGAAGTACAATATCTTCGCCATACTCTTGTTTTGACGCAGCAAAGCTTGAATGGCAGATATATGTGAATAATTGGGATACTGGTTCGCAAAGTTGAGATTCAACTTATATAGATGAATGGTATCTGTTGGCCTATGGTTGTTCGTATTTTTATGAAATTTAGAATGATTTGGAAATCTCCCATTTTGGCACTGACGAGAGGTATGTCTTGATTTCTTTGCTGCTATTTTTGTCATAAATAAAATAGTTTTGGAAGTTGAACAAATCGATTTTTGTTGTTGTTTTTGGATTAAACGGTAGAATTCACTACATGATTTAGTGTAAAGTTATAAAGTCATAATATGAATTCACTATATGATTTAGATGGTTGAATGATGAATTAAATCTATATCAGCATATGCAAATCGAGTGGTAACTTGAAAATTCAATACTACTTTCATCTCAAAGCATATGCAAAACATTTTACGTTAAAAAGTCAAAGCTGATTTATATTTTAGGATGTTAAAGATGTTGGGTGTTCAACTGTGTGAATCCTCAAGGAGTACGTGAAGAAGAGTTTGGGTGTTGACTCAAACTGTGTGTTGATCTTGGTGATTCAAAGTGTTGATTACCAGTTGAGTGAGTTTGTGTGGCTGTATGCGTGGTGGAGCTGGGTGTAATTGGTGACAGCTTTCCGCTATTGGAGTGAAGTTCGCAAGAGGAAGAAGAAGACTGTTGGTTGGCGGGAGTATGCTTGAATGTGCGAAGTTACGGCTTTGCCCTTACTAACTCTATTGTGGGGTTAGTTAGTTGAAGGCTATAAGTGTAATTTCAGTTGCTTTTCCTTCTTCTTCAGCGGTCTGGTCCTTATATGTAACCGCCAGCCCTGCATTTTGTAACAACAATTTTTCTGGAAAATTCCAAGAGATTCTTCCGTGCCTCTCCGTGCTATTCTCTCACGGTTCTTCTTCTTAGTCTCTTAATATGAGTTTGCTTGCTTTGATTTGTTGTTAAACACTTGAAATTCTTGTTGTTCGTTAGAAATTTCACATGGTATCAGAGCGATACTCATGAATTTTGGAACCTTCGTGATGTCAAACAACGGCGTAAATAGTCCTGCTTCCGCATCCTCACCTAATTTCATCAGTGATCCTATGGATGATCCTTACACTATTCATCCTAGTGACAATCCGTCTATGGCTTTGGTACAACCGTTGCTTGATGGAAACAACTTTCACAGTTGGAGCAGATCTGTGCGTAGAGCTCTTGAATCGAAGAATAAGCTTGGTTTCGTGGATGGAGCGATTAAGAAACCTGCGGATGGAGATCGAAGGAGCAATGCCTGGCTGAAAGCCAACAACATGGTTGCGTCGTGGTTAGTGAATTCCTTAACTCACAATATAGGTCAAAGTGTTGCGTGGCTAGATTCTGCTGCTGACATATGGAATAATCTGAAATTTAGATATGGAAATGCGGATTCAATCAGATTATCTGATTTACAAGAGTTCTATTCGATTAAACAAGAAAGAAGCACTGTAACCGAATACTATACTAGGCTTAAAAGTATTTGGGAAGAGTTGCTTGTGTTGAGGTCCATTCCTGTTTGCTCATGCCGTAAGTGCACTTGTAATCTCACTGTAGAGATTAATAAGTTTGTGGAGAATGATTACGTGATTAAGTTCTTAAAAGGACTTAATGATGAATTCGAGGCAGTCAAATCTCAGGTGTTGTTATGTAGTCCTTTACCAGATTTGAAGACTGCTTTTGCTATGGCTATAAAACTGGAGAGGAAACTGAATTACTCTACTAATCAGTCGCAGTTTAACAATAATCCTTCTGTAGTCATGAATGTTGGGAATGTGCCTAGAGGCAATTCATACCAGCAGAATCCAAATGAATCTGGTGTGGCCAGTATGCCTTGGCAAAGGCCAACTGGAAAGGCTAAAAAGAGAGGCATGGGGAAATCGTATCCAAACAATTCCAGATCTGCGGTGTGTACATTTTGTAATATGAGGGGGCACACAGTAGATAAATGTTATAGAAAACATGGATTTTCCCCTGGATACAAGCCTAAAGGTCAGGTTAATATGGTGACGGCTGATAGTAATGTAGTGCAGTCTGGTGATGTGTTGGTCCAAGCTACTTTTAAATCCAACTTTTGCTTGATTCAGGACCTCAGAACCAAGAAGATGATTGGTTCAGCTGAGGTAGATCAAGGGTTGTATTACTTACATGGCACCACTCATACTGAGACTAATTCCATTCCTTCTTATCTGCCTTCACCTCTAGTATATGTTGTTACTTCTTCAGGTGCAATGTTATGGCACTGTAGATTGCGCCATATGTCTTCACCAAGAGTTAAAGAAATCCAAAAATATGACTCTTCTGTTCAAGTCCCTGACTCTTATTTGGATTGTAGGTGTCTGTACTTTGACCAAGCAAAAGAGAACTCCATTTCCAGTTTCATGCTCTGTTGCTTCTGCTCCCTTTGCACTTGTACACATGGATATTTGGGGACCTTATAAATACCCCACGATGTATAATCAGCGATATTTCCTTACTATGATTGATGATTTTAGCAGATATTATGGGATTTATTTGATGAAATCTAAAGCTGATGTCAGAAATATAGTTGAAAGTTTTTGTCTCTTTGCTTCTGTTCAGTTTGATAGCAAAATTAAAGTGATCAGAACAGATAATGGCCCAGAATTCTCCATGAATAAATTCTTTGCTATTCATGGCATTGTTCATCAAACTAGTTGTGTGAATTCACCACAGCAAAATGGTATAGTAGCACGAAAACATCAGCATATTCTGACTGTGGCCAGATCCCTCATATTCCAGCCCTTTCTTCCTTCGTCATACTGGGGCTTTTGCGTCCAGCACTCAGTTTTCCTCATTAATATCACTCCAACTCCTGTCTTACATCATAAAACTCCTTATGAAATTCTGTATAAGAGACCTCCCACCTATAACCACCTTAAGGTATTTGGTTGCCTAGCTTTTGGGGCCAATACACAAAGCCACAAAGGCAAGTTTGATGCAAGAGCTAGGCGTAGTGTGTTCTTGGGTTTGTCACATCCACTAAAGGCTACATCCTTTAAGATTTGAGTACTAAAGATGTTTACATTTCAAGGGATGTGTTGTTTCATGAAACCAGTTTTCCCTTTGGAGCAGAAGCACCTTCCTCACCTGTTTCTTCTGATAATTTGATTGACCCTTCTCCTTGTCCTGAGTCTGGTCCTTGCTTCTTTCAAACACCCGTCCAGTCTTTTGATTCTCATCCTACAAATGTCACTCACGCTCATGCTCAGTCTCCTGCCCCATTACTTTCTGCTGATGATCCTCCTCAGTCTACTGATGTTTCTCAAGCTAAATCCTAGTCTCTTCCTATTTCTCCAACTGCTGATGATCTATATACTATTCCAAGTACAGAACATCATTCATTGCCAGAAGGTCAGCTAGTTATTGATTTGCCTCCCATTCTTGGTCCTCCCACTAGGCCTACCAGAATCAAGAAAACACCTAAGTATCTTCAAGATTACCATTGTAATGCCTTGTCTGTCCCTTCTGATCATTTGGTTCATACATCTCCCCATTTCTTGAACAAAGTGTTTAGCTATGATTTGCTAGCTCCATAATACAAATCTTATGTTTTGAGTTTGAATGCATATACAGAGCCTAGCACTTATTCAGAGGCTGTTAGGTTGCCTGTCTGGCAGGCAGCTATGGATACTGAATTAGCTGCACTGGAAGCCAACAGGACCTGGACTGTGGTGCCTTTACCTACAGGAAAGATAGAAATAGGCTGTAGATGGGTCTATAAAGTCAAACTCAAGGCTGATGGAAGTGTGGAGAGATATAAGGCTAGGCTGGTAGCCAAAGGGTACACACAGCAGTATGGGATTGACTACCAGGACACCTTTTCTCCTGTTGCCAAGATGACTACTGTAAGAGTAATCTTGGCCTTGGCAGCAAGGTTTCAGTGGCATATACATCAACTTGATGTGAACAACGCTTTTTTACATGGTGATCTCCATGAGGATATTTATATGACTCTTCCTCCTGGTATGTCAGCTAAAGGATCTAACATGGTATGTAAACTGCACAAGTCCTTGTATGGGTTGAAGCAAGCCAGCAGGGAGTGGAATGCCACTCTTACAAAGTTTCTGTTGGCCATGGGATTTAGGCAATCTAAATGTGATTATACACTGTTTCTTAGATCTGAAGGTGCTGCTTTTATGGCTTTGCTGGTCTATGTAGATTATATCATAGTGGCTTCCAGTGATGAGGCTTCCATTGCCAGTGTCAAACAGGCGTTACATCATGCTTTTAAAATCAAGGACTTGGGACAATTACGGTTCTTTCTTGGCATAGAGGT
This sequence comes from Eustoma russellianum, assembly GCA_036186865.1. NCBI lineage: Eukaryota > Viridiplantae > Streptophyta > Magnoliopsida > Gentianales > Gentianaceae > Eustoma > Eustoma russellianum. The sequence continues at coordinate 6,923,639 of AP025071.1, forward strand.
AGCTCAGGCTAAAGGGGGTACATATCAATCAAAGGAGGTATACCTTGGATCTTTTGGAGCAAACTGGTTTTTTAAATGCAAAACCTGCTAGGACTCCCATGGAAAGCCACATTAGCCTGACTCATCTTGATTCTCCATCATTAAAGGATGTTACACAGTATAGGAGATTGATTGGGAAGCTTATATATTTAAACATTACTAGGCCTGATATTGCGTTTTCAGTTCAGCAGTTGAGTCAATTTTTAGATTGCCCTACCGAAAATCACTTGAAAGATGCGCATAGACTTCTCAGATATATTAAAGGAACAATAGGTCAAGGGATATTGTTTCCAAGGGAAGGAGTGCAGAAATTGCGGGCTTTCGTAGATGCTGACTAGGGTGGCTGTCATGAGACCAGGAGGTCTATTACGGGTTACTGCGTTTTCTTTGGATATTCTTTGATATCATGAAAGGCAAAGAAGCAAACTACAGTTTCTAGATCATCTGCTGAGGTAGAATACAGAGCCATGGCCATGGTGACCTGTGAGGTGCAATGGCTCTTGTATTTGTTAGAAGATATGGGGTTGAGTGATCAGAAACCAGTAGAGATGTTTTGTGATTGCAAGAGTGCAATGTACATTGCAGAAAACCCGGTGTTTCATGAGAGGACGAAGCATATAGAAATTGATTACCATGTAGTTAGAGATAAAGTGCAAGAAGGGGTGACTAAGTTGATGCCAATACGAACAGAGTTGCAATTGGCTGATATTTTTACCAAGGCTTTGGATTCAAAGCGTTTGTTGCAGTTGAATCCTCAAGGAGTGCGTGAAGAAGAGTTTGGGTGTTGACTCAAGTTGATTACCAGTTGAGTGAGTTTGTGTGGCTGTATGCGTGGTGGAGCTGGGTGTAATTGGTGTCAGTTTTCCGCTATTGGAGTGAAGTTTGCAAGAGGAAGAAGAAGATGGTTGGTTGGCGAGAGTATGTTTGAATGTGCGAAGTTACGGTTTTGCCCTTACTAATTCTATTGTGGGGTTAGTTAGTTGAAGGCTATAAGTGTAATTTCAGTTGCTTTTCCTTCTTCTTCAGCGGACTGGTCCTTATATGTAACCGCCAGCCCTGCATTTTGTAACAACAATTTTTCTGGAAAATTCTAAGAGATTCTTCCGTGCCTCTCCGTGCTATTCTCTCACGGTTCTTCTTCTTAGTCTCTTAATATGAGTTTGCTTGCTTTGATTTGTTGTTAAACACTTGAAATTCTTGTTGTTCGTTAGAAATTTCACATAGGATGGAGGAAGCATTTGATTTCTTAGATCCTATAGTCACAATTATCTTATAAAAATATGTAATCACATGTAAAAAATCCAAAGAGTTTTTAACTCTACGGGATCAAGTGTTCAAACCTTGAACGGGCATTAAAGCTCGAACTTTTGTCGCTCTCGTTATGTCACTTATTGCTTCAGCCATTTATGCCAAATAGTAGAAATTTATTATTGTCTGGAAATCTAAAGAAAACGTCAAAACACTCGTTTCAGATGGACTCGGTATTCTATTATTTGACCATATTAATAAATGCGTAAGGACTTAGCTAGTTAAAACAATTATACCATTTTAACTTTTGTACAAATAGCGTGGATTGGTTCATAAAATACCTTACAAAGAAAATTAAATCTGAGCTCATTTCAAACGAATTATTGAATGGCCCAAAATTCTTAGCGCAGAATCCTACAGCGTCGGTCATGTTGATGCGTGAGAAGAGAATACATTTATTGATATTGGAATCGAGTCTATGGATTTATTCTTTAATAACATATCAAGTAAGTTAATCATTTCTTATTTTTTTCAAGAATTTTTGGCATTTCATTGGTGCTGATGTTACACATTTCTTATATGTTTATTAGCAATGTTAATATCTCTGCTTTTTGAGCCATATGCACAGAAAAACAAAAAATCAAACAAAAAATCAAATCTTTCAGATCAGTATCTGCTACGACCCACATGTTATAACTGCGATTTTCAAAAAAAAAAAAAAAAAAAAAAGAGAAGAAGATAAATAAGGCATAATAGTAAAATATTTAAAATAGTCAAACCTTATCCCTTCCCCTTAATTAATCTTTTAATTCCCAAATCCCTCTCTCTTTTAATCCTCATTAACCCTAATCCCCTCTCCCTTTTTATCTCAAACGGCAGCTTCCTCTCCCCTTTCCTCTCTCAATTTTCGGCCATAAGGGATAAAGGGAAAGAAGGATCTTTGATCGAAGGTTCAAGAAGAGGGTTTCACAACGCTAACAAGATCATCACACACTTCCGTATATCTATCATCTCTCGCTAGGAATCGAGGTAGGTGCATACTAATTATTTCCTCAAAACGGTATAAAGGCTTGCATAGGCAAAAAGGGTATTTTTAGGTGTTGTTGATGTCGTTGGTTATTGATTTTGATTGGATCTTGATTATATGCCCCAATGTGTTTATTTTCCGTTTTACGTTCTTGTATTCAATGTGATCTTGTTGTTGTACGTTTCTTTGTGGGGTTGAGATGTCATTATGCATGTATGGATATGTGGGATGGGTGAAAGGTTGAATGAGATTTGATGAATGGACTGCAGAAATTTAAGAATGAGAATTCTGAAATTCGGGGACATCGATCGATCGACGTCCAGAGGCTGAGGGTTCGACGTGCCTCAGATGGACATCGATCGATCGACGTCCAGAGGGCGTGAGATCGATGTGCCTCAGAACCACATCGATCGATCGACGTCCCAGGGCTGAGGGTTCGATGTGTCTCAGTTGGACGTCGATCGATCGACGTCAGAGGATGACGTCCAACTGTTTTCTTCCCCTTTCCCTTGCATTCATGGCACGTGCATTGCATGAGGTACCCATTGTCTGAGGGCGTGCGTGTTCGGAGGATACGTAGCGTCTATAGGGCGTGGGGGCCGTGATGATACGCAGCGTCGGTCGGGCGTGGGTGTCATGTGATACGCAGCGTCTATAGGGCGTGGGTGCCGTGCGAATACGCAGCGTCTATAGGGCGTGGGTGTCTGAAGATACGCAGCGTCTATAGGGCGTGGGTGTCGTACGATACGCAGCGTCTATAGGGCGTGGGTGTCCAGAACAGCAAGTGGTGGCTAGAGACCATGACGCTAGAGTTAGGTCCCGGGAGCATGCATTGCATATGGGTCCAGGAGCATTTTGCCTGACATGTTTCTAGTTGCGTATGATACGTTATGTGAACATGCATCACGTACTTGCGCATACATCTTGTGTGGATTGTTTACTTTCCGTATAAGTTATGTCGTGTTGTTTTGTGTGGTTACATGGTGGGTCTTACTTCCCGGTGGCATGCTATCTGTCTTATGTGGCTACGTGGTGATATCTTTTTGGGTATGTAAGTTTTGTATTGTTTTGAGAGGCACCTACTGGGTGATCACCATCACTCACCCCTACTATTCCACATGTAGCCGAGACGGAGTATGATTACATCTATGTTGAGGATGGGTCCGATACCGTAGAATGGGCTGAGTGACTCGTAGATACGTGTGCGGCAAGGATGGAGACGGGCTTCTGGTGATGCCATGGGATGACACAGACATTTTAATACTCAGTATTACTTTTGGAAACAATTTCATGCTTTTAAATTTAGACATTTGACCTTGACTTGTAAGGCCTGTTCAGCCTAGAATTACTGTCGTTACTTCCTTAAAATTCATTAATTTTGAATTAGTGTGGTGATTTATCGTTTCCGCAGAAAGAAAAGGAAAACTTTTCTATGTCAGCACTGACGTGTAGCAGATTGATGTGACGCCTTGTATTCTCCTGAGTGAGATACGGCGGGTGCACCGTTACCGAGGATGGAGCTCGGGAGCGGGGCGCTACAGGTGGTATCAGAGCCCAGGCTTCAGATACGCCTCGGGAACGTGATAGATTAGCTAATTACCCTAGGATAAGTGACGATCCGTTTTCAAATGATTTTCAAATTTGAATAAAACGAAGTAGACATAAGCTGTGACTGGGGTTTTGGTTGGTGAGTGCCGTTAGTAAGTAGATGGTATAGGTTATCTTTTCCTTTGACCTCCATTCCTGTACCTCTTTTCAATACTCTTAAGTCAATTTTGTCTAACGTGCTTTAAATTAAATACAGACAATGCCTCCGCGACGTGAACCATCAGGAAATGGTGGACAGGACAGAGACGAACGTCAAGGGCAAGGGGCGATTCCCCAAAACCTGGCGGATACACTGGCCAATCTGACGGCCTTAATAGCCCATCAACAGACGCAGATGGCACAACAACATACTCAGATGACACAGCAACAGGCACAAATTGCCCAAATACTTCAGCACACTCAGCAGCAACAGCAACAACAACACCCACCACCCCCTAAACCGCAGCAGGGTTTGAGGTTCTATTACTGGGAGATGCAGAACTCCCGAATACCGATGTTCCGGGGTACCACTCGGCCTGAGGAAGCCGAGATTTGGCTCAAAAACATAACTGAAAAGATAAGACTGATACAAGTACCCGTGGACCTGAAAGTGGAGGTGACTACCCCGTTCTTGGAAGGGGAAGCTGAGAGGTGGTGGAACGGGGTGAAACGCAAATTGACTCCACCAGTGACTTGGGAGCAATTTGTTGAGGAGTATAAGAAGCACTATGTTCCGGGTAGTGCTATCCAGAGAAGGATGGCGGAGTTCCAGCTGTTGACCTAAGGGTCCATGACGGTTGATCAATACTCTGAGAAATTTCATGAGCTGGGCCAATATATGTCATGCATCATGGACAACGAGGAGGCCAAGATGCTAAAGTTCCATACAGGGTTGAGTTTTCGCATCCAGCAGGCGATTGTTTGTGCAGAGACCACCACATTTGAAGGATTGCTGGAGGTATGTCGACGGGTCGAGAGAAATTTGGAAAGGGCAGCTGCACTAGAAAGACTGAAGAGGCCCCGTGAGGAGCTGCAGATGGGCAGGTCAGGGAGATGGCTGAAAGTACCTCGGCGCCCTCAGTACGGGCAACCATTCCGGCCAGAACGACAGCAGAGGGCAGCAATTCAGACCCCGATGATTGAGGGTCCGGCACCGACTGATGCACAACTAGTAAGGGCTGCGGCACCTATCCCACGGTGTACACTGTGCGGACGTTTTCATCCGGGACCATGTCGGAAGGATCAGAGAGTGTGCTATAACTGCGGGAAGCAAGGACATATTGCTAAGGAATGCTCAGCACCGGCACAGGTGAACTCGCAGACACAGGCTCAGCAGGGAGGACGAGGCCAGACCAATGCCCGGGTACACGCGATGACGGATGTCGAAGTCGAGGAGTCGGGCGACGTGGTGACGGGTACATTTATTTAAGTACTTAAAGTTGAATTTGGATTAAATTCTAGTTGCTATTGATGCATGTTGTGTGCTAAACCTTGAATATGGTAGGTGTGATTTTAGTTAACGAAGTGCCAGCAAATGTTCTATTCGATAGTGGAGCGAGTCACTCGTTCATGACAAAGAGATTTGCCAAGAATCTGGATATTCTTCCCGAATGGATTGAGACTCCATACCGTATACAAGCCGCGGGCGGCCAAGTACTCGTGTCTCATCACCGTTACAAGGAATGTGGATTGGAGATTAACGGTCTGCAATTCTCTGCGGCCTTGATACCGATTCAAATGTACGATTTCGACGTTATTTTAGGCATGGACTTCTTAGCAAGGTATCATGCAAACATTGATTGCCGGCAACTCCAAGTTAGCATGAAGACACCAGAATTGGGGGAAACTATCTTCCAAGGGAATCCTAAATTAAAGAAGGTGCCCCAGAAGCTTTATTTGACTGCAGCTCAGGCATTTAGAGCGCTAAAGAAAGGAGGAGAAGGATTCTTGATTTACTCAATGGGTGCTGAACAAGAGGTTCCGCAGATCGACCAAATCCCTGTGGTAAATGAATTTACAGATGTCTTTCCCGAGGAGTTACCAGGACTGCCACCAGAAAGAGAGGTAGAGTTCGAGATCAATCTCATACCCGGTGCAGAACCCATATCCAGGGCACCCTACCACATGGCTCCAAAAGAGCTCAAGGAGTTGAAGGAACAGTTACAAGAACTGTTGGATCGTAAGTTTATTCGACCCAGTGTATCACCCTGGGGTGCTCCAGTCCTGTTCGTGAAGAAGAAGGATGGGAGCATGAGGTTATGTATAGATTACCGGGAGCTAAACAAGATCACTATCAAAAACAAGTATCCATTACCTCGAATCGAGGATCTCTTTGATCAGCTACGGGTAATGACAAGTTAGAGCTTTAATTTGAACTCTCAGTTATTCGTTAATTTACACCACTAACGAAATTTATTCTAGGGGGCTAGAGTATTTTCCAAGATCGATTTGCGATCCGGTTATCACCAGTTGAGGATCAAATCTGGAGATATAGCCAAGACCGCTTTCCGAACACGCTATGGCCACTATGAATTCCTGGTTATGCCTTTTGGATTAACCAACGCCCCAGCCGCCTTTATGGACTTAATGAACACGGTATTCCGGAAACAGCTGGATAAGTATGTTGTGGTGTTCATTGATGATATCCTGATATACTCCCCTGACGAGGATACTCATGCGGAGCATTTGAGGGAGGTTCTAGAGATCCTTCGGAGAAGCAAATTGTACGCCAAGTTCAGTAAGTGTGAGTTCTGGTTGAAAAGCGTAGCCTTCTTGGGTTATGTGGTCTCCGAAGAGGGAACTTCTGTGGACCCAAAGAAAGTGGAGGCGATCACCGAATGGCCTAGGCCTACTAATGTGACAGAGGTAAGAAGTTTTCTTGGACTGGCTAGGTACTATAGGAAGTTTGTCGAGGGCTTCTCATCGATTGCAGTGCCTCTAAGCCGAATGACACAGAAGAAGTCAAAGTTCGAATGGACCACCGAGTGTGAGCAGAGCTTCGCCGAGCTAAAAAGGAGACTGACCACAGCCCCTGTTCTTGCTCAGCCCTCCGCGTCAGAGGGATTTGTCATTTATAGTGACGCATCGAAGAACGGGCTAGGTAGATGTATATAATTTCAAGTGGATTTTGTACACAACTAGAGATGTGGTCTAACTTTTATATTTCAGGATGCGTGCTGATGCAAAACGACAAAGTCATTGCTTATGCTTCACGACAGCTAAAACCCTATGAGCTGAATTATCCGACGCATGATCTGGAGCTAGCAGCAGTGGTGTTCGCACTAAAAATCTGGCGCCACTATCTATATGGAGTGAAGTGCGAGGTGTTCACCGATCACAAAAGCCTTAAGTATCTGTTCACGCAAAAGGAGCTGAACATGCGCCAAAGGAGATGGTTGGAGTTATTGAAGGATTACGACTTGACCATCAGTTATCATCCAGGGAAGGCCAATCGAGTAGATGATGCCTTAAGTAGGAAATCGAGCCATGCACGGCAGGCTACTCTAGAAAAGGAAATGGCAGAATTTGATTTGGATCTTGTGGATTCAACCGCAGATATTCTGGCCACGCTAATTATCACTCCAACCTTGGTAGATCAGATTAAGGAAGCACAGAAGAACGATGCAACATATAGAGAAACGCGTGAAAGAATGTTAACCAACCAAGTGGATGGATTTCAGGTTCATGATGACGGCAGTATGTGGTACCAAGGAAGATTGTGCGTACCTGATGTTGAGGATCTTAGGAGAGAGTTGTTGAAGGAGGCACATAATTCGAGACTGTCTATTCACCCTGGTGCTACGAAGATGTACAATGATCTGAAGAGACACTATTGGTGGAGTGGCATGAAGAGACACATTGCTGAGTTTGTAGAAAGGTGCCTTGTTTGCCAGCAAGTTAAGGCGGAACACCAAAGACCGGGTGGACTGATGCGACCTCTAGAGATACCCGAATGGAAGTGGGAGCATGTAACGATGGACTTTGTGGTTGGACTTCCGAAGACCAGGAATGGGAATGATGTGATATGGGTAATTGTGGATCGACTGACTAAGTCTGCCCATTTCTTACCTATTCCTACCGGACTTACTATGGAGAGGTTGGTGACTATGTACATCGATAATATCGTCTGTCTTCATGGAGTGCCAGTCAGCATAGTATCTGATCGTGATCCGAAGTTTACGTCTCAGTTCTGGGCAGCGTGCCAGAAGAAGATGGGGACGGAGTTGCGACTGAGCACTGCTTTTCACCCTCAAACCGATGGTCAATCTGAGAGGACCATTCAGACCCTGGAAGATATGTTGAGAGCATGCGCATTGGATTTCAAAGGAAATTGGGACAGCATGCTGAAGTTGATAGAATTTTCCTATAACAACAGCCATCACAGTGCCATAGGCATGGCACCAGTCGAGGCCTTATATGGACGAAAGTGTAGGTCACCTGTGCATTGGGACGAAGTTGGTGAACGTAGGTTGACGGCTCCATAAATAATCGAGCAAACTAAAGAACAGGTGAAACTAATTCGTGAACGTCTTAAGACGGCTCAAGATAGAAGCAAGAGTTGGGCCGACACGAAGAGACGACCTTTAGAGTTCAAGGAGGGAGAAAAAGTCTATCTTAAAGTGTCACCCATGAAGGGTGTGACACGGTTTGGAGTTAAAGGGAAGTTGAAACCGCGTTATATTGGACCTTATGAGATACTCGAAAAGGTTGGAGACCTAGCTTACAAATTGGCACTACCTCCGATGTTGGCTCAAGTGCACAACGTGTTCCACGTCTCGCAGTTAAGGAAGTATGCACCTGACCCGAGTCATGTGTTGGATGCACAACCACTTAAGATCAGGCTCGATGCTTCCTATGAAGAGGTACCGATCAGAATACTGGACCGGAAGGAGCAGGAGTTAAGAAGAAGGATTATTCCATATGTCAAGGCTCAATGGAGCAATCACAGGGAGAACGAAGCGACATGGGAGCTGGAAGAACAAATGCGTGATCGTTACCCCCATCTCTTTGATTAAGGTACGACAAGTTTCGGGGTCGAAACTTTTTGTAAGGGGGGTAGGATGTTATAACTGCAATTTTCAAAAAAAAAAAGAGAAGAAGATAAATAAGGCATAATAGTAAAATATTTAAAATAGTCAAACCTTATCCCTTCCCCTTAATTAATCTTTTAATTCCCAAATCCCTCTCTCTTTTAATCCTCATTAACCCTAATCCCCTCTCCCTTTTTATCTCAAACGGCAGCTTCCTCTCCCCTTTCCTCTCTCAATTTTCGGCCATAAGGGATAAAGGGAAAGAAGGATCTTTGATCGAAGGTTCAAGAAGAGGGTTTCACAACGCTAACAAGATCATCACACACTTCCGTATATCTATCATCTCTCGCTAGGAATCGAGGTAGGTGCATACTAATTATTTCCTCAAAACGGTATAAAGGCTTGCATAGGCAAAAAGGGTATTTTTAGGTGTTGTTGATGTCGTTGGTTATTGATTTTGATTGGATCTTGATTATATGCCCCAATGTGTTTATTTTCCGTTTTACGTTCTTGTATTCAATGTGATCTTGTTGTTGTACGTTTCTTTGTGGGGTTGAGATGTCATTATGCGTGTATGGATATGTGGGATGGGTGAAAGGTTGAATGAGATTTGATGAATGGACTGCAGAAATTTCAGAATGAGAATTCTGAAATTCGGGGACATCGATCGACCGACGTCCAGAGGCTGAGGGTTCGACGTGCCTCAGATGGACATCGATCGATCGACGTCCAGAGGGCGTGAGATCGATGTGCCTCAGAACCACATCGATCGATCGACGTCCCAGGGCTGAGGGTTCGATGTGTCTCAGTTGGACGTCGATCGATCGACGTCAGAGGATGACGTCCAACTGTTTTCTTCCCCTTTCCCTTGCATTCATGGCACGTGCATTGCATGAGGTACCCATTGTCTGAGGGCGTGCGTGTTCGGAGGATACGTAGCGTCTATAGGGCGTGGGGGCCGTGATGATACGCAGCGTCGGTCGGGCGTGGGTGTCATGTGATACGCAGCGTCTATAGGGCGTGGGTGCCGTGCGAATACGCAGCGTCTATAGGGCGTGGGTTTCTGAAGATACGCAGCGTCTATAGGGCGTGGGTGTCGTACGATACGCAGCGTCTATAGGGCGTGGGTGTCCAGAACAGCAAGTGGTGGCTAGAGACCATGACGCTGGAGTTAGGTCCCGGGAGCATGCATTGCATATGGGTCCAGGAGCATTTTGCCTGACATGTTTCTAGTTGCGTATGACACGTTATGTGAACATGCATCACGTACTTGCGTATACATCTTGTGTGGATTGTTTACTTTCCGTATAAGTTATGTCGTGTTGTTTTGTGTCGGTTACATGGTGGGTCTTACTTCCCGGTGGCATGCTATCTGTCTTATGTGGCTACGTGGTGATATCTTTTTGGGTATGTAAGTTTTGTATTGTTTTGAGAGGCACCTACTGGGTGATCACCATCACTCACCCCTACTATTCCACATGTAGCCGAGACGGAGTATGATTACATCTACGTTGAGGATGGGTCCGATACCGTGGAATGGGCTGAGTGACTCGTAGATACGTGTGCGGCAAGGATGGAGACGGGCTTTTGGTGATGCCATGGGATGACACAGACATTTTAATACTCAGTATTACTTTTGGAAACAATTTCATGCTTTTAAATTTAGACATTTGACCTTGACTTGTAAGGCCTGGTCAGCCTAGAATTACTGTCGTTACTTCCTTAAAATTCATTAATTTCGAATTAGTGTGGTGATTTATCGTTTCCGCAGAAAGAAAAGGAAAACTTTTCTATGTCAGCACTGACGTGTAGCAGATTGATGTGACGCCTTGTATTCTCCTGAGTGAGATACGGCGGGTGCACTGTTACCGAGGATGGAGCTCGGGAGCGGGGCGCTACACCACATCTCATGCTAGTTGATAAAGAGAACGAAGAAAATTATGAGTAAAATTAGAATGCGATTATTATACCACGTTAAGCGGAATAGATAAAATTTAATTTCTATAAGACTACTACTAAGATCAAATTATAACATGCAACTTAAAAAAAAAACCATAACACCCCTCCCAAAGATTCCCCACCGCCAGCCTACCCCGTGGCAGAAAAGACAAAAAGCCTTCCAAAAGGCTTACCTACTTGCAGGAGCTTTTCAATCTTTTACATGCATTGGAACCATTTTCTGAAAAATCTCCATTACGTCCATCATTCTTTTTCCAAGAAAAATTATCATCATTTCTCCCCGTTTCTAACCCAAATCTCGGCAGCACAAAGGGAAAGGGGAAGAAGATAATTTCAACCAAATCTTCCATCCACCTATTTGAATAGTACTCCATCACTTCACCAAAGCACAACTCCTTCATTTTTCTTCCCTTCCAAACCGTGGCACCTCTTGCAAAGGGAGGGAGGATTTCTTCAAGTTCTAAAGAGCAAAAACAAGAACACAAGCCTAAGAGACCACCTTCTAATACAAAGGACCTTGGTGGAGTAGACTCTATCTAAATCAAGACAAGAGACAAGATGCAGAAACAATCCAAGTTTAATCAAGCTTAAAGTTTTGGCCGTGCATTAGGGAGAGGTGAAGGAGGTTCTAGCTATCTTGTTCACCTCAAAACTCACAAAGGTAAGTAATCTTCTTGAATCAACCATAATCTAGTTATGAAACATTATAGTCATATTAATTTTACCATCATACCATGATGGGTCAAACAAGCTTGATTTCAATCTAAGATTTTAGTTAGGTGAGAAAAGGATTTTTGAAGGTTTAAGTTTAAGTGGAAATTAATACATGTTATATGTATATCTTCTTGAGACTAAAACAAGAGTCACGTTTGTGACTCTTGAAAAGAAATGTAAAGAGAGTTTTTTTTAGAAGATGGAGCTTGGTGGCGAGGTGAGTTTCTTTTGCGCCATTATGAGTAATGTTAAGATGCTTAAAATTAGAGAAGCATAAGATAGAAGAAAATTGTAGAAATAAAGTGGCTTAAAGGGATCAAATTTTGGTGATGAATGTGGGTGTACCCATGGCTTGGACTCAAGTGAATATCCAAGTATTTTCTTTTTCTTCCTTTGAATAATATATAATATAATGAGATACTTGGAATGTGTATTTATGTGTAGTTGAAATCGTACAAATATATGTATTACGTAAATAATATGTTAGTTGGTATTATGTTTAACCATATATGTGTTTATGAGGCTTTTAGGTGGAAGATTTGGAAAGCATTAGCCTCAAGTGGGGGTGTTTTGAGGATAGTTTAGAAGGTCCAAAGTTCATGGACTATTTTGCTGAAAAATCAAAAAACGGGGCTGTTTTGATGAAGCTCTCAAAACTGCCCCATACAAGGGTCAAATTTGGATTTTTCTATGACTTTGTGGTTTATAAGAGATAGGTTGATGAAATATAAATAGGTTTACGATCGTAAAACGCCAAACGGAACTTCTAATAAGATAAATAATTAAGAAAAGTAAATGTTGCGAAAACAGAATTTTTCCGGCAATAAAGTTAGTTTAGAACACTGTTTAAAAATTATATACGAATTTTTAAGACATTTCTTATTTTTCTACGATGAAGATATAATTCAAATAAGGTATTTGAGACAAGTTAAAGGAAATAAAGGAATGGAAAGATGTGATTTTATAGCAAGATATCACCACATGTTTTCAAGCGATTTTTCCACCATGTTTAAAAAAGAATGAGATTTTACGTAACGAACCTTATCAAGGTGACAGAAGATTCCAAGAGACACAGCTTATGGTTACAGTTATGAGTCGTGTGAGTACCTCGTGAGCGTACTTGGACTCCTCGACGATTTTATAGTATACGTCATGTGCCGTATGTTCATCAGACGAGCGATTCCTGAGATCACCTGACTATACGTTATGCGCCGTATGATCATCAGGCGAGTGATTCCTGAGATCACCAGACTATACGTTATGCGCCGTATGTTCATTAGGCGAGCGATTCCTGAGACCACCGGCCATATGAGTCACCATTAGATACATATACCTACGATGAGCGTATCAGCGGTATATGTGACTATTTGGAGAATCGTTTCGGTCACCGTTGATATTGGTTCTTACGAAGGATGGCCATCATTTATTTTACCGTTTACAATTATGTTTTCTTCAAAATTTAAATAGCTAATGCATTAGTATCATAAGAATTAACATCGAGACAGTTGTTCTGGAGATAAGAATGTACTGGGGATAGAATGGATCAGTGGAATAGTATAAGATTCGAGAGAATAAGTTGTAGCCCTATTTGAGTTTAAATGGTTAAGCAGATGTTCAATGTACCCTTCCGAAGCTCTATATCCTCGTCTACGAGTTAAGTTATATGAATGATGCCAGTACTTGCAAACCGACAGTTAGCATTTTCTATACTCTACGCTTATTTACAATATGTTTTATATTTCGTTTCCTTGTCCTAGCCTGTTTGATCCGCATAGGGGATTCAAGTGGGTTTCTTGCCAGACAAATTTTATCTCGTCTGACCCTAGCTGTTTTAAAATTTTTCAGAGGACCGTATCTTTGACATCGGGTATATAGCTGAGGACGGGTCCTGCTTCCAGTTACTTGCGTACGAAAGACGCATTTTGATGACCATTGTATCACATTTCGGATTTATGCAGTAGGCACTTATGTATATTTTGCGGACTCTCATGGCTGCATGGACTCAAGTAGTAATAGATAATATCGAATGTATGGACTATATTCTGTTTAGGTTAATTTGATTCCCTTGTGCACTCCATACATAGATACATGATACTTATGTATAGTGACGACGTCTTGTACTCTACTACGTTGGGTACGGCAGGTGAACCGTGTCGGGACAGTATTCCCGGACGGGGCGCTACAGTATCAGTGAGTTGTCGCATGAAAATTGTAATCAATTGTAAAAAAAAGATTATAAAGTACTTCACGATATTTTTGATTCATTAAAGACCTCAAACGCGATATCTCTAAATATATCTATGCACACAAACGGTTGGAATGAGAATCCAAACATAAATACTGAAAAGTGCTAGCCTTCATCACCGGTTTATATTTAATTCTCCCACTTTGAGTTTGCCCTTAAAAGAAAATCTTTCTTCCTAATCTATCTCTCCTTTGGGCGTTGAATACCAGCGAGAGGCAACATCTATTGTGTAAAATTCAAGATGACAACGAGGGTTTTTTAGATTCGGTCTTATCTATTAAATAGATAGTAGCTTTTCTTAATGACCAAGCCAAATCCTTGACTATTCACTATTACAAATTTTCTCATCAAACTTATGTTAACACAGAGATCGGATCAGAAGAATCTTTTGGTACAAAACACCACCGCTTTTATTTCCACAATATGACAACTCTTTGACTAGAGATATACCAGTGGAGGTCGTGGAGGTGAGGAATAAAAAATGTGCAAGTATTCGATGACGGTTAGAGATTACAAGCAAAGCTTCCGGGAAGGAAAGCCCCCTCTGAAGACCAGCAATGCTATCTGGAGCCCACAACAAAAGCTAGTCACTGCTAGACACAGTGCTGCACATCAGGCAAGTAGCACAACCCAGCCTGGAGCAGCTCGGCCAAGCACAACCCACCTCATCCCGGTCGATGTAGCTAATGCTGAGGTGATTACAAAGGAGCAGATTGCCACACTTATGAATATACTGAACAGAAAAGGGAGCCGAGCTGACCTACACCATGCAACTATGGCAGGCTACTTCCAGCCAAGCTCCAGCAGTTTATGGATCATTGACTTCGGAGCTACGGATCACATGACCAATAATGATATCAAACTAAACTCCTACTCTTTATTTTATGTTCCAAAGAAAGTAAAAATTGCAAATGGAATTACCTTAAATGTGTCGGAATAGGCTCTGCTATAATTAACAAAATCACACAGAGAGGTGTCCTTCATGTCCCAAGTCTACATTTTAACATGTTGTCTATTTGCAAACTTACTGGGGATAATAACTGCTTAGCCTGCTTCTTATCCACGGAATGTTGTTTTTAGGAAAACAAAGTGAAGGGGATGATTGGCAATGCTAGGAATATAGCAAGCCTATACAGACTGAAGTCAGAAAACAGGGCATTAGTAAGCTCAGCCGAGCTGCCAAGTGACCAAGACTCTAGTATTTTGCACCCTAGAAATCCATGTATAGGGAAAATTTTGTTATGGCATAACAGAATGGGTCACCCCAATTTTGTATATTTAAAACGATTAATGCCAAAGTTATTTAGCTCAGCTGACCTGGAAGATATTACTTGTGAGACCTGTCAACTAGCTAAACACACTAAAGAAAATTATCCAGCTAAAACATATAAGCCTTCAACACCTTTTAATCTCATTACTCATATATATGGTATTTAAGAGATATGTATCACTTATTAAAAATCACTTCAGCTATATTATTAAAACACTTAGGTCAGACAATTGAACTGAATACTTAGACATCAATATTCAAGCATTTATGTATGAAAATGGTATTTATCACCAAACCACCTGCACCTATACACCTCAACAGAACGGAGTTGCTGAAAGAAAAAATAAGCATCTACTTGAAGTAACTCGAGCTCTCACGTTTGGCATGAATGTACCCAAACAGTACTGGGGTGAGGCCTTTATTATTGTTACGTATCTTATAAACAGAACACCGTCCAGAATCATGTCATTTAAAACTCCTAGTGAAATATTTCTAAGTTATTACCCACATCCTAAGCTGCTGTCTGAGCTGCCTTTTGAAACTATTTGGGTGTACAATAGGCTCTGCTATAATTAGATCCTAGGTCAGTTAAGTGCATCTTCCTAGGATATTCAGGATCTGAGAAAGGTTATAAGTGTTACTGTCCAGCCAATAAAAGAATGTTTGTAACCCTTGACGTCACCTTTGATGAAAGACATGCATTCTATAAATTATTAATCGAAACAAACAATAGAAAAATTATTGAATATTGGACAACAGTTGACACTATAGAGAAAACTAGCTCAATTTCAGAATTGCAAATCCTGCCGAGCTCAGCAGCTCAGCAACCAACTATCTCAGGTCGGCAATACTAATTCCTAACTTGTACTTAACTCTCCCAAAGTCTCCAATTATCAGGAAGTCCCAGAAATCAGTAGCCGAGCTAAACACATATAGCCAACAGCCGAAGACCAAGTAGAAGAAACAAATGAGTATGACCATGAAACCCAAATAGACAATAGACCAATTGTACTAAGGAAGGAACTAGGAATTCACTAGGAATCCTGTCTATACTAAATACCCCATAGAAGAATATATATCCTACAATAAATTGAATGCTAACTTTAGAACATTTGTGTCCTTACTTGATGATAAGATTATCCCAAAAAACATAGAAGAAGCACTAAACCGACCTGAATGGTAGAGAGCAGTAAATGAAGAAATGAATGTCTTAATAAGAAATCAAATGTGAGAACTAACTCCCACCTCGGCCACTATAAAACCAGTAGGATGCAGATGGATTTTCATAATCAAGTATAACAATAATGGAACCATAACAAAATATAACGGAAGGTTAGTAGCTAAAGGCTTCACATAAACATATGGAGTAGATTACTTAGAAACATTTGCTCCGGTGGCTAAACTTAACACTATTCAGGTCATCTTTTCTATCGTAGTAAACCTATACCGGGAAATTGGCATTTCTAAACGGACATTTAGTTGAGGAAGTATAAATGAGCATTCCACCAGGATTTAAATAACACAAATAAGAATGAAGTTTGCAAGTTGAAGAAATCATTGTATGGACTGAAGCAATCACCTCGGGTTTGGTTCAAGACATTCATTAAAGTAGTAACCAACGTGAAATTTAGCCAAAGCCATAGTGATCACACACTGTTTACCAAAATTTTACCTAAGGAGGAGCTGACCATATTAATAGTATATGTAGATGATATCATAATTACTAGGAATGATGACCTCGACATAAACAATATTAAAACAAAACTATCTGAACAATTTGAAATGAAGGACCTCGGTAGGCTAAGATATTTCCTAGGAATGGAAATTGCTAGGAATAAAGAGGGAATGTTTATTTCACAAAGGAAATACATTCTTGATCTCCTAAAAGAAACTAGTCTGCCACTTCAGTAGAACCTGGATATAATCCAAGAGAGCAGTGGGATACTACTCCAACTGATAAACTTAGTTATCAAAGACTAGTTGTAAAATTAATCTATCTATCGCATATTAGGCCAGATATATGTTATGCAATCAATTTTGTATCTCAATATATGCACAGCCCTACTAATGAGCATCTCCGAGCTGCACTTATTAGACCGTAACACCTGTAATAAACGCTACTAGAGGAGGGTGAATAATGGTTTGTGAAAATTACACTACCACCTTTGAATTAAAATCCTCTTTTAAAAATAGAATCTGAGAGCTACTCAGATTCACTACCCGTTTTTGAAAAATTCAGAAGTCAGTGTACACAATTCCAAAAATTATGAAACTTTTCGAAAATCAATTTCAATATCTTTAATAGACTCTGTCCAAACATAAGCAAAAAAATAAAATCGTTTGACATTTAAAACAAATAAAAAGATTCAGCTGGTCAATCTGGACAGTTTTGGACAGAATGGTGATGCATTTTGCAAACGTGTTAGCCAATAAGGTTGATCTTTATGTCAAAATAATCCTTAGGATGTCTAGTTTAAGTTTCAAAAAGGCCCTGACCTGAAACTATGCTTAATAAAATCAGAATGCATGTTTCTTAGAAACTGGTCAGATTGCAGCCAGAATGAAGCAGTTATTTTCCAAATACTGAAAGATTAACTTTCATGTGCTCAAATCAAGTGATGCTTATTGAAAATGAAATATAACAGTATAAAGTATAACTTCACCAAAAATCAAGATTTTTGAAATGTTTTGCTATTTTTTCAAGATGTGTGAAATTGAATAAAACCTGCAGTGAAAACGGGTAGAAAACAATAAAGAAGGAAAGAAGACAAGAACACCGTGAATTTATTTTAGTTCGGTCAGTGTGAACTACTTCAGCCCCAAAAAATACCTTTCCTTAGATTTTACTATGAAATGGTCAGCAATACAACAAGAATCAAGATTGACCCTTGGGTTATACACCAAACCTATTCAAGACTTGACAATGCACCTCTATGCAACTTTGGTTGCAACACCTCAACCACCTATTGATGTAGACTTATAAACTTGGCTAATCAATCTTACAAAAAACACAACAAGAGCCACATAATGTAGCTATAAAACAACAAATAATACCACACCTTGGCTACGCAAAGAATGAAGCAAGAATAAGAGAAGAGAATAGAAAGAGATGATTTTCAAGTTTGCTTCAAAGTTGTGTCTTATCTTCGTCACCCTGCCTTCTATTTATAGTGTGAAGTGACCATTGAAGACAAGAATGCCAATGTGCCATAGTCTTTATCAGCAATTCTTAAGTGTCTTCACATCATTGGTTGGCCACATACTCACCTTGTACACTTGGCAACATGAAACAACATAATTGGTCTACCTTGGAACATCATTTGGCCGATTTTTGTCTTCGAAAATAACATGGAAATAGTGAGATAATAAGTAAGGATTAAGATGCCATATTCCTTTCAGGATTACCTCAAATCCTTGGCATGATAATAGAACATGTGTGGCTGCCATTTTGACTCAAAAAATCAGCTCCAACAAACCAATATAGTCTTTGGTTTTTTAACTTGACTACTTGGCATAACCTTGTATAATTATCACAAAATAGATAAAACACCTTTTCCACCTGTATACACACATTTTTGACTCATATATATGAGTACAAACTCAGATTTGATTAATAGAAATAAGTAGATAAAGTTGACAAGACTTTGTCCACATACAGTTCAAATTCCCTTATTTTTCTTCTCGTAAGTTGTGGTGAATTTTGTACCAATAATGCCCTTAGAATCTCTGCAAAATGATGAATAATAATCCCCAATGACATATATAAGAATATCTCCAAGAATAGAAAAGAATGTTACATTGAAAACCTTCACATATCCTACTACTGTCGATAATATTACCAAATAAGAAAATTGAGCAGATAACCACCAAATAATCTTCAAGAATACTATAAATAGGCTTCATAATGAAGATAATATCAAATTGAAGTACTGTCCTTGAGTAAAATGGTCAAACTGCCTTTGTAGGTAATATGACGAAAATACCCCTGGTGATAGAAATCTTCGAAAATAACCCTGATGGTCAGAAATCAATATGATAACGTCTTCATAGTGATGAATAAGATATAAATATGTCTTTGCATGATTTTCTCCATGTCAAGTATCGACATGAACTCAAAATACCACTTTTGCCTTTTTGGCAAGTTGTAGAAACTTCCATGGCACATTAGTGACAAGACATATTTATACCCGTCAAAATCACATAATAACAACATGATAAACATATATAAAGCATCTACAAATGAAAATAATCATTTTATCACACTTTAAAAAATTTTCAAAAACCTAGACATCGATCAATCGAAGTGTCTCTGCTTGATTACAGTAAGGTTTGAAATTTCTTCTGCCTTAATTCGATCGATCGATGTAGGGATCGATGTGTCTTATCTGAGAGATCGATGTCATTTTTCTTCACTTATTGAATATATTTCAACCCTTTATCATTTGTAACATCATGTGTGGCATTTTAGTATTCAACACTTAAAATCATGACTTTGAAAATTATCCAAACATATTTCTCACATTCTATCCCTGTTGGATGATTTTCACAATAACTCTGCATGATTTTAATGTCACACCTCTTTACCAAATTTTATCACATATTCACCAAATGAATTGTTTTCTACCAATTGAATTGTTTTTGAAAAACACATCAATTTTATACCAATTGTTTTCAAAATCTTTTTTAGATACATATTTTTAACATATGTATTCCCCCTCAACTTATACTCTCCCCTTTAACCTATGCTCCGAGCCAATTGAACACCAATTGAAATACCAATTGAACTTAACTCATTATTCATCCTTAAAATCATGACTTAAATCTAAAATCACGTTCTTATTCTATCTCCCCCTTTATTTTGCAAATCATGCAAAAGATAGAATTATGCAATTGTATCATAGGTCATCACACCTAACTTGGCTCATAAGTTTTCAAAAGTGGCTTGACTAAGGGGATTAGTAAAAATATTAGCAACTTGTTCATCAGTTCTTATATAGTTTATGACTATATCCTCATTTTGAACATGGTCACGAAGAAAATAGTATCGAACTTCTGTGTGTTTGGCCTTAGAATGAAGTATCGGATTCCGAGAAAGATTGATCACACTCGTGATATCACAGAAAATTAGAATCTTATTCATTAAAATGCCAAAATCATTAAGTTGTTGTTTAAGCCAAAGTATTTGGGTTGTGCATAAGCTTAAGGCTATATACTCGGCTTCAGTGGTAGAAAGAGCTACACTAGCTTGTTTCCTAGAAAACCAAGAGATTAAGTTGGCTCCTATGAATTGACACGTACCACTAGTGGATTTTCTATTGATCTTGCAACCACCATAATCATCATCACTAAATGCGTATAATTCCACCTTAGCATTTCTATCGTACCAAGGTCCTAAATGAGGTGTATGTTTAATATATCTAAATATCTTTTTCCCTGCATTATAAATGTGATATATGACAATATTGAAACCTAGCACACATACACACACTAAATATTATATCTGGTCTGGATGCTGTTAAGTATAACAATGACCCAATCATAGACCTATATAGTGTGTCATCAAAAGGTTTACCATTTTCATCCTTGTCTAGTGTGGTGCTAACACTCATGGGGGTAGGTGTTGGTTTTAACACTTCAAATCCAAACTTCTTAATTATATCATTGATATACTTAAGTTGGCTAATGTGAATTTCCTGAGGGGTTTGTTTGATTTTTATCCCTAAGAAGTAGTTCAATTCTCCTACCATTGACATCTCAAATTCAGACTTCATACACTCTTCGAAGTCATTTACTAAGGTAGGGTTAGTTGAATCAAAGATAATATCCTCTATATATATTTGAACTATTAATGAATCATCATCTTTTCGTTTAAGAAATAATGTATGGTCTATAGTCCCCCTTTTGATAATTGTTTGCAATAAGAAAATTTTCAAATCTATCATATCAAGCTCTTAGAGCTTGTTTTAGCCCATACAAAGCTTTCTTAAGCTTGTAAACGTGGTTAGAGTTCTTTGGATCATCAAAATCCAGGGGGCTATTTGACAAAAATTTCTTCTTGGATGTATCTATTTAAGAATGCACTTTTAACATCCATTTAAAAGAATTTGATACTACTTAGACTTGCAATAGCAAGTAATAATCTAATTGCTTCTAATCGTGCAACGGGTGCAAATGTTTCTTCATAATCAATTCTTTTTTGTTGATTATAACCTTGTGCGATTAACCTAGCATTATTTCTTGTAATATTTCCTTGTTCATCCATTTTATTCCTTAATACCCATTTTGTTCCTATTATAGATTTATTTTTGGTTATAGGTAATAAATCCCACACGTTGTTTCAGGTAAATTGGTTTAATTCCTCATGCATGGCATTTATCCATGATATATCACCTAAGGCTTCTTTAACATTCTTAGGTTCTAAGTATGAGATTAAGCTATGTCCTTCATCTTGACTTATATTTCTACGTGTTCTAAACCCATCACTAGGACTCCCAATGATCAATTCTTTAGGGTGTTTATGTTTATTTTTATGTACAACCAATTCCTAGGTTGATTAAGTTCATCTTCATCTTGTTCAAATGTTTCATTAGTGTGAACATTATATTATACAATTGGAACAACTTGTAAATTAGATGGATTATCTTCCAATTGCAAAATTCCTTCATTTATCTCACCTAAGGGTTCATGCATGGCTTGTTCAGGGGGAGTTGGATCGAGATGATCAAATGCAGGCTCAAGTAACGTATCATCATCATCAAACATATTTTCAACATTATTCTCTTGTTTCTTTTTATCACTAACTTCAAAATATGCATTCTCATTGAATTTCACATGTATGGATTCAATTAGCTTTCTAGATGCAGGATTATAACACTTATATGCTCTTGAATTAGTTGAATATCCAACAAATGTGCATTCAATAGACTTTTTTTTAAAATTTGTCTAGATTATCTTTAGTATTAAGTATATAACATTTACATCCAAATACCCTGAGATAATCTACCTTAGGTTGTCTATTGTTTAATAATTCAAAAGGTGTTTTATTTAATTTCTTTATAATAGAAAGCCTATTTATTATATAACAAGCACAATTGACAGCTTCAGCCCATAAATATCTAGGTACTTTGATTTCACATAACATTGTCCTATCTATTTCTTGGTTTGTTCTATTTTTACGTTCAACAGCTCCATTGAGTTATGCTGTTCTAGATGGTTAGAATTCATGTTTTATTCCATGTAATTCACAAAACTTAACTACGTATTTATTTTTAAATTATCCAACGTTATCACTTTTAATTCTTTTAACATTTTCTTCATAAAGATTTTCGAGTTTCTTAATAAGATTTTCGATTGCCAATGGAGCATTGTCTTTCTGTGTTAAGAACAATGTCCATGTGTATCATGAGTAATCATTTACTATGACACACACATAGTAGTGTCCACCTAGACTTCTTGTCCTACTCAATGCAAAGAAGTCCAAGTGAAGCAATTCTAGCACATGACTAGTACTCACTTCATGTTTTGGTTTCAATGTTTCTTTTATATGTTTTTCTTTAATTTATGTTTCACAAAGTTGAAAATTATCTAAGTCTAACTTAGGTATACCTCTAATTAGGTTCTTCTTGGATAATTTTTCTATGGTTGAAATCCCTATATGGCCTAGTCGTCTATGCCATAAGTTTACATCTTGGTCATGTGATACTAAACATTTAACCTTAGCATTTAACATATTATATAAAGAGAGAATGTAAATATTACCATCCCTACTTCCTTTTAATACAGTTTCTCCCTTATCATTTGTTATATCACAAGAATTGGGGAGAAAAGAAATGTGTTCTTTTTGACCGCATTCGTAGCATTTTAATTCTTTATTATACCACTTGTTATTATTAGAGTTATTTTTCTTAGGTTGAGAAGAAGAATAAGAAGAGTGTTGTCTATTTCTATGAGGTCGTTTAAAAAACTTTCTAAGTTTTTTAGCTACTAATATTAATTAATCATCTAATTCACTATCGCTATTACTTTCATCATTGTTTATACGAGATGACTCAGATGATTTGAAAGCAATAGACTTACTTGACAGTTTTGATGACTCGGATTTTTGTTGGTTCAATTTTACCTTAAATACTTTGAGTGAGCCTATTAATTCATCCATCTTAGTGACTGACTTTGTTTCTTCGATTGCCATCACCTTTGGATCACATTCAGCGGGAAGGATTCACAGCACCTTTTGAACTTTCTCGTTGTTGGTAAACGATTTACTTAAAGCTTCATGTGCATTGAAAATGTTAATAATTCTCAAATCCATAGATGCCATGGATTCGTTCGGCAACATTTTAAAAGACTCAAGTTTAGTCATAAGCATGTTTGTTTTGGACTCTTTTACACCACTAGTACCTTCATGCTTTAATTCTAAAGATTTCCACATGTCGTGTGCACTAGTGCAATTTGACACATATCTTGCTTCATAAGCCGTTAGTCCGTTTAGAAGTGATTGCACAGCTTTAGCATTTATGGACGTTTTCTTTTTATCTTCACTTGTCTATTCACTTTTATACTTTTCTACTTCTTGTGTTACCCCATTAACTTGACAACTTTCGTTGGAATGTACGATCCATCTTCAACTATAGACCACAAATCGATGTCTATAGCCATTAAGAATAGCCTCATCCTAAGTTTCAAATTTACAAAGTTATTTCCATCAAAAAGAGGAGGGCATTGTGTATACATACCTTCCAACACACCTTTGTGAGAAACTATGGCCATTGTAAAGTTTACCTTTGATTTGAGATAAGCAGGCTTTAACGGACTATTTTGTGTGTAACCTTGTCTTCTTCGTGTGGTGTTAAACCTTGCTTCTTAATTGGCCTGGCTCGAATATCAATCGCTATACCATAACATCTGCAATAAACACCACTAGAAGGGGGTAAATAGTGGTTTGAAAATTACACTACTACCCTTGAATTAAAATCCCCTCTTAAAAGCAGAATTTGAGAGCTACTCACATTTAGTACTCGCTTTTGAAGAATTCAAAAATCAGCGTACACAACTCCAAAATTTATAAAAATTTTCAAAAATCAAATTCAATATCTTGAATAGACTCTTTCCAAAAATGATCAAAAAATAAAATTGTTTGACCCTTCAAACAAATAAAAAGATTAGATGATCAATCTGGACAATTTTTGACAGAATGGTGCTGAACTTTGTGAACGTGTTTCTTTTTAATTACTCAGTCAAAAATGTTGATTTTTATGCAAAATAATACTTAGGATGTCTAGTTTAAGTTTCCAAAAGGTCTTGACCTGAAACAATGCTTAATAACATCAGAATGCACGTTTCTCAGAAACTGGTCAGATTGCAGCCAAAATAGAGCAATTATTTTCCAAAGACTGAAAGATTGATTTTCCTTTGCTCAAATCAAGTTATTCTTGTTGCAAATGAAAGCTAAGAGTCTAAAGTATAAATCCACCAAAAATCACGATTTTTGAAAATGTTTTGCTATTTTTTCAAGACGTGTAAAATTGGATAAAAACTACAGTGAAAACGGGCTGAAAACTGTAAAGAAGGAAAGAAGACAAGAACACCAAAAATTTATCCTGGTTCGATCAATGTGACCTACTTCAGTCCCAAGAAACACTTTTTCTTGGATTTTACTATGAAATGATCAACAACACAACAAGCACCAAGATTGATCTTTGGGTTATAAACAAACCCTATTCAAGACTTGGCAAAGCACCTCTATGCAACTTTGGTTGTAACACCTCAACCACCTATTAATGTAGCCTTATAAACTTGGCTAATCAATCTTACAAAAACACAACAAGAGCCCTGTAGTGTATCTATACAACAACTAATAATAGATCACCTTGGCTATACAAAGAATGAAACAAGAACAAGAGAAGAGAATAGCAAGAGAATGATCTTCAAGTTTGCTTCAAAATTGTACCTTTTCTTCTTCACCTTTCCTTCTATTTATAGTGTGAAATTGCCCTTGAAGATAATAATGCCAATATGTCATAGTCTTCATCAACAATGCTTAAGTGTCTTCACATCGTTGGTTGGCCACATAATCACCTTGTACAATTGGCAACATGAAACAACATAATTGGTCCACCTTTAAACATCATTTGGTCGATTTTTATCTTCAAAAATAACATGGAAATAGTGAAGATAATAAGCAAGGATTAAGATGGCATATTCCTTCCAAAATTACCTCAACCCCTTGGCAAGATGATGGGACATGTGTGGCTGCCATTTTGACTCAAAAATAAGCTCCAACAAACCAATATAGTCGTTGGTTTTTGAACTTGACCACATGGCATAACCTTGTATATTTGTCACAAAATAGATAAAACACATTTGCCACCTGTATATACATGCTTTTGACCCATATATATGTGTACAAAATCAAATTTGATTATGAGAAATAAGTAGATAAAGTTGACAAGACTTTGTCAACATACAGTTCAAAATTTCCACAATTTTCTCCTTGTAAGTTGTGGTGAATCTTGTACCAATAATGCCCTTAGAATCTCTGCAAAATGATGAATAAGAATCCGCAATAACATATATAAGCATATCTCCAAGAATAGAAAAGAATGTGACATTGAAAACCGCCACATATCCCGCTACTGTGGATTATGTTACCAAATAAGAAAATATAGTAGATAACCACCAAATAATCTTCAACAATACCATGAATAGGCTTCATAATGAAGATAATATCAAACTCAAGTACTGTCCTTGAGTAAAATGACCAAACTGCTTTTGGGGGGTAAAATGACGAGAATACCTCTAGTGATAGAAAACTCTGAAAATGACCCTGATGGTCAGAAATAAATATGATAACACCTTTATACTGATGAATAAGATATAAATGTGTCCTTGCATGATTTTCTCCGTGTCTTTTTGGTAAGTTGTAGAAACTTCCAAGGCACATTAGTGACAAGACATATTTATATCCGTCAAAATCACATAATAACAACATGATAAACATATATGAAGCATCTACAAATGAAAACAATCATTTTATCATATTTTAGAAAAAATTTTCCAAAAACCCTAGACATCGATCGATCGAAGTGTCTGTGCTTGAGAGATCGATGTCTCATAGTAAGGTTTTGGAATTTATTCTTTCTTACTTTGATCAATCGAGGTAGGGATCGATGTATACATTGGTTGATCCATATATACGTCGATCGATCGATGTGTCTTACTTGAGAGATTGATGTCATTTTTCTTCACTTATTTAATATATTTCAACTATTTATCATTTGTAACATCATGTGTGACATTCTTAAGTATTTAACACTCAAAATCATGACTTTGAAAATTATCCAAACATATTTCTCAACATCATTTAGAATTTTCAAGTACCTCAAGGATGCAACTTGACAAGGACTGTGTTTCATGAAGAGCACAGATCGGAGTATCAAGATATTCACAGACGCAGACTGGGCTCTATCCAAAAATGACATAAGGTTAACAACATGGTATGGAACATTCCTTTGGGGAACTTAGTAATGTGGCAGAGCAAGAAACAATTTGTAGTATCACGGAGCAGTACAGAAGCTGAGCTGAGAGCACTTGCATTAGGGATATACGAGGGAATTTGGATCGGAAGAGTACTTGAAGATCTTTATGTAAAGAAAGCCTACCAATCCAAATCTATTGCGATAGTGTCTCTGCAATTAGCATGACAGAGAATCCAATTTAGCATGATAAATCAAAAAATGTAGAAATCGATCGATATTTTATTCGAGAAAAGATAGAAAGGAGCGAGGTCAAGTTAGTACACATCTCCACCAGGATCAAGGAGCTAACCTTCTCACAAAACCAGTCTCAACTAGTATCTTCCAATACTTAATATCCAAGCTTGGTTGTATGAATATATACAACTAATCTTGAGGGGGACTGTGGAAATAAAGTCCCACTAGAGTTGAACTGAAATGCCGAGCTAAACTCAGTACAACCAACTGATCTAGGCAACCAACGTGCTGGAAGACAAGCTGTCAGCCGAGCTGAGCTAGACTGACAGAAGTGAAGGATAAAGGTAACCGTGCTAAGTTGAAGAGGAGCTGAGGTGAAGCACAGAACTAAGACGAGAAAAGATAAGTATGGACGTGCTGAGCTAAAGAAGAGCTGTGGTGAAGCACGAAACTAAGATGTGCCAGAAGGCAATGTAAAGAAGTGCTGAGCTGAGGTGATGGAGTGAAGCACAAGATAAGAAGGTTGACCTGCTATACTTAGCAAATGTTACTTAGACTTATTTCTGTACATAGCTGAGCTCCATTGGTAACTAGCCATTACCACAGCCGTTATAATCTACTGTAGATTGACAGTGACCACTGCTCAAGTGGTAAAAATAGCCGTTAGAAGTAGATATTCTCCTCTATAAACGGAAAACGACCTTGTAAATTATATTTTAACTTGAGTGTTCGAATAAGTATAAATATACGTGGGCCAATAAGTAAATGAAACCATTATGTTGCCATGACCGTCGATCATTAATCCCCTGAAGCTGTGATATGCAATTGCAATGATAATTTTATTATGGTTGAGATGCTGTGATATGCAATTGCAATGATAATTTTATTATGGTTGAGATGATGCAAATACTTTTATGTAGTGATATGCAATAATCAACCACTATGATATACTAAGTCAAATTCAAACTGAAAACACAAGAAACTGAAAACATAAAGATAAAACAAAAACATATTTCATTTTATCAAAACGTTGGCAAGAGTCATAAGCCGAAAGAAATCACGTATCTGATCCCAACTTTCCTTATTGTTCTATATTCCACCCTACGTTACGTTTATTTATTTTGGGGGTTGGGGAGGGGGGGGGGGGGGGCTTGGAAAGATATTCAAACTTCTTGCATACCGAACCAATTGACAAGAACTTCTTTTGCCATTTCATTTGTGTTTTTATAAATAATGTCTCGGTTTTCCTCCGCGTTAGGCCCATCTGGTTTGATTGGCTCACATTGCATAGTACTTCCTTTTACAGGAACTGATGATGTCGGATTATATCACCAAGTATTTGTTTGATATGGTGCCGTTAGATCTCCGTCAATTGTCCGTAATAGGCAGATAGCTGACCTGCACAAAGGAAAAGGGTCAGAGGACCCGGGATCTATGGCCCCGGGTAATACCTTCCGACGCTCAAGTCAGTCAAGGCCATTTAGGAGGGGTTTATTCATTGATGAAGGTTTTGTAAAAAGAGGTTTTCTGGTAAACCAGCGTTTTCACTGTGGAGAAGACGATTGTCTCTAGTGAATTGTCCCCGTGTAGTTTGTAAAAGCTTGTAGTTTCCTCCCTCTCTCTCTCTCCTGCTGCTCGGCCCTTTTATATGGTGGCTTGGGCCAATGCATGGGCAGAGCCCGGATATTGTGACAGGCAAGGAGGTCATTTGGATGACTCTTGCTCTTGCATGCTCGCCACGTGGTTCGGTGCTGAACTGAGTAAGCTGGCTTGGGACACCTGGCTGGGAGTTTCACCTGGTAGAATTACCCAGGGTAAACTCCTAGAACCGAGATGAAGTCCTCTGGAAGCGCTCGGGAGGGCCCGAGATGGCCAATGATGCGTGGTCAGCCTGCCGAGATGAAAGTGGTCGACTTCAAAGAGCATTGGTGGGCCTTTCATGATGCTCGTAGCAGACGCCACAAAAGGTGATCCGAGATCATTAGGTGGATCGGATCCGAGGCCGAGTTCAACTCTTTGGCCGAGATGAAACTGTAGGCCGAGATGAGGCCTTGAGGCCGAGATGTGACCCTTAGGCCTAAATGAGGCCTTTAAGCCGAGATGAGATCTTTAGCCCCCAGGAGCACTGAGACCGTATGGCCGAGACGGCAGAGAGGCCCTGTGGCCGAGATGGCAGTGGGGCCCTGTGGCCAAGATGGACTGTTTTGTCCGCATATGACCTGGTCAACCTCCTGGCCGACCCGCCATACTTAGCTATTTATACACCCCTACCTCAGCGTTGACCGTTATTGACTAACGAGAAGTATTTTTTGGCTCATCACTTGCCCCCCAGATTAGTCTGGCCGAGCTGACCTGAGAGAAGGCTAATCTGCTCAGACTTTGGTTGTGTTGTTCTTCCTTTGATGACGTGCTAAGATCTGATTAGGCCGCTAAACGTACTTACTAGGGGCACAATGTACGAAGCGCTAATGATAACTTCTGGCCGAACTGATCAGTTAATTCTGATTGGATTCGTAGACACGTTTTTTGTTCTGGCACGTGTCTGATTCTGGTTGGCTCAGTCTACGCATTTACTGTTCGAGCAGAGCACGAAGCGTCAGCTGCGCAGCTTTTTGGATTCTGTCGTTTCACGAATCGAGGACCATTTATTTCAGGCGACTCTTGGGCTGCCGAGATGGAGCCCTATAAATAGGTTCTCCCCAAACCATTTCTTCCTTTATTTGCTCTCACTTTTTCACTCCGGCAATTTACTTTCTTCTCCGGCGAGTTTCTCTGACTCCAGCAGCTTCCGGCCTCTTTCAGCCTGTGCTCCGCCCTCCTCCGGTCTTCTTCTTCCTTCAAACTTTCTGTAAGTCTTCTTCTTCCTTCCTTTATCATGTCTTCTGCATCCCTAGATTCTCAAAATTTTTCCGAAGGTGGTTCTTACGCCACCGGGGGCGAGGAAGTCGTTGTTTCTTCGTCGCCGTCTGGCAGAACTGCCTCTGCCGATGATCTTCCCATCGGTAGTTTACTTCAGTATACCGAGGACTCTGCTCATTCCAGCAGAGCCCTGACCGTAATCCATTCCTCACCAGAGCCAGTGAGGGCTGCCCTTGCTCCGGCATCTGTAAACCCTCCGGCCCTTGTGAGGGATCCTTCTCATTTCTCTAGAGTGATAGAGAGAGGTCGGCCTTCTCCTTTAGTCCAAGAAACTTCTTCTAGTTTGTCTGAGGCCGACCTAGATAGGATTTGTAAATATTACAAAGTTGATAGAGCTCGTTTTGGCCCCCTTCTTCCCTTGCCGGATCAGACTACTTATGATCTCCCTAGGGATTATGAAGCAGTCTATGAAGACTACTTCAAATCTGGCTTCAATCTCCCTATTCATGAGCCCCTTCTCCGTATTCTGCGGGCTTATGGGCTTAGGCTTCCTCAAATTCAGCCTAACAGCCTTAAACTCATTCTTTGTTATATTCTTTTCCTGAGAATTGCTGAACTTCCTTTCAATACCAGTATTTTACGAGCCCTTTTTGCATGTCGGACCTCGCATAGCTGGTATTATTTCAGCAAGCGAACGTGTGGCATTGATTTTTCTTTTGCCACCAATATTCCTTCTTCCAACAAATGATGGATGGAAAAATTCTTTTATGTTAAGAGGTCCGAGCTGCCGAGCAGAAGTATCTGGAAGGCTGGCAGAGCTGATAACACGAGGCCAAGCCAAGATCACTGCAATGAAGCAGACAGACTTCGGGCACTTCCCATAGTCATTGACTGGCAGAAGGTGGACTCGGAGATCTGGTTAGCAGCCGATCTGGAACATTCGGCTGTGGGTAACCTATATTTGACACTCTCTCCGGATCATCTAACCATCATCCGAGGTGGACACTGTGGTTTTTTCTTTTCTCAACTATTTTCTTTCTCTTTTTCCAGTGTTTAACCATTTAACTCTGAATGCAGGTGCAATGGCTGGTCCTTCTACTCGTATGGACTTGATGGCGGAGACTCAAGCCAGAAAAAGGCTTCGAAGAGAAAGGAGGTTAGTCACACTTGGCTCTGGGGGAGCCTCCACCTCGGCGGTGCCCCCTGTCTCAAGCGTTGCTCCTGCTGAGCCCGAGCCAGCAGAACCTGAATCAGGTAAGTTCTTTCCTACGCAGAAATTTTCTAAGTATTTTATCACTTGCTTGTGTTCTAACTTATTGTCATTTCTGCGCAGCTCTGCCAATCACTATTGTTGATGATGAGCCTGACGCCGAGGTCCAGGCCCAGGCTCCATCTGATTCGGAAATCCCAGCAGATGCTGGTGAAGGTTCCAGCCTTCGCTCCCGGAAAAGGTAACGGGCTGAAGGCTCCAGCAGTCGTGATCCGGGGCCATCTCAGCCCCCGGAGATGATTATTGGTGAACCGGTTGAGGAAATTCTGCCTCAGCCAGACAACACTCAAGACCCAATTCTCATTGGGTTTTCTGAAGGGGATTCTGCTCTGAGCCCCGCCATTGCTAAAAGGCTGAACAGAGTAGCAATCCTGCCCCGAGACCATCAGAAGTTTAGGGCAACTGGCTTTGCCGAGCTGACGAACGCTTTCATGTCCAACATCGCTCTGGTAAGCGAATCTTTCTTTAAATACTTGTTTTTGTCAATGAACTCCTCTTTTCAAGTCTATCTTTTCGATAGGTCCGAGGCCAGGAAATGGAGTTGGTAACTCGCTGTAGGGAGTTTCTTGGGGAGCTCGAGACCATGAAGAAGCAGCTTGAAGAAGCTGAGAAGAGGAGAACTGAGCTGACCCAGGAGAACACTGATCTGCGGGCTGGAAATAATCAACTCCAGCGAAGGGCCGAGGATGCTGAGACAAGGTTGGCCACCTCCAACTCTAAGGTGGATGAGTTGGAAAACAAGGTGGGTGACCTAGAGCTGGCCTCCACTCAATCTCTCAATGAGGTTGAGTACTTGAAGAAACAAATGGCTGAGATGGCGCAGAAGAGCGAGAACGATCAAAAGATGATTAATCTGCTGCGCGAAAACTTGATGGAAGCTGAGATCAGAACAACTCGATACTTCAGAAAGTCCAAGTTCTTCGAAGAAAACATGATCCATCTGCAAGGCTCAGCCATGGAGGCCGGCCAGACAAAAGCCATTGATGTCTGCTCTACTATGCATCCTGATCTGAACAAAGAAGACTCCCGTATAGCCGAGCTATACAATCCTCTGGCAGCTTAAGACTTTGAAGAACTATTTCAGAAATTTATTGACGGAGCTGACTTGAGGGATGAGGACCAAGATGACTAGGCTTTAGGGTTCTTCTTTGTTTAGCTTTTAGCAAGGCAGGCATCAGAATGTACTTCAAAGCTTATGTCAATGAAATTTCCAACTTTTTAGCTCAGCTATTCCTTTTGTCTTTAGCATCTTTACCAAGTTTATTTTTCAATGCCATCATTGCTAACTTTTCATGTCAGTCTTAATAAACTTGATCAACTT
This sequence comes from Eustoma russellianum, assembly GCA_036186865.1. Lineage (NCBI taxonomy): Eukaryota > Viridiplantae > Streptophyta > Magnoliopsida > Gentianales > Gentianaceae > Eustoma > Eustoma russellianum. The sequence continues at coordinate 6,955,916 of AP025071.1, forward strand.
CATTGAAAATAAACTAAGTCTTCAAGTCAGAGTAAACCTGTTTCTTGGGCTGAGCTAACTCATAAATAAGTAGGAGATAAACTCTGCCTTGTTATGATCAGGTTCTGACCTGGATTGTAATCGTGCCTTCAACTCTTGAATATATAACGTTGCTTTTAATGCAACTTTATCTGTCCGGACTAAGTCATTCAAGGCACATGAACCTTGCTCGTTCTTACTCCGACCTCCTTGTGTTAGGAGAATTTTTAATGCTTGTCTGTGCATGTCTTTCCTTTAACGAATTTTTACCTCAGACCTGCTGAGGCTTTTATAATTCATTTTTCAGACTTTCACCTCAGACCTGCCGAGGTTTTGTTTTTCTTTTTAGTGGGTAAGTGCATCGGTCTTGCCAAGGTCTTACTCTTACCCTTAATAAGTTCCTGCCTCAGTCCTGCCGAGGTCTTGGTATGTGCTCTATCGTTGGTAAGTGGCCCCCGCGTTTTTTAGACCAAAGGGCATGCTGACATAACAATAAGTGCCCGACTCTGTAATGAAAGAAGTCTTTTCCTGATCTTCCTTTGCCATCATAATCTGATGATAGCCTTTAAAAGCATCAAGGAAGTCAAAGACCTCATACCCCAAGGTGGAATCCACCAATCTGTCAATCTTTGGCAAGGGGTAACAGTCTTTAGGGCACACCTTATTCAGGTCGGTGTAATCTACACACATTCTCCAGGTCTTGTCGGGTTTGGGGACCACAACAGGATTGGCCAACCAACTCGGATACAAGACCTCTTCAATGAACTTTGCCATAAGGAGTTTTTCGACCTCTCCTGCTATCACTTTGTTCCTCTCTGGGGCAAATTTTCTTTTCTTCTGCTTAATGGGTTTGACCTGAGGATCCACATTAAGCCAATGTTCTGCTAAAGAGGTCAGAATCCCGGGAATATCCTCTGCTGTCCATGCAAAGATTTCTGCGAACTCCCTTAGCAAGTTCTGAAGCTGAGCCAGCGTTTCAGCTGGCATCCAGGTCCCAATTTTGATAGTGTTCCCAGGCTGACCTGGGTCTAGGATGAATTCCTGAACGACGTCATCTGTATGTAAACGCTCATCAGTTGGGGGAATGAGATCATCCAGAACAACCTGCTGGACCGCCCCACTCCCTTGGGTAGCCACTGCGTAACAATTTTGGGCTATGGGAATATCCCCTTGTAATGTAACTACTCCACCTGGGGTAGGAAACTTCATGCTGACATGCAAAGGAGATATTACAGCTTCCAGAGCTATCAGCGCTGGTCGGCCTAAAAGAATATTATAAGCCGACCGCTCTTTAACCACCACGAAATCCATCCATAAACAACGGTAAGTAGGGGGTCTGCCAAAAATGACACTAAGTGTGACCAGGCCGGCTGGCCGAATAGGCATACCAGTGAATCCAAATAGAGGAGAAGTTACAGGAATCATCTGTGAATCTGCTAAACCCAACTGTTCATATACATGATAGTACATGATGTTCACAGCACTCCCGGTATCTACATAGACTCTTCGTACCTCTACGACTCTATCTGGTGCCATATGTATACACAATCCAATTACTAGACCAGTGTTATTAGAGTCTAGTGGAATAAAATCATCTGGTCCGTAGACCAGTTCCCGAGCTTCGTTTCATTGAGGGAGGTCCAGATGACGTTCCTGACGTACTGGGATCCCCCTGATTTTGCTGAGGCGGCCCTCCAGAGATGGTATAAATTATAGAGTTAATTTGGGGCTGCGCTGCGGCCCCTTGTCGGTCTCTATCGTCGTCCTCGTCCGACCTGGGACGTGCCGGGGGAGTCTCAGGTTGGCACTTATCTTTTTGAGGATTCTTTCGGAAACTCAGACGATTATGGAGTCAGGAGCGTGGGTCATAAAACTGCTTCAGGTGCCCCAACTCAATCATCTTCCGAATTGCTTGGGCTAGTTGCCGACAATCTTCTGTATCATGGCCGACATCTCGATGATATCGGCAATACAGCTTCGGATCCCTCTTATCTCTGGGACCTGCCAGAGGTTTTGGGTCCATTCTTAAACCATCTCTTTCCATGACAGATAGAATTCTGTCTTTTGAGGCCAAGAGGGGCAGACCCTCTCTACCTCGTTTGCCTCGGCTACCAAGGCGATCGAACGCACTGCGCCGATCACGCTTGTCCTCATGTTGGTCTGTTTTGGAACTGGGCCGAGGTTCATGCCGAGTACTCTGCTCAACCTCTTTCTTGAGTCGGTTTTCCTCTTCTCCGCGGGCAAACTGGTGCGCCTTTTCCAGGCATTCTCTCAGTATGGTGGGTCCCTCTTCAGCGAGCTGGGAAAAGAGACGACCCGCCTGGAGACCATTGATGAACGCAGCAGCCTTTACTCCCTCATTCCAGTCACTGACCTGCAGTGACTCGTCCGAGAAGCGCTGCATATATTTCAGCACAGACTCTTCAGGACCTTGCTTCAAAGTCATTAAGTGTGAAGAGTTTTTTTATGAATGGCGCACTTGATACGAACTGGGATTTGAACTTCTGCGCCAACTGTCTAAAGGAGTCCACCGACTGAGGTGGGAGCTCCTGGAACCACCTTCTTGCCTTTCCCCGCAGATACATAAGAAAGGTCTTGCAGCGGAGCGGATCTGGTATATTCTTTAGGCTCATGGCCGTCTAAAACTGGAAAAGATGATCAATTGGATCCGACGTCCCGTCATAAGTGTCCATTTTTGGCACCTTAAAGTTGTCTGGTGCCAAATACTCCGCGATGTCCCAAGAAAATGGGCTTTCTTGGATCACCCTCATATATTCTGGTCTGGGCTCTTCAGGTCGGTCCCTCGGCCTGCGAGGGTCAGCCTCCTGTCGAACACTCTTGAAAGATCGGGACCTTACACCCAGGCGCTGCCTAGGTATAGGCACCGATTCCACTATAAGGACTCTGTCACCACTACGTCTTGCATCTGCCATAAAACCTTGAGGGTGGTGAGAAGATTGTCGTTGGGTCTTCTCCTTTGGGTGGAAGGAAGTAGAATCTTGCTCCATATATTCCATCTCCGGGCGCATCCCTTTGAGCCGCTCCACCACGGCCTCAAACACGTCCAAATTCTCGGCCACATATTTCATGGCCTTCTCTCTCTCATCCGCGGTTACCACCGGGACCTTCTTTGCTTCCGGCTCTGGCCTCCTGGAATCCTGTCCAGGATGAACAGAGCGGGTGTCTTTTCGACGGTGCAGATTCGAGGACTCTCCTAGTCCTTCATGAGCTCTTTTCCCATTTGAGCTGACTTGAAAGCTTTAAATAATGCTTTTAAGAAGACTTAAATGACGGAGGTTCGGCCCTCCTTCTTGCGTCAGTATGATGATGTCGGATTATATCACCAAGTATTTGTTTGATGTGGTGCCGTTAGATCTCCGTCAATTGTCCGTAATAGGCAGATAGCTGACCTGCACAAAGGAAAAGGGTTAGAGGACCCGGGATCTATGGCCCCGGGTAATACCCCCCGACGCTCAAGTCAGTCAAGGCCATTTAGGAGGGGTAATTTATTGATGAAGGTTTTGTAAAAAGAGGTTTTCTGGTAAACCAGCGTTTTCACTGTGGAGAAGACGATTGTCTCTAGTGAATTGTCCCCGTGTCGTTTGTAAAAGCTTGTAGTTACCTCCCTCTCTCTCTCCTGCTGCTCGGCCCTTTTATATGGTGGCTTGGGCCAATGCATGGGCAGAGCCCGGATATCGTGACAGGCAAGGAGGTCATTTGGATGACTCTTGCTCTTGCATGCTCGCCACGTGGTTCGGTGCTGAACTGAGTAAGCTGGCTTGGGACACCTAGCTGGGAGTTTCACCTGTTAGAATTACCGAGGGTAAACTCCTAGAACCGAGATGAAGTCCTCTAGAAGCGCTTGGGAGGGCCCGAGATGGCCAATGATGCGGGGTCAGCCTGCCGAGATGAAAGTGGCCGACTTCAAAGAGCATTGGTGGGCCTTTCATGATGCTCGTTGCTGACGCCACAAAAGGTGATCCGAGATCAATAGGTGGATCGGATCCGAGGCCGAGTTCAACTCTTTGGCCGAGATGGAACTGTAGGCCAAGATGAGGCCTTGAGGCCGAGATGTGACCCTTAGGCCTAAATGAGGCCTTTAAGCCGAGATGAGATCTTTAGCCCCCAGGGGCACTGAGATCGTATGGCCGAGACGGCAGAGAGGCCCTGTGGCCGAGATGGCAGTGGGGCCCTGTGGCCAAGATGGACTGTTTTGTCCGCATGTGACCTGGTCAACCTCCTGGCCGACCCGCCATACTTAGCTATTTTTACACCCCTACCTCAGCGTTGACCGTTATTGACTAACGAGGAGTATTTTTTGGCTCATCAGGGACAATTGTCTTCATCCTCACAGAAGTGTTCTACATTAGGGTCTTCATTGCAAGGGACATTGCATATAGACATTTGAACTCTTCTTGAAACTGTAATGAGCAGTTGCCTCTGATCATATTTTTTGATCCTGTTTGTCATTTGTATACTTATGCTTCCTCTGCAATAGCTGCCAATAATAGAAGAAAATTTTACCACCAAGATATAACCTTAAATAAACATATGGGATACATAGTTAGCCATTTAATTTTTGCAAGAAGAATACGTTACCATTTCATGATTACATATATGAAGTAATGATGCTTACCGATGGCAGCCAGGAAGAAGCAAATGAAGTACAATATCTTCTCCATACTCTTGAAGTACAATATCTTCTCCATACTCTTGTTTTGACGCAGCAAAGCTTGAATGTCAGATATATGTGAATAGTTGGGATACTGGTTCGCAAAGTTGAGCTTCAACTTATATAGATGAATGGTTTCTGTTGGCATATGGTTGTTTACATGATGGACACTTCACAAGATGGAAATAGTAATATTTTTATGAAATTTAGAAAGATCTGGGAATCTCCCCTTTCGGCACTAATGAGAGAGGTATGTGCTGATTTCTTTTTCCTTATTTTGTCATAAATAAAATAGTTTTCGAAGTTGAACAAATCGATTTTTTTTTTGGTTTTTGGAATTTAAAAAAGAAGCCAAACAAAATCAAATCTTGATATTCTACGGTTTAATGGCGTCAATCATAACTAGTTTTTACGTGCAATAGAAACAAAATGCGAAATATAGTTTAAAAAAATGCGAAATTTAGATGGTTGAGATCAAATATGTTTAACCATCGAATTGAAAGATATATCAGCCTTGAAAATTGATGAGCCAAAAATGAACATCTGTTAGTCAACGGCAGAACTTGTGCATAAAGGGTTCAATTCTTGCAGTTCGGCACGAATACACCGCTGTTCAGCCATGCTGCACTTTAGCTATATTCCCCCACAGTATTCGCCTTCTTATCAAAGAATATGTTAAAGTTTTCACCTCGGAAGCAAGCTTGAACTTCAGCTTCAGCTCGGCATGAATACATCACTGCTCAGCGGTCTCATGCCTTTAACTAAAACAAGTTTGTTAAAAAGGCTAAGACAAGTCCAATTATTACTTATGTTCAGCTCGGCCGCATACCTGAGTCAGGTCGGCACTTGCTCAACATGACCAAAACAGATGAGGAATGAGATCATCTCGGCTCGGCAATGCCCTAGTCAAAGTAACTTCTTACAGTCAACCTCAGCAAACAAAGAGTGCTCATTCATCTAGGCCTCGGACTAACATCGGCCCCGGTTTCTTATTGGTTCTGCTACTCGAAATAGTATCAGATAAGATCAAAGGAAGATATTATCTACCGTCTTCTGGGACCCACTAAGCGGCTCTGCAGAATACTTTCCAAGTGTCAATTGACGCCTAGTGCAGAACAAGGTCATCATTACGAGCCGACCTACATATCAGCTACGATCTTAGGCTTTAGTCCCATCACATTGCAGCTCTGCAATGGACTAGACCGCCATCTCAGCCACATCACCGTCTCATCAATCAGGCAGGGGGTTAGACCTCCACAATCTTAAGTATAAATACCCCTCTATCCAGACGGGAAAGAGGATCGGAATTTGGGAGAACTTCTGGAGCATTGTTCCATAACTCCATTTCAGCTAAAGCACATAAACTCATAAACTCAGTGAGATCTTTTACAGGTTTTGTATAAACCTTTATTCCAGCATAAACTGCTTTCCAAGACACCCATAACTGACTTAAGCGTTGGAGGGTTTTTCCGGGACAGCGTCCTGGGACCTCTAACGTTTTTTCTTCCTTCTCAGGTTCCGTTGAAGGATTTAGACAGAAGATTAACGACAGACAACTCGGATTATCTCTGATCCACCCGGTGAGCAATTCTGGTCTCATCAAAAATCAAATACTACTTCCATCCCAAAACATATACAAATCACTTTAGGTTGAAATTTTAGGATGGATAAACTATTGATTTCTTAGATCCCGTAATCACAATTATGTTATAAAATATGAAATAACATGTAAAAAAATCCAATGATTTTTGAACTCCATGAAATCAAATGTTCAAATCTTGAACGGGCATTAAAGGTCCAAAACTAACGAAAAAACAACAGAGCAGTCGGTAGGTCTGGTTACACTGGCGACCACTTTTGGCAAACTCCCGAAGTGCCGAACATTGTGGATGGTTTTTGTCGTTGTGAAGAAGAGGTCGGCCTACAACATTCTGCTTGGATAGCCTGTCCTGCATGAGTTGGAGGTAGTCATCTCTCCATTGCATATCAGTCTAAAATTTCTATCCCGAGCCAGGATAACAACCGTGCATGGACATTTACATGTGGCCAAGACCTGTTATATAGTTGTGATCAAAGGTAAATTACCTATGCAGCAGGTCAGTCACAGTGACATTGTGCCTCCGGCAGAGGAGAAACTGGAGTCCAACGATGCAGTTTAAGATTTCATCTTAGATACGGAGAGACCAGACAAGAGTTGCATACATCGGACCATTCCTATCCTGTTATAGGCGAAAGCATCTAAGACAATGTAAAAACTTTGTTGTATTTTTTCTTTTGGAGACGTGTTCCATGTCAGTTCACAATGTTCACCAAAAATAAAGGTGTAAACAATCGGAACCTAATTGAACATAGCTTTATCAAGTCAAAGATGCTATAAAATAAATATGCTCAAGAGTGCTCGATCATGTTTTAAAATGCTCGAGTTCGGTTTGAATCAACTATAATGATGAATCAGCTCGACTCGAATATGCTTGACTATTTTTAAGCAATAATCAAGCTAGATCGACTGCGATTTGCTCATTTGCTCGAATTTGTTCTTTTGCTCCATAGGAGACCAAACTTTTCTTTGATATTATGCAATAACATGCTTTTGCTCAACGAGCAAACTCAATTTGTTAAATTCTTGAGTCTAACTCGAGATTGGATCGAGATTGCTTATCATCGATTCGAATGAGCCATTTCACGAATCGATCACAAATTTTTTCATGAGCATTTTGATTCATTTACATCTCTAGGTGAAAATAGATAAGTTTTCTCTTCGGCCGCTTTTTCTCTCCACTTGATTATAAAAGGAAAAAAAAGACTGAGTATTTTTGGCTTGATCAATGCATGATAATGTGTTAGTGTGAATTTTGGAAAGCAAAAGTTGCACTTGGTCTGCTGTAGTTAGACAAATTACATCATGATCTGTTGTACCTCTCCATCCCAAAAATTTTGTAATGTTTTGATTCGAGCGTAGTTTAAGATACACAATTTTTTTTATCACTGTTCAACTTTATTTTTAATTGATTAAATTGATATAAAATAAAAAAATCAGGTAAGTGTTAATTAAAAAGTAGCATGGAAAATCTGGCTACTAAATATTTTTAATTTTAAAAAGTGAATAATATTTTCAAAACAAATCTAAATAGAAGACAATACCTTTTGAAACCAAGGGATTAGTTTATATTTTGACTATACACCCTAGTTTAAACAAAAGTACAAAATGCATACTCTGTCAAAAATCGACATTTCATAAAAGGTGTAACTGAAGATTCACAAACCACAAGGCAAGGCATATTTCAAACCACATAGTGATAAAGTTTTAGTTACTGTATTGTATAATACGGTTTCCTATAGAGTAATATTTATGCAGTTATTATGTAAAATATTTGAATGATCAAATGTTTGTTTATGAAAAATTACTACTCTCTATATCCCAAAATTATTATTATTGTTTGACTTGAGTATAATTTAAAGAAGTCAAACTATTTTAGTCAAAATTATCATTCTATCATTAGATGGTTAATTGATGTAAAATAAACAACTCATGTAAAAGCTAATTAGAAAAATAATACAAAAATTTCACTACTAACATTCTTTTATTTTTATAAAGTAAACAACATTTTTAGTACAAAACATGATAAATACAATAACTATAATTTTTTTTATTCGAAGGCAGAATCTGTTAGGTCCGTAACACACTTTAGAGGGGGGTGAATAGAGTGTTGGACAATTTTGCGGAATTTTCTTGTTTGCCTCAACTCAAATAGAATTCAAAATCAAAGCAAGAATGAGAGATGAGAGACAATGAATGAATACACCGGATATCGAGTGGTTCGAATCGTAAATGATTCTACTCCACTACCACTTTGTTCCCGAAGTGGATTTTCAACAACTACTCTTCTTATTAAAGCTAATAAGAACAACTACTGCAATACTTACACTAACAACTTAGTGTAAGCAACCACAACAACAACTTCTTAATGAAAATACTTTTGTGCAACTACAACAACTACAACACTGAGCAAGAACAACTTCTTGCTACCTCACAACTTTAACAAAGTTCTCTCAAGAACTTTCTCACAGTGGGTTAAAGGAAGTAGTGGAGATCACACTTTCTCACTAGTCTAAACACAAGCAAGAGATCAAATATTTATGGTTCCTCTTGTGTTAGACTCACTATCTCTCAATATACAATAATGAAGAACAAAGAAAGGCTTAACAAGCTTGAAGCCCTTTTACACATATGAGAGAAATATACAACAAAAAATAATGAAGCTTGATGATGGTGAAAGTGTTTATTTGCCTCATCTGAGCTTCATCAATTTATAGGAGGGGTGCACCATGTTTTGGAGTCTCCACCATGTCTTCAACTTCAACAAATGTCAAGACAATGTCCAATTAGTATTTAGCCACCCTATGGAGTGATTTGATCCTCAATAGCAACCCTAGAGAATCTTAGACATGGATAAAATAAGTCAAGGAAACGTGCATTATGTTAGAGTAAATTCCATAAGAAATTTGAGCAAGATTGGAAAGAGAAAACACCATGAATCTTTCTTGGATTTTGTTCTAACGTTCATAAAAATTTGAATTCTGGGGGATATAGATCGATCGATATGCCTGGGCTGAGAGATCGATGTCCTCCAGAGAGTTTCCAGTTTTGAACCTGCTTGACATCGTTCGATCGAAGTCTCCCCTAAAGAGGCTGATATGACATCGATCGATCGATGTCCCCTGGACTGAGAGATCGATGTTGGACAAAAACTTTCTGGTTTGAAACTGCGAGACATCGATCGATCGAAGTCTCTCTTGGAGAGACTGAAGTAACATCGATCGATTGATGTTCACAGTCTGAGAGATCGATGTTGGACAGAAACTTTTCAAACTTAAGCAACTCTAACATAGATCGATCGAAGTCTCCTTCTGAGAGACTGATGTGCACATAGATCAATCTATGTGAGAGATCTATGTCCCATAATGTGTTTTTCTCATCTTTGCTTCAATTTCCAGATTTGACATTCTTTTTTAACTTATTCAAAACACCTTTTTAAATCATCAAAATATTTCATATCTTAACAATCTCCCCCTTTTTGATGATTTCAAAAACCTAAACTTTAAAGGTTTTTTTTAATTGAAAATTTTCATTTTAGCTAGCTAATTATTTCAAACTTGACATTTTTGAACTCCCACTTAGTCCATGCTTTTCATGCTCCCCCAAGACATATGCAAACATATCCACAACTCCCCCTCAATATGTAACTTTTCCAAAACCAATGAATATGATGAAAATATCAAAATACTCCTCCTCAACCAAACCATGCATCAAATTCCATATTCTCAACTTCTCAACATGTGTGCCAAAGTTTTAATCAAGCAAGCATATTATGCATTTCATCAAGCAAGCATACCAAAGTACTTATACTCATAACATCTCCAACATTGTAATCACATACCAAGACCAAACCATATAATACCCAACATTGTAATGGCAGTTAAATACAGTAAACTACCAATCATACCCCTTTCTTTGGTTACCTCAACCGGCTTTCCTTTTTTTTCTTTGTCAAGCTTTGTACTTGTGCTTATCGGTGTGCTTACACTCCTTCTGTCCTCAAACTTGTATTTCTTGAGTAAATCCTTTGTGTACTTTGTTTGATATATGTATACTCCATCATGATTTTTCTTTATTTGGAGTCCAAGGAAGTAATTGAGTTCACCCATCATGCTCATCTAAAATTCTCCTTCAATAAATTTAGCGAAATGCTCACAAAAAGAATCATTAGTAGCACTAAATATAATATCATCCACATAAATTTGAACAAGAAGTTGATGGTTTCTTTGTTCTTTAATAAAAAGAGTAATGTCGACTTTTCCTCTTGAAAACTCATTTTCAAGTAAAAAATTACTTAATCTTTCATACCATATCCTAGGAGCTTGTTTAAGTCCATAAAGGGCCTTTTTGAGTTTAAATACATGATTTGGATAATCATGATTTTCAAACCCCAGTGGTTGAGCTACATGCACTTCTTCTTGAATTATTCCATACAAGAAGGAATATTTCACATCCATTTGATATAGTTTGAAACCCTTATAGCATGCATATGCTAATAACATTCTAATAGCTTCTAACCTAGTTACGGGGCAAAAGTCTCATCATAGTCTATGCCTTCTTTTTGTATATATCCTTGGTCTACTAACCTAGCTTTGTTTCTAGTGATGTTCTCTTTATCATCCATCTTATTTCTAAATACCCATTTAGTACCAATTATGGGGTGATCACTAGATTTAGCCACTAGTTCCCAAACATCATTTCTTTCAAATTGATTTAGTTCTTTTTGCATGACTAATACCCAATCTTCATCATTTATAGCCTCTTTTATATTTTTAGGCTCAACTTGTGAAATGAAATTATTTTCATGAAATTTTCTTCTAGTCAATATGCCTTGACTTGTTTCTCCCAATATCAACTCTCTTGGATGGTCTTTCTTATACTTATATGAATCCGGTAAATTTGAAGTATCTCCTCTCACTTTTTCATCTTCAAACTTAAGTTCATTTTCAAGTGGATCGATCCTAAGGTCAATGACAATATTCCCTTTTGAATTCTCAAATTTTTCTATATGACTTACTTCAATTATTTCATCATTATCATAATTATTTATGCATGGTTCATCCTCAAGAAGTTCACTAAACTTGACATGAATTGATTCTTCAACTTTCATACTTCTTTCGTTATATACTCTAAATGCCTTGCTATTTTGAGCATATCCCATAAAGATTCCTTCATCCACTTTGAAACTTTCCGCAACACGATTTTGTTGAGGAATTCTTGGAGCCGAGAAATTGTGTCGACACCCTTTGGATACACAAAATTCTTGAAACTCACCATCAAACTCACCACCTCTATCACTTCTAATTTCCTTAATTGTGTCTTCTTTTTGATTTTCTAGTCTCTTACAAAGTTTTGTAAATTCTTGGCATGCATCATTCTTCTTAGCTAAAAACATAACCCAAATGTACCTAGAAAAGTTGTCTACCACCATAAAGGTGTAATGTTTTCCACCTAGGCTTGCCGTACCAATATCCCCATACAAATCCATATGAAGCAATTGTAGAGGTTTAGTGGTGGAGATTTCACTTTTGGGCTTGAAGCTTGCTTTAACAAGCTTTTCCTTTTGACAAGTGTCACATAAGCCATGGTTTTCGAAATTTAATTTTGGAAGACCTTGGACCTTTTCATTTTTGCAAATTTCTTTGAAATTTTTGAAATTAATATGTTCAAGTTGTCTATGCAATAGTTGAGCCAAATCATTTTTGGCAGCTAAGCAAGAAACCTTTTGTGATATCAAATCATATGTGCTAAATTTATAAACATTATTTTTCCTTAAAGCCTCAAAAACAATTTTATCATTCTTTTTCACAATGCATTTTTGTTTCACAAATTCAACTTGAAAATTAGCATCACATAGTTGGCTAACACTTATCAAATTATACTTAAGCCCTTCTACATATAATATATTATTAATAGTGAAGAAAGAGTTACCAATTTCTCCATGTCTAAGGATTTTGGCTCTCCCATTGCCAAAATGCACCGTTCCACCATCTTAGAGCTTAAGCTTGGTGAACAAGGTTTTGTCTCCCGTCATGTGTGTTGAACATCCACTTTCCATGAGCCATTTGGTTCCTTCTTCTTTTGCTACTCTATTTATCTTGAGAGCCTACAAAACCAAGAGATTTATGCATTGGTATCCTTTCATGGTTGGATCCTTTAGGGTTAGCTTGTCGACCCTTAGGCTTCCAAACATACATACTACAAAATCTAGCTCTACATGCACTCTTCACATATCCTACTTTGTTACAATGAAAACAAGTGGGTACATGCCTTGGTTTATAAGATGATGAGCCATGTTGTGTTTTTCTCTTATTTGATTTTTTCTTTAATGCCTTAGGTTCAATGGAAGAATGTGATGGATTAAATCCTAAACCGGATTTGTCATTTTCAATCCTTTGATTTCCAAGTAATTTATCTAGATTATTTTTACCATCAGTTAGTTTTTGTAAGTTTTTTCTCAATTTCTCACATTATTTCCTAATTTCCATATTTTCAAGAGCTACGGTTTTATGCATGGCGAGTATGATGTCATGATCTTGATACATCAAAATATTCTTATCATGCAAGCTCTTGTTTTCTAATATGCATTTTTTAAATTCTTTTTTCAAATGTTTGTATTTTAAATTCCTTTTTTCAAAATCCTCTTGCAAATCTCCTATTTCATCTTATAAATTTGAAGAGTTAGAGTTTACCTTAAGGTCATTCTCAATTGCCATGAGACAAATATGTTGTTCTTTTGGATTCTCAACTATTGTAACAAGTCCAACATTCTTGTTTTCACTTTCTTCTCCTTCCGATTCAGAGAGGAGATCATCCCACGTGGTTACCTCCGCATTAAGAGCTTTCTTCTTTTGAGGAAAAACCTTCTGTTCTTGCTTTTGCGGCTCCTTGATGTGGCAATCGGCAATAAAGTGACCGGGTCGACCACACCTATAGTAATTTTCACTTGCTTCTTTGTCCTTAGCTGGTCCCTTGAAAAACTTCCTTGCTTGGGCCTTGTTTCTTGTGGCCATTCTTCTAAATTTTATTACTAGAAGAGCAACTTCCTCATCCTATTCATCGGGCACTACCACCAATCCTTTGTGTGATGCTTGTGTGGGCTTGATAGGATTCATCCTATTTTGTTCATCAATAAGAATTTCATGAGTAAGAAGATTACCGAATAGCTCTTCAAGGGTAAGAGTCTTGAGAGTCTTTGATTCGGTGATGACGGTGACTTTAGGTGTCCATTCTCTTGGCAAAGAGTTGAGGAGTTTCGAGACAAGGTCTTCATTTGAGATTTTCTTGTCCACCCTGGAAAGTTGATTCACTATCCGAGTGAATCGGTCGATTGTCTCCTCAATCTTTTCACCACTCTTCATTCCGAACATTTCGTATTCCTTCATGAGCATTAGTCTTTTGGCCATTCTTACTTGCTCAGTCCCTTCGTGTATCATTTCCAGACTTTTCCATGCTTCATGGGTTGTTTCAAGACCTTGAAGTCTTATGAGCTCGGTAGTGGTAAGAGCACTTAAAAGGATATCGAATGCTTTGCCATTGATGGCGAAGTTTATCTTCTCTTCGTCGGTATAGTCATCCTCATCTTTGAACATTGATTCTCCGTTTGAGTTGGTAATCATAGGAACTTTGATTCCTTTGATAACAGCTCTCCATATATCAAATCTACAACCTTTCAAAGGATTGATCATTCAAAATTTCCACAAAGAATAATTTTGGGCATCAAATATAGGTGCTTTAGCGTTTGATCCTGAGAATAGTGCAGTTGGCTTAGAGGTTGAAGTGTAGGATAAAGAGGTTGTCATTGCCATGATCTTTAACCTTGCTACTTGCGAAGATTGGCCAAGCAAGGTTAGGCTCTGATACCAATTATTAGGTCTGTAACACACTCTATAGGGGGGTGAATAGAGTGTTGAGCAATTTTGCGGAATTTACTTTTTTGCCTCAACTCAAATAGAATTCAAAATCAAAGCAAGAATGGGAGATGAGAGACAATGAACGAATACATCGAATATCGAGTGGTTCGAATCGTAAATGATTCTACTCCACTACCACTTTGTTCCCAAAGTTGATTTTCAACAACTACTCTTCTTATTAAAGCTAATATGAATAACCACAACAATACTTACACCAACAACTTAGTGTAATCAACCACAACAGCCACTTTTAGTACAAAATACCTTTTTGCAACTACAACAACTACAACACTAAGCAAGAACAACTTCTTGCTACCTCATAACTTCAACAAATTTCTCTTAAGAACTTTCTCACAGTGGGTTAAAGGAAGTAGTGGGGATCACACTTTCTTACTAGTCTAAACACAAACAAGAGATCAAATATTTATGGTTCCTCTTGTGTTAGACTCACTGTCTCTCAATATACAACAATGAAGAACAAAGAAATGCTAAACAAGCTTTAAGAACTTATACACAAATGAGAGAAAATACAACAAAAAATAATGAAACTTGATGATGGTGAAAGTGTGTATTTGCCTCATCTGAGCTTCATCCATTTATAGGAGGTGTTCACCATGTTTTATAGCCTCCATGATGTCTTTAGCTTCATCAAATGTCAAGACAATGTCCAATTAGTCTTGGAGTGATTTGATCCTCAATAGAAATGCTAGAGAATCTTAGATATGGATAAAATATTCAAGGAAGCATGTATTATGTTAGAGTAAAGTTCACAAGAAATTTGAGCAAGATTGGAAAGAGAAAACACAATGAATCTCCCTTGGATTTTGTTCCAACGTTAATAAAAATTCGAATTCTGGGGGACATCGATCGATCGAAGTTCCTAGGCTGAGAGATCGATGTCCTCCGGAGAGTTTCCAGTTTTGAACCTTCTTGACATCGATAAATCGAAGTCTCCCTAGAGAGGCTGATGTGACATCGATCGATCGATGTCCCTTGGATTGAGAGATCGATGTTGGACAGAAACTTTATGGTTTAAAAATGCCGGACATCAATCGATCAAAGTCTCTCTTGGAGAGATTGAGGTGACATCGATCGATTGATGTCCCTAGTCTGAGAGATCGATGTTGGACAGAAACTTTTCAAACTTAAGCAACTCTAACATAGATCGATCGAAGTCTCCTTCTGAGAGACTGATATGTATATAGATCGATCTATGTGAGAGATCCATGTCCCATAATGTGTTTTTCTCATCTTTGCTTCAATTTC
This sequence comes from Eustoma russellianum, assembly GCA_036186865.1. Taxonomy (NCBI): domain Eukaryota; kingdom Viridiplantae; phylum Streptophyta; class Magnoliopsida; order Gentianales; family Gentianaceae; genus Eustoma; species Eustoma russellianum. The sequence continues at coordinate 6,971,382 of AP025071.1, forward strand.
CAGATTTGACATTCCTTTTTAACTTATTCAAAACACCTTTTTACCTCACCAAAACATTTCATATCTTAACAATCTCCCCTTTTTGATGATTTCAAAAACCAAAGCTTTAAAGGTGTTTTTAATTGAAAATTTTCATTTTAGCTTGCTAATTATTTCAAACTTGACATTTTTGAACTCCCCCTTACTCCATGCTTTTCATGCTCCCCCAAGACAATGCAAACATATCCACAACTCCCCCTCAACATGTAACTTTTCCAAAACCAATGAATATGATGAAAATATAAAAATATTTCCCCTCAACCAAACCATGCATCAAATTCCATATTCTCAACTTCTCAAAATGTGTGCCAAAGATTTAATCAAGCAAGCATATTATGCATTTCATCAAGCAAGTATACTAAAGTACTTATACTCATACCATCTCCAACATTGCAATCACATACCAAGACCAAACTATATAATGCCCAACATTGTAATACCAATAATCACTAGCAACCATTAGCAACAATGTCAACCACATATGCATTGGCGACAATGTCAACCACATATGCATCAAACACATATCAATAATCCTCAACCACATCACGTGTTAATAATCATCAACCACATCACATATTAATAACCAATAATCATAACTAGCAACTTCTGCCCCTTTTTGAAAGCATAAAAATAAGCAGGAACCAAAAATGAAGGATAAATGAAAATATCATTAATGGAATATGAAGTTTGAGATACATGGTGAAACTCAATTTCTAAACCATATCCTATAGCTACGAGGGAAATGGGAAAACTAAGAGCTCTATTCTTCATTGGAAGAGAAGGCCAAGTCGGGAATGCACGCCTTGAGTTTTGCCTTTTGCTTGTTGTATTTCTTTTCGATGTTTGAAACTCTCTTCTTGAGGCTTGTGTTTTCTTTCTCAAGATCGTCAATTCTAACTTGTTCGTTTGTGCGATCATTTCCCCATTGATCCAATATATTATGGAGTGCGTTCATTTCGTCCTCAGCATCAAACGGTAGTTCAGAACCACTACCTTCCTCCATTGGAGCTTTTCCTTTATCCACTTGGTAGGTAGGGATGGGTTGTGTTTGGGGTTGAGGTTGAGGTTCATTGGAAGACTCAGCGGAATGTGTGGGAGGAACTGGATCTTCAATAGGGACGTTTTCAGCTTCTTTATCTTTCAGTTCATTTTGACCGTCCCGTCTTTGTGCTTCCTTTCGGGATTTCTGGATTTGTTGAAAGTTGGCTTTGGTGTAATAGTCTCTAGTGGCTATATTTTCATCATAATCATCATTCAACTCCACATTTGACTTTCTTAGCAATCTATAAATGAGATTTCTATAGGGTAACGCCTTTGATTTCTTGGTTACCGCCTCCAACATATTTGTAAAGACAATCTCCCCAAAATTTAATTGCTCCCTCATGGCTATACGATAAGCAATATAAAAGTCTAAATTAATTGGGAGTTTTGCTGACTTACCATTGACACAAAAGGTGAAAATGGCAAGCAAAACTCGATACACCAAAGACATATCATTAGTGTTTCGGGTGGGATGGAAGCCAAGGAAAGTTTTAACTTCATCTTCGGACACCTTGTATTTATATTTATCCCACTTACAAGGATCAAAATTATCTACACCCTCATCAGGAACACCAAGAAGATCATTTATGGTTTTTGAATCAAATGACACAAGTTGACCTTCTATAACGGAATTTAAGGAAAATGGCATTTCATTTAGATACTCTACCCATAAGTTAGCATAAAACAATCGTGTATACCGGGTAGACATATAATTCATCTCCGAAGTATCCCAAATAGGTCTCCATTTCTGATCATCAAACCAATTAATGATCAGTCTCAATTACTCATTGCTCAAAATGACTTCAATTTTGAGCAATTTCAACGGAATGGTGGACATTTTCTTTTCTTCCCATTTATCAAATAAAGCTTGAGCCCTAAGTGAGATATGTACAAATTTACCTGGACCCAATGGCTCGTTTAAGGCATTCTCATATTCACCGGACTTGAGCCAGGGGAAGTTGTTTAGCATAAGTATCTTCGTCACCTCAGCCAACATGTCTTCTTGTGATTGGTCTGCTCTTTTCCGTTGTCCCTTTGTCCTAAAACCAGTTGGAACTTGAGGATGAGATTGTTGAGGCACATTCTCTTCCTCACGATATGTTCTCTGCCTTTTGGAAGCAGTTTTTGTTTTTGGGGCCATTTGGAGGGTTAGGACACAAAATGTGCAAGAAATGGTGATGAAAGTGATGAAATTTATGCAAGGACTGATTGAATTGAAGAAAAAAATGAAGATTTTGCAAGAAATTAAAGTTTGAGTGTCAGATTCTTTTGAGTTCTTAGCGAATGGGGGGTTAGGGTTTGCGTTGAAGAAGATGAGAGTAAAAAAATGTTTTTCACAGCTTTTAATTGTCCTGTCCCTGATGATATCGATCGATCCATGTTTAGGACTTCGATCGATCGATGTCCTCAACTTCGATCGATCGATGTTGGGTTTCACATCAGTCTCTGAAACAACTATATAGATTGATCGATGTAAGCTGTTTACTGTCTTTTTCGTAATTTAGACACTCTCAACATTGTTTGTCATCCTGAATCTTGTTCTAATGGATTCGAATGTCTTAGTATGAAAAAATTTGGTAAAGATATCCGCTAGTTGGTCATTGGTTGGAACAAATTCAACGCATATCAATCCTTTTTTAATGCAATCCCTTATAAAGTGATGCCTCACTTCAATATGTTTGGTCCTACTATGGTGTACCGGGTTTTATTCTATACTTATGGATGAAGTTTTATCACATAATATAGGAACTTTGTCAAACTTGACATTGTATTCATTCAAGGTGTTTATCATCCAAAGTAGTTGGGCACAACATGAAGCGGCTGATACAAATTCGGATTCTGCCGTTGAAAGTGACACACTATTTTGTTTCTTGGAGAACCAAGAAACTAAGCAATCTTCAAGGAATTGGCATCTCCCAGATGTGCTTTTTCTATCGACTAGGTTTTCGGTGTAGTCGGAGTTAATATACCCTGTTAAGTCAAAACATCCATTTTTGGGATAAAATAGCCCAAAGTTCAAAGTACCTTTCAAATACCTAAAAAAATGTTTAATGCAACTAGATGCGATTCCTTAGGCATACCTTGAAATCTAGCACATAAACTCACAGCATGCAAAATATGCGGTCTACTGGCAGTTAAATACAGTAAACTACCAATCATACCCCTTTCTTTGGTTACCTCAACCGGCTTTCCTTTTTTTTCTTTGTCAAGCTTTGTACTTGTGCTTATCGGTGTGCTTACACTCCTTTTGTCCTCAAACTTGTATTTCTTGAGTAAATCCTTTGTGTACTTTGTTTGATATATGTATACTCCATCATGATTTTTCTTTATTTGGAGTCCAAGGAAGTAATTGAGTTCACCCATCATGCTCATCTAAAATTCTCCTTCAATAAATTTAGCGAAATGCTCACAAAAAGAATCATTAGTAGCACTAAATATAATATCATCCACATAAATTTGAACAAGAAGTTGATGGTTTCCTTGTTCTTTAATAAAAAGAGTAATGTCGACTTTTCCTCTTGAAAACTCATTTTCAAGTAAGAAATTACTTAATCTTTCATACCATATCCTAGGAGCTTGTTTAAGTCTATAGAGGGCCTTTTTAAGTTCAAATGCATGATTTGGATAATCATGATTTTCAAACCCCAGTGGTTGAGCTACATACACTTCTTCTTGAATTATTTCATTCAAGAAGGCGGATTTCACATCCATTTGATATAGTTTGAAATCCTTATACCATGCACATGCTAATAACATTCTAATAGCTTCTAACCTAGATATGGGGGCAAAAGTCTCATCATAGTCTATGCCTTCTTCTTGTCTATATCTTTGAGCTACTAACCTAGCTTTGTTTCTAGTGATGTTTTCTTTATAATCCATCTTATTTCTACATACCCATTTAGTGCGAATTATAGGGTGATCACTACTTTTAGCCACTAGTTCCCAAACATCACTTCTTTCAAATTGATTTAGTTCTTCTTACACGGCTAATACCCAATCTTCATCATTTATAGCCTCTTTTATATATTTAGGCTCGACTTGTGAAATGAAAGCATTTTCATTAAATTTCCTTCTAGTCGATATGCCTTGACATGTTTCTCCTAATATCAACTCTCTTGGATGGCCTTTCTTATACTTATATGAATCCGGTAAATTTAAAGTATCTCCTCTCACTTCTTCATCTTCAACCTTAGGTTCATTTGAAAGTGGATCAATCCTAAGGTCAATGACAATATTCTCTTTTGGATTCTCAAATTTTTCTATATTACTTAATTTAATTATTTCTTCATCATCATCATTATTTATGCATGGTTCATTCTCAAGAAGTTCGCTAAACTTGACATGAATTGATTCTTCAACTTTTATACTTCTTTTGTTATATACTCTAAATGCCTTGCTATTTTTAGCATATCCCATAAAGATTCCTTCATTCGCTTTGAAATCGAGTTTATCCAAGTTATCTTTGGTGTTAAGTATAAAACACTTACAACCAAATCCCCTGAAATAACTAATATTTGGTACTCTACCTTTCCAAAGCTCATAGGGAGTCTTTTTGAGAAATGGTCTCAAGTAAACTCTATTGATTACATGACAAGCGGTGTTTACCGCTTCAGCCCAAAAATACTTGGGTAGCTCAGATTCATTTAGCATGGCTCTACTCATTTCTTGAAGTTTTTGATTTTTCCTTTCCGCAACATGATTTTGTTGAGGAGTTCTTGGAGCCGAGAAACTGTGTCCACACCCTAAACTGACCATCAAACCCACCACCTCTATCACTTCTAATTTCCTTAAGTGTGTCTTCTTTTTGATTTTCTAATCTCCTACAAAGTTTTATAAATTCTTGGCATGCATCATTCTTCTTAGCTAAAAACATAACCCAAATGTACCTACAAAAGTCGTCTACCACCACAGAGGTGTAATGTTTTCCACCTATGCTTGACATACCAATATTCCTATACAAATCCATACAAAGCAATTGTAGAGGTTTGGTGATGGAGATTTCACTTTTGGGCTTCAAGCTTGTTTTAACAAGCTTTTCCTTTTGACAAGTGTCACATAAGCCATGGTTTTCGAAATTTAATTTTGGAAGACCTTAGACCTTTTCATTTTTGCAAATTTCTTTGAAATTGTTTAAACTAATATGTTCAAGTCGTCTATGCCATAGTTGAGTCAAATCATTTTTGGCAACTAGGCAAGAAACCTTTTGTGATATCAAATCATGTGTGCTAAATTTATAAACACCATTTTTCCTTATAGCCTCAAAAACAATCTTATCATTCTTTTTCACAATGCATTTTCTTTTCATAAATTCAACTTGAAGATTAGCATCACATAGTTGGCTAACACTTATCAAATTATACTTAAACCCTTCTACATATAATACATTATTAATAGTGAAGAAAAAGTTACCAATTTCTCCATGCCCAAGGATTTTGGCTCTCCCATTGCCAAAATGTAGAGAAAAAGAGGTTTGAGTGATTTCAAAATACATGATTTAAACGTGTTACAAAGCAATGCATGCCATATTGCATATAACTTGCCTTATATAGTTCATATATAATGTTGCCGTACTAACGAGACATGAAGCTTTGAAGCTTACATCAAATGGCAAACATTTGTTGTGTTTGAACTATTTTCAGGTGCCACCATTAATGAACTAAACTAGTCATTAAGTGAAGTACTTAGTTAATTAAACCAAACAGTTCATTAAAGGAAGCAATTTTTGGAAAAGGCACAAAGGCAACAAGGTGAAGAAAGAAAAGTCTTCCACTCTCCTCTCCACACATATATCACATGTCATTACCATATATATATATATATATATATATATATATATTTCAGATTTTTTGAAAAAGGCACATACACATTTATTCCAACGTACTACCGATACGTTATATATTTTACGTACGTACGTTACCGTCACACCACCATACTTAACTCATATTTATGAGTATATTCAGGTCTTATATCATATGATATAAGTCATGGTGATGACAAATTGAATACGACACGTTAAAAGGTTCTAAACCGAAAATTGTCGTATCGGGCGAATACCAAAACTTCGCCAACGTGTCACGTACTTACCATAAATAGATGTCCAGCCCCTACACTTCAAAAATATCTACAAATTTTGTGGGTTTCATGCTATATGCAGCCATAAAATCATTCCATGTTGGCACACACAAATCATCCCACATTAAGGCCAAATTGTGGAGATTCCAATTTCAATTTTGTCACATGTGTTGGGTGCCACTTTAATCAGCCGTATGAGCTTAATATTAAAGTTTAATTTATGTATATTATGTGTAACATAATATATATAACATGTGCAAAAATTTGGAATTTAATTAGAGAAAAATTGGATAATCGATAAACATCAAAAATTCGGTTTTCTACGTACACGACACATGGAACGTTTTTGGCACATCATATAACATGTATCTAGACACTTTTTACATATTTCATACATCTTAAAGTGTTCTAAAAAAATTCGATTAAGGGCTGATTGGAATATACCATGTGTGTATTATTAAATGTGCACTATTTTACAAAGTTTGCAAAAATAAAATTCAGCACATGTGCAAAGCCATTCCACACGCCTATAATAGCTGAGTTGGAGCAGCATATGTGGAGTCTTGTTGGCATATTGATTGGTCAAGAATAAAGCATACAATGTTGATGACATAAAAGAAGGAGCTACACAAGGTAACATTTCAAACTTATGTCTCATTTGTAACACATGTTGAAAATTTCAGCATGTGCACAATGGCTGGCCGATTTTAACACCATTATGAGTCATATTTTGTGTCTTGATTAAGGTGGATTGATTGGAAGACAATTTAGAAGTATTGGATAAGTTACGGAATTAAAGTTATGATATTTTGAATATCACACATGCTGAAAATTTCAGCATGTGTGGGAATGTATATGGCCAAATTTTAGGCCTTGTTGATGATAAAGTTTTATTCCAAAATTGATGAAGATGTCTTGTACTAAATGGTGATTGATTTCTTGGATTAAATAAATGTAAAATAGACAATATTTTGAATAAAAAGTGAATGTTACACATGCTGAAATTTCAGCATGTGCAAGACTCATTATGGCCGATTTTTTGCATACCTTTTGGAGAAAATTGTCTTGCTAATTTTATGTGATGATCTTGGGAGTTATGGTAACTATTTTATGATGATTTTGGCACATGTTTTAAGTGTTATTCTCAGATTTGTCTAGTCATCAAGTGATGACAACATCCAACCAATCAATGAGTGTCAAGTAAGCAAGAGCTTAATGATTATCCAATGAGAAGATGCCAAGTAAGCAAAGACATGTCACAATGATGCCATATACTCTTCCAAGGACTTAGAAGATAATTTTCAAGAAGGGAAGAGAAGCATAGGGGGAGGCCAACTCAAGTTAAAAAGGAAGGAAGAAGAGCAAAACAAAAACAAGAACAAGTCTTGTAATTTGAAGAATCAAAAACGTTTTCAACCTCTCTTTCTACACTCTCTTTCTTTCTTCTTCCTAAAAGCCTACTGTACTTACATTCATATACTTGAATAGGCTTCTTATAGACCACCACATATTCTTTATCATTGTAAAAGATTGATCAAGGTGTGATCAATCTTAGACTTGCAAGGTGGTGGTTTTCGTGTGCATTGTTTCACATACAAGGTTTGTAAAGGGTTGGAATTGGTGTGTAACTCTATCAACCCTGTGGTAAGGTGCTCTTTGTGTTGTGTGATTAGTGTGAACCGAGGAAGGTATCCTCGAAGACTGGAGTAGGTTGTTTATAACCGAACCAGTATAAAATTCTTGGTGTCATTTACTTTCAGCACTTACTTTTAGTTTCAGCACTGTTTATTGTTTTTGATCACGTTCGTAAAAAGAGTAAACGAATTTCAAAAATCACAAAACTTTCCGAAAACATAGCCACATGTCTTAAGGTTCTTTTGGCATAAGTGTCATCCCTTTTGGATAAGTATAAGTCACTCAAACGTCCAAAGTTCTGAGACTAGTGCAGTCTGATTTTCAGACTTGCAAAGGTTGAGACTTTGATCGTATTTGACTAACTTCCCAAAAGAATTTTTCAAAAATATTTCAACCCAATTAAATAAAACTTATAAGGGGTTATTATTTAAATTTTCAGAGCATTTAGAGTTACGTACAAATAGGATTTAATTTTTCAAATCAGTCTACCGTTTCTGGCAGATTTGCGTAATCTGATCACCAACAAATTTTCAAGGGGTTAGAGGTTGAATTTAAATCTGAAATTTTTAGGAGACACTCATAACATCTAATGCTAAGTTCTCTCCAAATTTCAGAATTTTTGAAGACCTGCAACCTAGTTTTCAAAACGTTTAAATCTGCTCCTGAAAACAGAAACTGTTTTCAGAAGTTGAGTTCTTGGTTTAAAATTATTTTAAAAACTACATTTTCCGCACCAACTATTCAACCCCCCTTCTAGTGGTGCCTTGCAAATCCTACACAAAATGCACTGTTCCACCATCTTGGAGCTTAAGCTTGGTGAACAAGGTTTTGTCTCCCGTCATGTGTGTTGAACATCCACTTTCCATGAGCCATTTAGTTCCTTCTTCTTTGGCTACTCTATTTATCTTGAGAGCCTACAAAACCAAGAGATTTATGCATTGGTATCCTTTGATGGTTGAATCCTTTAGGGTTAGCTTGTCGACCCTTAGGCTTCCAAACATACATACTACAAAATCTAGCTCTACATGCACTCTTCACATATCCTACTTTGTTACAATGAAAACAAGTGGGTACATGCCTTGGTTTATAAGATGATGAGCCATGTTGTGTTTTTCTCTTATTTGACTTTTTCTTTAATGTCTTAGGCTCAATGGAAGAATGTGATGAATTAAATCCTAAACCGAATTTGTCATTTTCAATCCTTTGATTTCCAAGTAGTTTATCTAGATTATTTTTACCATCAGTTAGTTTTTGTAAGTCTATTCTCAATTTCTCACATTCTTTCCTAATTTTCACATTTTTAAGAGCTATGGTTTTATGCATGGCGAGTATGATGTCATGATCTTGATACATCAAAATATTCTTATCATGCAAGCTCTTATTTTCTAATATGCATTTTTTAAATTCTTTTTTCAAATGTTTATATTTTAAATTCATTTCTTCAAACTCATCTTGCAAATCTCCTATTTCATCTTGTAAATTTGAAGAGTTAGAGTTTACCTCAAGGTCATTCTCAATTGCCATGAGACAAGTATGTTGTTCTTTTGGATTCTCAACTATTGTAACAAGTCCAACATTCTTGTCTTCACTTTCTTCTCCTTCCGATTCAGAGAGGAGATCATCCCACGTGGTTACCTCCGCATTAAGGGCTTTCTTCTTTTGAGGAAAAACCCTCTTTTCTTGCTTTTGCGGCTCCTTGACATGGCAATCGGCAATGAAGTGACTGGTTTGACCACACCTATAGCAATTTTCACTTGCTTCTTTGTCCTTAGGTGGTCTTTTGAAAAACTTCCTTGCTTGGGCCTTGTTTCTTGTGGCCATTCTTCTAAATTTTCTTACTAGAAGAGCAACTTCCTCATCCGATTCATCGGACACTACCACCAATCCTTTGTGTGATGCTTGTGTGGGCTTGATAGGATTCATCCTATTTTGTTCATCAATAAGAATTTCATGAGTAAGAAGATTACCGAATAGCTTGTATGATCTGCAAGGCATCACTAGAAGGGGGGGTTGAATAGTTGGTGCGGAAAGTGTGGTTTTTAAATTTTGTTTAAAATCAAACAACTCAACTTCTGAAAACAGATTCTGTTTTCAGGACCAGTTTTAAAAGGTTTTTAAAACTATGTTTTAGGTCTTCAAAAATTCTGAAATTTTGAGATAACTTAGCCTCAGATGTTTTGAGTGTCTCCTAAAAATTTCAGATTTAAATTCAACCTTTAACCCCTTGAAAAATCGCTGGTGGTCAGATTGCGTGAATCTGCCAGAAACGGTAGACTATTTTGAAAACTTTATTCCTATTTGTACTTAATTCCAATTGCTCTGAAATTTTAACCACTAACCCCTTTTATGTTTTATTAAAATGGGTTGAAATATTTTTGAAAAATTCTTTCGGGAAGTTAGTCAAATACACTCAAAGTCTCAACCTTTGCAAGCCTGAAAATCAGACTGCACTAGTCTCAGAACTTTGGATGTTTGGTTGACTTATACTATCCAAAAGGGTTGAAACTTGTGCCAAATTAAACCTAGAATGTGTGGTTATGTTTCTGGAGATTTTCTTAATTTTTGAAAATCTTTTACTATTTTTACGAACGTAGACAAAAAGAGTAAACAGTGCTGAAACAGAATATAAGTGCAGAAAGTAAATGACACCGAGAATTTTATACTAGTTCGGTTATAAACAACCTACTCCATTCTTCGAGGAACACCTTCCTCGGTTCACATTAGTCACAAACGCAAGTACACCTTACCACAGGGTTGATGGAGTTACACACCAACTCCAACCCTTTACAAACCTTGTACGATGAATACAATTCGCACGAACACCACCACCTAGCAAGATTGAAGATTGATCACACCTTGATCAATCTTTTACAAAGATAAAGAGTATGTGGTGGTATATTACAAGCCTATTCAAGGATAAGAATATAAGCACAATAGGCTTTCAATAAGAAGAAAGAAAGAAAGAGAGTGTAGAAGAAGAGAGGGTTGGCGTTTTTTTATCACTTGAATTTGCAATGCTTGTTCTTGTCTTTGTTTTTGCTCTTCTCCTTTCCTTTTATGCATTATAGCCGTCCCCCTATAGGTGCCTTCCCTTCTTGAAAATTATCTTCTAAGTCCTTGGGAGAATGTGTGGCATCATTGTGACATGATCTTGCTTACTTGGCACCTTCTTATTGGATGATCATTTAACCTTTCCTTACTTGGCACTTCATGATTGGTTGAATGTTGTCGTCATTTGATGACTTGGAAAATCTGAATATTTCACTAGAAGCATGTGCCAAAATCAACATAAATTAGTTGCCATAATTCATAAGATTATCATCCAAATCAAGCAAGGCAAAATTTCTCCAAACCATGGTAAAAAAGCGGCAATAATGAAGTAGTTAACATGCTGAAATTTCAGCATGTGATACATGGCTCCTTAATTCAAATTATTTCCAATTTTCTTTGATTTTTCTTTTTAAAATAAATCATCAATTGGTAGCAAATATCCTCATTATTTCGGAAATAAAATTTGGACACCAACATGCCCTAAAACTCGGCCAAGGTTCATTCCACACATGCTGAAAAATTTCAGCATGTGTGATATTCAAGATATCACACTTTACGGCTTTGTATCTTATTCAAATTACTTCTATTTCTTCTTCCGATTATCCACATAATTCAAGACATCAATTATATGCTCATTTATCGAAAAAATCGGCCAGCTATATCTTCCACATGCTGAAATTTTCAGCATGTGTTTCAAATGAGACAAAGTTTGAAACCTTACCTTTTGTAGCTTCTTTCTTTAAATTACCAACATTGTATGATTGATTCTTGACCAATCAATATGTCAACAAGGCTCCACATATGCTCCATCTCAGCTGTAGCGGCGTGTATACATGTATATGCATGTGCTGAATTTTATTTTTGCTAACTTTGTAAAATAGTGCACATTTAATAATACACACATGTTATATTCCAATCAGCCCATAATTTAATTTTCTAGAGCACTTTAAGATGTATGACATATGTAAAAAGTGTCTAGATACGTGTCGTATGATGTGCCAAAAATGTTCCATGTATTGTGTACTTAGAAAACCGAATTTTCGATGTTTATCGATTACCCGATTTTTCTCTAATTAAATTCCAACTTTTTGCATATGTTATATACATTATGTTACACATAATATATATAATATAAACTTTAATTCTCAGCACTTAGCTGGTCTAAAGTGGCGCCATTAACATGTGACAAAATTAAAATTGGAATCTCCACAATTTGGCCTTAATGTGGGGTGATTTGTGTGTGCCAACATGGAATGATTTTATGGATGAAAATATCATCATAGCCACGAAATTAATAATGATTTTTGAGGTGTAGGGGCTGGCCATCTATTTATGGCAAGTACGTGACACGTTGGCGAAGTTTCGGTATTCGCCCGATACGACAATTTTCAGTTTAGAACCTTTTAACGTGTCGTATTTAATTTTTCATCACCATGACTTATATCAAATGATATAAGACCTGAATATACTCATAAATATGAGTTAAGTATGGTGGTGTGACATTAACGTATGTACGTAAAATATATAACGTGTCGGTAGTACGTTGGAATACACGTGTATGTGCCTTTTTCAAAAAATCTGAAAATATATTTATATATATGTGTATGGCCGTGTATAATAAATGAGGAGAGGAGGAGGAGACTTTTCTTTCTTAGCCTTGTTGCCTTTGTGCCTTGTTCAAATGTAGCTTCATTTAATGAACTACTTAGTTTTATTAACTAAGTACTTCACTTAATGAACTAGTTTAGTTCATTAATGGTTGCACCTGAAAATAGTATAAACACAACAAATGTTTGCCATTTGATGTAAGCTTTAAAGCTTCATGGCTCGTTAGTACGGCAACATTATACATGAACTAAATAAGGCAAGTAATAAGCAATATATCATGCATACGTTTATATCATGCACACGTTTTTGTCATGCTCATTTAAATCACATATTTTGAAATCACTCAAACCCTTTTTTCTCTACATAGCTCTTCAAGGGTAAGAGTCTTGAGATTCTTTGAGTGATGACGGTGACTTTAGGTGTCCATTCTCTTGGCAAAGAGTTGAGGAGTTTTGAGACAAGGTCTTCATTTGAGATTTTTTTGTCCACCGTGGAAAGTTGATTCACTATCCGAGTGAATCGGTCGATTGTCTCCTCAATCTTTTCACCACTCTTCATCCCGAACATTTCGTATTCCTTCATGAGCATTAGTCTTTTGGCCATTCTTACTTGCTCAGTCCCTTCGTGTATCATTTCCAGCCTTTTTCATGCTTCATAGGTTGTTTCAAGACCTTGAAGTCTTATGAGCTCGGTGGTGGTAAGAGCACTTGAAAGGATATCGAATGCTTTGCCATTGATGGCGAAGTTTATCTTCTCTTCGTCGGTATAGTCATCCTCATCATTGAACATTGATTCTCCTTTTGAGTTGGTAATCATAGGAACTTCGATTCCTTTGACAACGGCTCTCCATATATCAAATCCACAGTCTTTCAAAGGATTGATCATTCAAAATTTCCACAAAGAATAATTTTTGGCATCAAATATAGGTGCTTTAGCGTATGATCCTGAAAATAGTGCAGTTGGCTTGGAGGTTGAAGTGTAGGATGAAGAGGTTGTCATTGCCATGATCTTTAACCTTGCTACTTGCGAAGATTAGTCAAGCAATCAAGGTTAGGCTCTGATACCAACTGTTAGGTCTGTAACACACTCTAGAGGGGTGTGAATAGAGTGTTGGGCAATTTTGCAGAATTTACTTTTTTGCCTCAACTCAAATAGAATTCAAAATCAAAGCAAGAATGGGAGATGACTGGCAATGAACGAATACACTGAATATCGAGTGGTTCGAATCGTAAATGATTCTACTCCACTACCACTTTGTTTCCAAAGTGGATTTCAACAACTACTCTTCTTATTAAAGCTAATAAGAACAACCACGACAATACTTACACTAACAACTTAGTGTAAGCAACAACAACAACAACTTCTTGCACAAAATACCTTTGTAAAACTACAACAACTACGACACTAAGCAAGAACAACTTCTTGCTACCTCACAACTTCAACAAAGTTCTTTCAAGAACTTTCTCACAGTTGGTTAAAGGAAGTAGCGTGGATCACACTTTCTCACTAGTCCAAACACAAGAAAGAGATCAAATATTTATGGTTCCTCGTGTGTTAGACTCACTGTCTCTCAATATACAACAATGAAGAACAAAGAAAGGCTTAACAAGTTTTAAACACTTTTACACATATGAGAGAAATATACAACAAAAAATAATGAAGTCTGATGATGGTGAAAGTGTGTATTTGCCTCATCTGAACTTCATCCATTTATAGGAGGTGTTCACCACGTTTTGGAGCCTCCATCATGTCTTCAACTTCATCAAATGTCAAGACAATGTCCAATTAGTCTTTAGCCACCCTATGGAGTGATTTGACCCTCAATAGCAACCCTAGAGAATCTTAGACATGGATAAAATAGTCAAGAAAACATGTATTATATTAGAGTAAAGTCCACAAGAAATTTGAGCAAGATTGGAAAGTGAAAACACCATGAATCTCCCTTGGATTTTGTTCCAACGTTCATAAAAATTTGAATTCTGAGGGACATCGATCGATCGAAGTGCCTGGGCTGAGAGATCGATGTCCTCCAGAGAGTTTCCAGTTTTGAACCTGCTTGACATCGATCGATCAAAGTGTCCCCTGGAGAGGCTGATGTGACATCGATCGACCGATGTCCCATGGACTGAGAGATCGATGTTGGACAGAAACTTTCTGGTTTGAAACTGCCTGACATCGATCGATCGAAGTCTCTCTTGGAGAGACTAAAGTGATATCGATCGATTGATGTCCCCAGTCTGAGAGATCGATGCTGGACAGAAATTTTTCAAACTTAAGCAACTCTAACATAGATCGATCGAAGTCTCCTTCTGAGAGACTGATGTGTACATAGATCAATCTATGTGAGAGATCTATGTCCCATAATGTGTTTTCCTCATCTTTGCTTCAATTTCCAAGTCTGTTATTCTTTTTTAACTTATTCAAAACACCTTTTTACATCATCAAAACATTTCATATCTTAACAGAGTCATTATTTTCCCACCCATCTCTACCAAACACCACCGCCTTTGTATTATCCCTCCACCACAACCCGTCATCACTTCCAAATTTTTCACTACCACCGCCACGCTATATTTATTCCTCACCTCCACGACCTCCACTGGGATATCTCTAGTCAAAGAGTTGTGATACAGATACATGCTAGAAAGACACTTGAGTGTTCGAATAAATATAAATGTACGTGGGCCAATAAGAAAATAAAACCATTATGTTGCCATGATCATTGATCATTGATCCTCCTGAAGCTGTGATATGCAATTGCAATGATAGTTTTATTATGATTGAGATGATGCAAATACTTATATGTAGCGATATGCAATAATCAACCACTATGATATGCTAAGTCAAATTCAAACTGAAAACAAAAAAACATAAAGATAAAACAAAAACATATTCCATTTCATGAAAGCGTTGCTAAGAGTCATAAGTCGAAAGAAATCATGTATCTGATCCAAAGATCAAACAACTTTCCTTATTGTCCTATATTCTACCCTATGCTTCCTTTATTGATTTCTGGGTGGGGGGGGGGGGTGGGGGGGGCTTGGAAAGATAGTTAAATTTCATGCATACCAAAGCAATTTACTGGAAGAACTTCTGCCCACTTAATTTGTGCGTTTAAAAATGATGTCTCGCTTTTCTTCCGCGTTGGGTCCATCTGGTTTGATTGGCTCACATTGCATAGTGCTTCCTTTACGGGGACAATTATCTTCATCCTCACCGAAGTTGTTGTAACCGTAAATTGTTAAAAGGAAAAAAATAATTAATTAAATTAATTAATTAAATTAGGATAAAATTTAAAATCTGAATTTAAAAAAAAAGAGAAAAAAATTAATTAAATTAATCCTAATTAACTACCCATAACCCCCTCCCCCATGATTTCCGCCCCACTTCCCCAAATCCCTCATAACCGCCCCTCCCCCTAATTAATTAAATCCCCCAACTCACTCACTCACTCACACACACACGGCAGTTTCAAGAAAAAAGGGGGGGATAGCGCCTTGGGATAGAGAAACGGCAGGGAGGAAGAAAAAATGGAGAGAAGAGAGAGAAAGAAAAGAAGAGGAAGAAGAAAAGCCACCCACATCAAATCTAATTTTGCTTTTGATCAGGGAATTGATATTCAAGAGGTAGGTTACCCTCCCCTCTGTCGGATTGCTTTGGATTCCCTCGCATTCTGTTTTGGGAATTATTTGATTATCACAGCATGTATATCTCTTATATGTTTATTATGAATTCTTTATGTTTTGGTATGGAAATTACATGATTGACCTTAGATATAGATCACATAGCACAGAAATAGGTTGGATTGGGTTCAGTTTGTCGAAAAACATGCCCGGAGACGGCGCGTGTAGCACACGCGCGGCGGCCCACGTGCGCCCTTGAGCGGCGCGTGCAGTACACGTGCTGAAGCTATCAGTCGCGTTATGAAGAGGGCGTTAAATGGAGTCCAATGGAATTGGTTTGGGGTGAATCGGAGTTAAAACCAAAAAGTTATAGATTTTTGAAGAAAATTAGAATTTAAAGAAAATAATAAAAGAATTAAAAAAAAGAGGCTGGGCGCTACAGGCCACCGGCCTGATTTTCGGCCAGCAGGCCTGCCATGCCAGGCAGGCTTTATTGCTGCAGGCCAGGAAACGGCCCAGTAGCAGTAAAAAAATTAAAAAAAAAAAGAAAGAGGAGCGCCGGCTGCAGCCAGCGGGCCAGCCCTTAACGGGCCAGCCACTTCCAACAGACCGGCCCAAATGTGATCCGAACAAAAAAAAGAGAGAGAACTGACAGGCGGCCGCACAGTGTAGCGGACTGGGCTCTGCAGAAAAGGAAAAAGGCCAGGAGAGAAATAAATAGATAAGGGCCTGGCAGGATTGTTTAATGTTAATTCAATTAAATAAAGAAGGTTTAACCAAATGAACTGAGCATTTAAAAAAACATGAAATAAAATAAAATAAGTATAAATAATAATAATAGTAATAATAATAATAATAATAATAATAATAATAATAATAATGATAATAATAATAATAATAATAATAATAATAATAATAATAATAATAATAATAATAATAATAATAATAATAATAATAATAATAATAATAATAATAATAATAATAATAATAATAATAATAATAATAATTCAGATTTCTGGAATCTGAATTTGCCGATAAGGAGAAAAAAATAAAAAAAAGTAATGATAATAATAATATTAATATATAAATACATATTGTTGAATATTAATAATGTTGTATAAATGGAAAAATTTAGAAACCCATTAAATTAATTTAAGTAAAAAGAGAGAAAAAATAGTAGGAGAAGATAAAAATAGTTAAATAAAAGATTAAAGTGCTTGGAAACCTAGGAAAAATAAAATAAAGTGTAGAAACCTAAAATAAAGTCTAGAAAGATAAAATAACGGTAGAAGATAAAATACAGTAATGAACCCCACGCAACATAAGGTAATTACGCAATATAGGTAATACGCAACATAGAACGGAGCATGCAATATAGGACAAACGGAAGTGTGCAAGTGTGACGCATTCATGACACGAGCATTGCATTTGGCCTATGAGCCGTGTGGTCCTACGGGACGTGTGGCCTGACGAGGCGTTTGATGGGTGTTGGTAATAATGGTTACCTTCACCTAATAGGACCCGGGACATGCATAGCATATCATGGAAAAGAAAGACCATAGCGTATGATATTAAATGACTGCGTGTGACACGGAGATAGAAGTGCATACATCATGATGTTGCGCATTGCATTTGTTATTGTTGAGATTACGTTTATCTTGTTATTAAGTTGTTTCAGTGCTACATGTTGGGATATGGTTCGGGTCAGGTATGTGTTATTTCCTTATTTATGCTTTATTTGCTTTATTATTTATATGTTTATGTGTTATTGCTTTATTTATCTGCTACCTGTTTTACGTGCTTAATTGTTTACCCGACTCAGTATGTGACAGTCCCTTTTCGGGAGAGACGGGTAACCTACGAGTGACTCCCATCACTCCCCCCACCACCCCTCCACAGGTGAGCAAGGATTAAGAGTATATATATTTATCGAGGATGGGACAGATTACGCGAGCTGAGAAGAGTGAACTGGGCTCGAGAAGGGATCTTGTTGACTAAGAGCTTGTCCTTGGGATAGTCAGATAGACCTCCACCTAGGTTTATTGTTTGATATTAGTATTTCATACTTGACTTAGTGGGTGTCGTCAACCCTTGTACTTAATTTTGTTCTGATGGATTTAATTTAATCAAGATGTTTATTTCTTTAATTATCGTTTCCGCGAAAAATTTCTACGTCAGTTCTGACGTATAAAGAAGTTTGAACGACGCCTTGTAGTCCTCGTAGTAGGCTACGGCGGGTGCACTGTTCCCGATTCTAGGGCTCGGGAGCGGGGCGCTACAGAAGTGTTCTACATCAGGGTCTTCATTGCAAGGGACATTGCATACAGACTGTTGAACTCTTCTTGAAACTGTCATGAGCAGTTGCCGCTGATCATATTGTTTGATCCTGTTTGTCATGTGTATACTTATGCTTCCTTCTGCAATAGCTGCCCATAATAGGAGAAAATTGTACGGCAAAGATATAACATTAAAAAAACATATGGGAAACATAGCTAGCCAATTAATTTTTGCAAGAAGAATACGTCACCATTTCATGATTACATATATGAAGTAATGATACTTACCGATGACAGCCAGGGAGAAGCAAATGAAGTACAATATCTTCGCCATACTCTTGTTTTGACGCAGCAAAGCTTGAATGTCAGATATATGTGAATACTTGGAATATTGGTTCGCAAAGTTGTGATTCAACTTATATAGATGAATGGTTTCTGTTGGCATATGGTTGCTTACATGATGGACTCTTCACAAGATGAAAATAGTAATATTTTTATGAAATTTAAAAAGATCTGGGAATCTCCCATTTCGGCACTAATGAGAGAGGTATGTGCTGATTTCTTTGTCCTTATTTTGTCATAAATAAAATAGTTTTCGAAGTTGAACAATCCGATTCTTTTTTTTGTTGTTTTTGGAATTTAAAAAAGAAGCCAAACAAAATCAAATCTGATATTCTACGGCTTAATGGCGTCAAGCATAACTAGTTTTTCTGTGCAATAGAAACAAAATGCGAAATATAGTTTAAAAAAATGCAAGAGAAGATCTATCTGCTTCAGAAATGCGTCTATATGTTTATGGAAGTGAAACGGTAAAATTCACTATATCATTTAGTGTAAGGTTATAAAGTCATAATATGAATCACTATATGATTTAGATGGTTGAACGATCAATCCCAGGATGAATTCAAATCTAGATCAAATATGTTTAGCCCTCGAATTGAAAGATATATCAGCCTTGAAAAATCCAATACTACTTCCATCCCAAAACATATACAAATCACTTTAGGTTGAAATTATAGGATGGATAAAGTATTTGATTTCTTAGGTCCCATAATCACAATTATGTCATAAAATATGCAATAACATGTAAAAATCCAATGATTTTTCAACTCTATGAAATCAAATGTTCAAACCTTGAACGGGCATTAAAGGTCCAAAATTAAGAAAAAAACAATCCTTTCAATAAATAGAGAGGCATGTGTCACTCTCTTTATTTCAGTTATTGCTTCAGCCTTTTATGCTAAATAGTAGAAATCTATTATTCTCTGAAAATCTAAAGAAAACGCCAAAACGCTAGGACTTTAGAGCCCCGAAGGTGAGGGATGCAACAAGTATTCTATTATTTGACCGTATCAATAATTAGCCGGTTGAAACAATCATACTGTTAACTTTTTCTACAAATAGTGTGGATTGGTTCATAAAGTAGTTATCACTTTCTTAGATTTGCTAAATCTAGTGTAGAAACTTCTTATCTTCACATTTTTCTTCGGCCTTCAGTTGAGAAGAAGATACTATTAACAATATTGAGACGAATCTTCTATTTTTTATTCATTGAAAATCTTTGGTTTACACACACTAATATAGTTACAGGAACTCATTATAAAAGGAAATACATCACTAGGGATCAATCAACATTATTTCTGATTGATTCCTATTATCATCACATTAACACCTCCAGATTTATTTTCTTTACACTCCCCTTCAAGTTGAGCTAGCGGATGACCGATGTTCAATTTGCTTAATGCTAAGTGGAAAACCCCTCCTGGTACTGCTTTAGTCAAAATATCATCTAACTGCTCTTCTGATCGAGTATATTGAAGTCTAATGACCCCTCCTTGAAGCTTTTCCTTAATAAAATGTTTGTTCACTTCCACATGCTTTGTACGGTCATGATGACTGAATTCTCAAAAATACTAATGGCAGCCTTATTATCGCACCTGGTTTGACATACCTTCTTCGGTGGAAAACCCATCTCTGTCAAAAGTTTCCTTAGCCAGAGTACCTCAGCCAGTCTCTGTACAATCCCTCTGAATTCAGCTTCTGCACTAGACGGGCAACCACCTTTTGTTTCTTACTTTTCCATGTGATAAGATTGCCGCCAACAAGAGTGAAGTAGCCTGATGTAGACCTCCTGTCATTTGGATTACCTGCCCAGTCAGCATCAGTGTAGGCTTCGATCTCTAGGTGACATTTTCTTCGGAAGAGTACCCCTCATCCAACTGAACCCTTCAAGTACCTGACTATCTTCAGAGCAGCTTCCATATGTGTTTTCTGTGGGCAGTGCATGAACTGGCTGACTACTCCAACCCCATATGCTATATCAGGTTTGGTGTGGGCTAGGTATATGAGTTTGCCTGCTAGTCTCTGATATTGTCCTTGATCAACGTCCACTTTGCCTTTTCCGGTTTGCAGTCCATGATTCATAATTACTAGAGTAGTTGTGGGTTTATATTCAACCAGGCCGATTTCGACTAGTAGATTTAATATGTACTTCCGTTGGCAGATGAAAGTTCCCTTCTTTGATCTGAACACTTCGATTCCCAAGAAGTACTTGAGTTGGCCAAGATCTTTCATTTCAAACTCCTGGAAAAGCCTTTCTCGAAGCTGAGCCATATCCTCCTTGTCACTTCCGGTGATAACCATATCATCCACATAGATTATAAGGCATGTGATCAAGCTTCCTCTTTTCTTAAGAAACAACATATGAACTGAGTTGCTTTGCCGCTAACCATTCTCCTTCATAGTCTTAGTGAACCTGCCAAACCATGCTCTCGGAGACTACTTCAGACCATACAATGCCTTCTTTAATCTGCACCCTTCGCCTGTTTCAAACCCTGATGAGAAACCTGGTGGAGCTTCCATATATACTTTCTCTTTCAGGTCGACATGTAGAAATGCATTCTTCACATCAAATTGGTATAAAGACCAGTCCTGATTTGCTGCCACTGAGAGGAGAACTCGGATTGTATCTATTTTGGCTACCAGAGAGAACGTATCTGAGTAATCCACTCCGTATGTCTGTGTATCCTTTAGCTACTAACCTCGCTTTGTACCTTTCAATCGTTCCATCGGATCGATACTTGATAGAGAATACCCACCGGCAACCTTACAGGTTTTTTTCCGAGTTTCTGCTTACACCTTTCCCATGTTCCAGTCTTTTCCAATGCATTCATCTCTTCTTGCATAGCATGTCTCCACTCCAAAACTCTTTGTGCTTCTTCCACTGTCCTCGGAATATCTTTATTATGTATGGAGACGGAAAAAAGCCTTTGCTGACGCAGACAACCTCCCCTTGGCAACGCTTGCTACCGGATATTTAGAGTTCCGTGATTGGTACTTTGGTTCATAACATATAGGTGGTACTCCTCGATTTCTTCTTGGTGGAAGAATGTACCTGTCAGTGGGCTCCCCTACAACTGGATGATCAGAAATCTCAACAGAATCATTAACTGGCTGATCATAACCACTTACCTCAGGAGATTCAGATAGGATTGAGTCTGGTTGTGTCTCTGAGGTGTGGAACTGTTCCCTGTTGTCAGAACGCAGTCTGACAGTTTGGTCTACCTTCTCTGTTGGGACAGTTACATACAGGATCAGCCTGAGTAACCAATCTAGCGAGTCCCCTGCCCTTTTCTCCCCCTGACCGCTAGTTAGGGAATGAAAGTAATATTCAAGTTCCAAAAAATCACAATCCATAGTGGTTTACATCCGGCGGGTGAGTAGATCGTAACACCGGTACCCTTTTTTTATTGACACCATAGCCAACAAAGGCACATTTTACAGCATATGGTTGAAGTTAATGCCTGTGAGATTTATGAATGTGAACATATATTGTGCATCCAAAGATCCAAGGAGGCAATGTGAGAATATCTGGAAGAGGAACATGTTTAGTAAGGGTAGCTATAGGAGTCAGAGATTTGAGGATTTTGGTAGGAAGACGGTTAATAAGGTAGACAATAGTAGCAACGGCCTCGGGCCAGTAAGATTTGACAACATGGGACTCAAGAAGAAGAGCTCGGGTAATTTCAAGGATAAACCGGTTTTCTCGTTCAGCCACCCCATTTTGTTGTGGGGTGTTAGAACACGTGGTTTGGTGAATTAGGCCTTTGGCATGGAAAAACTCTTGCATCTGTGTATTGACAAACTCGTCCCCATTGTCGGAGCGGAGAATCTAGATTTGTCTCTGAAGTTGAGTTTGGACGAGGGAATATAAAGGCGTAAATTTCTCAAACACTTCTGACTTGTGTTTGAGAAAGTAGACCCAGGTCATCTGAGTACAGTCATCAATAAACAACACAAAATAGTAATATCCGTTGGGACTAGGGACTGGTGACGGACCCCATATGTCAGAATGTGTTAGGGAAAAAGTATTTGGATGTCTGGTATTACTTAAAGGAAAAGACTGTCTGTGACGTTTAACCAAAATACTAGTATCACAAGAAACAATTGTATTCTTTATGAAATAATTTAGGAAAGAGCTGTCACAGATACACCTACGATGGATGAACCAGACGCCGGTAACACAACCAGGCCTGACTGTCAACCCTCTCGTGTGCAAGCGCTACCTCCCTATGTTGGTCCACCTCGTCAACAAAGTACAATCCATGAAATTCAGAACTACGCCCAAGAATCCTCCCCGTCCGAATATACTGCAACAGACAAAAAGACAGATATATCAGTATGGTGCAATTTAGTTCTTTAGTGATATGGCTTATAGACAGTGATTTGTGTGACAAGGTGGGAACATAGAGATAGTTGTCAAGTCGAATGGACTAAGTGATGTGAATGGTGCCCATCCCCTCGACAGGTGAATACCTCCCATTGGTTGTTTTAATGATAGTTTTTGAAGAACGTGTTATACATTGAAAATCCGACAGGACATAAGACATTGTATTCGTGGCTCCGTAATTAAACACTCAATGGGAATTTAAGTGCAGTTTTTTAAAGGGGGCGTTGGCTGGCTGCGTCCGAAGGCACACATATCAAGGGAGGATAAAGTTGAAATATCAAAAAGGGGGCATTAATGGAGGTGAGTGGAGGAGTTTTCTGGGGAAGGGAAAAATCCTTTCCCTCTCCCCCACGTCCATTGTTACCTCATGTGCTTCCAAAATACTCTCCTTCTTCTTCTTTCTGGGCTACTCATGCGAAGAAACCTGGGGCGTCTGAGGCTGAGGCTTCGCTTGCCTTGCTGGTGCTGGTGACCTCCGGTTTACTCAACGCTGCTCCAGCCACGCCTGGTCTTCTCCTCCTTTTCCAGCTCTCTAGCCACCAGTCAGGGTAGCCAATTTTCTTGAAGCATCCGTCTGCTGTATGTCTGGTCTCTCCGCAAAAAGTGCACTTTAAGTGCATCTTGTCATCTTCCTTACGAGATGAAGGAACAAGTATGCTTCATGATCGCTGCGTATGCTGCTGTCCCCCGATGTCCAACCTATGGGCTACTGGTCACGTGCTTCCCCTATCTGTGGCTAGGTCACTTCCGATGCCTGAGGGAGAGTCTCCCGATGATGGTCCCCCCTCTTCTTTCATGATTCCCCTTCTGGCCATCTCCCTTCGGATTTGGGAGTAAGACTCCTCTACTGTTGGCAAGGGATCCTGTTTTAGTAGATCCCTTTTCTCAGAGTCAAAAATCATCATTGACTGCTTGTAGGAATTGGTACAATCGGTTGTTCTGTTGGATTTGGTTATATCGGGTCATGTCTGCAGGGCACTCCATCGGATTTGGTTGTCTGTGGTCGATCTCCTTCCAAATTGCTTGTAGTTGGCTGTAAATTTTTTTCATAGGTTGTGCCTTGTCGTATGCTATTAGCCTTAACCGTCAGATCATAGATCTTCAGTGGATCCCTCCCTGATCCGAAAGTTGCTTCAATTCCTTTCCATAGATCCCAAGAATTTGGGTAGTCCATGTATTGATTGACCAATTCTCCATCAAAGTTTTCCTGTATCCAAGTGATGACTGTTGAGTCAGCTTGACGCCATTTTGCGTATTCGGCGTCATCTGATGATGGCGGGGCGGCAGTGATGTGCTTGCCCTACCCTGGTCATCAAGAGCCAAACTCAGCTTTTTGGCCCATACTGTATAATTACGATCGTTTAGCTTTTCTGTCAGGTTTAATGGATGATTAGAGAGGGGTTCAATTGTCTCAGTTTTGGGTGGTACGTTCTGGAGAAGTTCTAGAATTTGAGATAAGATGTATGTTTGGTTTTGGTGGAATGGTGCCTCTGCTATTCCAGAAGCACCAGAGGACGACGATGTCTGATCCCCCATTGTCACAGGTACGTTATGGTAAATGAGGATGAACGCTTTTCGTTTGAGCCACAGCTCAAAGGTTGGCTCTGATGTCATATTAACAATATTGAGAAAACTCTTCTATTTTTTATTCATTGAAAATCTTTGGTTTACACACACACTAATATAGTTAAAGGAATTCATTATAAAAGGAAATATATCACTAAGGATCAATCAATATTATTCCTGATTGATTCCCATTATCATCACATTAACACCTCCTGATTTACTTTCCTTACAAATACCTCAAGAAGAAAATTAAATCTGAACTCATTTCAAACGAATTACAGAATGGGCCAAAATTCTTTGCGCAAAATCCTACAGCGTCTGTCGTGTTGATGCCTGAGAAGAGAATACATTTATTGATGCTGAAACCGATTCTATGGATTTACTTTTTAATAACTTATCAAGTAAGTTAATGATTTCTTATATTTTTTTGCAGAAATGTTGGCATTTTGTTGGTGCTGATGTTACTCATTTCTTATATTTTTATTATTAATTTTGATACCTCTGCTTTTTGGGTCATACGCACACAAAAAAATCAGATCTTTCTGATTGGTTTTGTATGTTATCACATAAAAATTGTAAGTCAATTATAAAGAAAGATTAGAAAGTACTTCGTAACGTTTCATCAAGGATCTCAAACGTGATGTCTCTAAATATATCTACACATACAAGCTATTGGAATCAGAATCCAAACATAACAGAAGAGAAATTAGACATTTTAAGTATGAATTTGTTTTGACCCAAAAAAAAAGTCAAAATGTGACGGAAAAATCTAAAGATAGTTTCGTCAAACTGTAAAAAGGGTGAAGATAATTCCTCATGCATATTCAACAACAGAAACAAACTTCGCGTGAAAAACAAAGAAAACTTAATTTTCTACAAGTCTTGGGTTACAAATCTATCAACCAGAGAATAAAAATCAACATGGCAATGTTAGGCCAAGAAAATAATGGAAGCATTAAAGTTACCTCCGGCTATTCTCGCTTATTCATCGCCTTCGAATCGGAAGTCTGCTGGAGAGAAGAACTCTTACGGAAATGGAGTCTTCGAGCCTATGCCTATCTGAATGTTGTATAGCTATGATTGATGGAATATCACAGGCTCTCTATTTATAGGCTAGGCCAAGGACCCCTTTCCTTATTTGACTGACAATTAATTCCTTCCATCAAGGAAATATAATAATTGCCAATCAATCAGAATCAAATCTGATAATTAATGCAGTCAATAATTGCAACGTATCTAGCCAATATAACGTACAGATACGTGACACATGTGATCCTCATTAGTGATTTACAAATAAATCACGAGATTCTTGCAATTAATTATAATCATTATAATTAACTCTAACATTCTCCCACTTGGATCACATGTCAAATGCTAGATAATACAGCATAAGTGACAAAGCAATATGGCCATAATTTTATTATCACTTGTATCTATTGACTACCAAACTTAGACTGAAAATACAACACATGAATCAAGGTGATCATGCTTTGAAATCAAGCACTCCCTTCCGAGAATTACAATGCATCATATACTCAATCGAACAAAATGAATGATTTACTATAAATCAACTCAAAGTGGGTCCACGTCCATGGATCAAATAGATCCTACAACTTTAAATGCGCATATTCAAAGTCAACAAATGTCTGGACAGAATAAGATCAAACTACAACAAATCAAGGAGAACTAAGAAGTCCCATATCAGTAGCATGATCCCTTAAAACTTTAGCCGGTAATCCTTTAGTCATATGAACAGCAACCATTGACTTCGTACTAATGTGTTCAATCTTTATTTCTTCTTGTTTAACATGATCTCTGATCTTCAAATACTTTATGTCGATATGTTTACTGCGATTCTGTAGCGCCCCGCTCCCGAACCCTAACATTGGGAACAGTGCACCCGCCGTAGTCTACTAAGAGAACTACAAAGCGTCGATACACTTCAATTACACGTCATCACAATAATGTAAATTGATGTCAGCAGAAGTCATAACTAAGAATCCTCGATAAAATAATCTTCACCATTAATACTATGTCTAAGAATTTCTAAATCAATACAATAGTCAAATGTATGTGAACACTAATCTCGAAAATACATGAACCTCGAATATCGAACAACTGTCTCAACCAACCCTCAAAAGTCTCGTCCGAATATCCTTAGTCTCGAAATCTCCCGTCTCGATCTTCACGGTATA
Source organism: Eustoma russellianum (assembly GCA_036186865.1). Classification (NCBI taxonomy): domain Eukaryota; kingdom Viridiplantae; phylum Streptophyta; class Magnoliopsida; order Gentianales; family Gentianaceae; genus Eustoma; species Eustoma russellianum. Next base: position 6,998,218 of record AP025071.1, read on the forward strand.
CTAACTCTTGTGTAAGCATACCCAACTTTTCCCACCTGCAAAACTGGTGAATGGTGGTGTGAGCCAAATCAACGGGCTCAGTAAGCAACCTATCTATACCCATTATGAAAATCATACATGCAGAGACAATTACAGATAACATTTACAAATCAACATACATGTCAATCGCGTAAGTAAACTGCGGAAAGTAAGTCACTCCACATAATAATGTGTAACTTCATGATGCATGCCTTCTATACGTGTCACACGCAACAAAAGTCATGTCACGCACGATGCTCATATCTCTACCGTGCAATGCATGAACCTCGAGGTGATCCTACCACACGCCTCGTCAGGCCACACGCCCCGTCGGGCCACACGTCCCGTAGGACCACACGCCTCATAGGGCCACACGCTCTGTAACGTGGAGTCAACGAACACACGCTCCGTAACATGGAGTCAACGAACACACGCTCCGTAACGTGGAGTGAACGAACACACGCTCCGTAACGTGGAGTCAGCAAACACACGCTCCGTAACGTGGAGTCAGCGCATACACGCTCCGTAACGTGGAGTCAGCGCCCCGAAGGGATGTAATGCTAATGCACGTGCCATGAATGCTGCACACACATAATCCACAATCCGGCGCATACATGCTCCTATATATACCCGCGCCCATACACGTGCATATATACTTGCATGTCTACCTCCACACATCCATATACATATCCAATACGCATTGAAATCGTACAACCATATATACACCCAGTTTACATGTGCATGTGTGATTGATTCATATATGCCATCACATAACTCACATAATAAACTCAACTCGCATATAGAGAAAATTCAGTTACATATATGCAACGAACGACACACTGATGCATGATAAACATAACAAGCACAAATAGACCACTTACCTCTGATGCGTGACAACATAACGAGCACAAGTAGACCACTTACCTCTGATGCGGTACTCATTTCCTTCTCTTCTAGGCTCGAATCTAAACAATTGTAGTATAAAAATCAAAACCTAATAATAAAGGTTAATTTGACTTACTTAAAACAATTAGTTCATAGTTTTTATTATTTTTCCTATTTGTCATACCAAACTACACAAAAGAAATTACCATATCATCTGCCGAAATGAATTCACACGCTAACTGAGAATTTGAGAAATTGAGCATGGATTGAATTCTTCAATTTGTAAATTTCAACTTGAAGGTATCGGCCATAGGCCTCTTTTGACTAATAAAATAAATTCGTTTATCTCATATGCACACACCGTCGTCACACATACATACATATGATTAGGTTCATATTCATATGCAACCAATTGTGAATATGTATGATCCAAAAGTTTATATCAAAATAAACACATAAATTTAAATGGAATTTATCCCCAGGCCTGTTCGGACACTGATTCTAATTATGTAAATATGCACACAACACTTACTATAAACATCTAAGAAATTCCCAGCCAAAAACACTCTCCCTTAGCCCCTCTGACAGTCAACGCCTAATCCCCTAGCACCCCAATTGCAAATGACCAAACTAAACACCCAACAATTTACATATACTTCCAGCCAGTGTTTTCTTTTTCCTCTTATACAAATTTATCCTCAAGTATGTATATGTATATATATATCTAGAAGCGACACATATACATAAGAATTATAATCCAATATACAACATACCATCCTAACACACGTCATACATGTATACACAAATGGCACACACGTGCATAAAATTCATCCATGCAATTCAAAGATACTAATGCATGATCCAAGTTACTATCGAAATATAAAATATAGTTATCAAAATCATAGTAAAAACACCAAGGTTACTTACATTGCTTAGATCATACTATACCATAGTTGAAATCGGAGTTGAGTTGAACCAAACTTTCTTCCTCTTCTTTTTCTATTCTTTTTTTCTCCTCTCTCTTTCCTCTCTTTCACTCTCAGCAGCATTTTTTTTTTCCTTAACCAAAACTGACGGTTGTTTTCTTTTGGTGTGAGATGAGGAAAAAGTAAAATGTGTTTAAGTAGAAGGATTAATGAAAGTAAGGAGAGGAGTTATGGAATTAATGGGGTTATAGGAGATTAAGGGGTTAGTGAGAGAAAGTGGAGAGTTAATGGATTTTTCCTCCCAAGTTATCCGTTACATGAATAATATATATATTTTTTTTTTTTATGAAACAATTATTTTATTAAAAATTAAACCTCACTTATGGCGGAGGAAAACCATATTACATAAATTCAGAGTAGGCAAATAAATGAATTAAAGAACTAAGAATTACAGATCTCCAGTCATATATGATATGCCGCATTAAAACCTTGCTAGGAAAAACCACCCTTGTGGATAAAACCCTAGCGAAGGAAAAAGCGTACATATTTATATGACTATCATCGAAATGCATAGATTCGAAAACTGAGTACAAAGATAGAGATTCAGCGAGGTGATCAAAATTGTGACCCAGTAGTGCCATCTCCAGTAATCGCCTCTTGTAAAAACCAGATATGGTTTTGCCAATTCTCGTTAAAGCCGCCAAGAAAGGAGAATCATCAGCCACCGGGTTGAAACCGAGACATGAAAAAGCAAGAGGCAAATAGTCGTTATGAGACAGAAGAATAAAGAATGAAATACAGGCCATTAAAGAAATAGACATACCGAACCTGCCTGTATTCCGTAGAAAACAGGCAGGATATGTCAGATAACTCCATTCTCCGCAATTGACAAGTGGTGGTAGCCAACAATGGCGACAGTGCAACAGAGGCATGAGTCTGAAGGTAAAACTCTTGGCGTAAAATGAATATCCAGCCAGATTGCAGCTCCAGAGCCAAGCAAACGTACAGATTTGAATCCACACAAAAGCACATGCAGCAGCAAAATCAATGTATGCATCACATATATCAAACCATAGCAACATCAAATAGATCAACAATTTGTAGAGCTCACCAAGGCTGCCTGCCCCTAGTTGAGCACAGGCAGCAACAATACACCCGTGCCAATCAATTTGAATTTTGAAGTTATCACTGTCCACCATATATATCAAAATGTCTCGTGCGCCGTCAGCAGATGTAGACCATGTACATGGGAAAACAATATGTGTGTAAGCCATTCGGATGCCTATGAGAAATAAATGAATACGAAAAATCCACATACCCTGCCTGCCTGTACTCCTACGAGTACAGGCAGAGAAAATGCAAGTGTGCCAATCCATGTGGAAGACAATATGTGTATCATCTACGCAGAGTTGCTGAGGTGAGGTCCAATGAGACTGCAGCCTGAACCATTGATGGAAGGTTGGCAGATGTGAAGAAAGAAGTGCGCGGTGATAGCATGGCATGTTGAGCTAAATAGTGGGCTGGCATATTGGCTTCTCTGAATACGTGCTGAATTTCCAGATTATGGCGAGTGATCAGCAGTTGCAGTAGTGCAAGATGGAAGTTTCCAAACACAGGTTGTTGTTGACGTAGACGTTGCAGTAGCTGCGCACAATCTGTCTCTATAATCAGGGATCTATATAATGGCAGGAAATATAGTAATCCAAACAAAGCCGTCTGAATTTCAGCTTGCAATGGTGGACAAGGAGGAAGGCGAAATGCGACAGCTCGGACACATGTGCCACAAGAGTTGCGTAAGATAATCCCCCCTGCAGCGTTACTGCGCCCAACCGCGGCATCAACACTTAGCTTAAAACGGCCCGAAGGAGGGGTAAGCCATTTAATCACTTGTAGGCGCGGTCCGTGGATCTTTGGAAGCCATGATAGGGAAGGCGCAGTGGTGGCTGCAATTTTTGTGCCTTGTATGGTAGAAACCCACATATGGATATCCGATTGAGTTGTATAATGGAGAGCAGATAGAGAATAGGATGTTTGATCACCATACACCAGATTTGCATAACAACGCCATATATTATATATGAAAATGCCAGGGACAACAATTTTTAGTACCCCCTCAATGGATGATGTTGATGACCTGTACCACCATGCCAATAAATATTGTCGAATGGATAAATTAGTTGGGGGTATACCTTGCAATTCCGTTGCGAAGAACCTCCACAATGGCTGTATGGTGGAGCAATACAAAAAGACATGATCAACTGAGGAGGAATGGCTCCGGCAAAACGGGCATTGTGTAGGTCGCGCTGTCAAGTAGCGTCCGATATAGTCTTCAAATGGTAATGCCGCATGAAACAAACGCCAGAGTATAAGCCGGATGGCTGACGAATGATATTTAAACCAAATAAACTTAGCTGTGTGTAGTGTAGGTTTAGCTGAACGACATATATTGTATGCCGATTTTAAAGTAAATTCCCCTGAGGCCGAGGGATTCCACATAAGAAATCGGTCCATCCCTGCTGTATGCGCGGCACAAATATGATTAATGCGGCAAATAAGCTTCCAAATTGGCGAATCCGGTAAACGCGGCCGAAAATCACCTCTGCGTCCATACTTTGCCTGCATATATCGACTCCATAATGTGTCTTGTTTATGATAGAGCCACCAAATCCTGCAATGATAAGCCTGCTGTAAGCTCTGAAGATCCCGCAGTCCCAAGCCACCCTCTTCAGTGGGCAATGTAATATTGGACCAGGCAACCCAGTGGTGCCGCTTCCCCCAATAAAAATTAGCCATTTTTCTATTGATCACCCGAATGACTGATTTTGGAAGACTCCCTGCTGCCATGATATGGAGAGGTAGCGCTGACATCACCGAGCGCAGTAAAACTAATCTGCCCGCAGCAGATAATAGCCTAGCATGCCATCCTTGTAGTCTATCATCAAAGTGCTGTAAAAGAGTAGTACAATAGCGAGAACGATTGATACCCTTGTGAAGGAAAGAACCCAAATAACGGAAAGGCAGTGATGAAAGTCTCATCCCAAGTATTTCCTGTAAAGCGCGAACGCGACTCACCGAAAGGCGATCCGATGGAATAAGACTACTCTTATGAAAATTGACCTTTTGCCCAGATGCAGTTTCATAATCCGTTAAGAACTTTTTGAATCGACGAATGTTACGTTGTGTGCCTTGTAGAAAAACAAGAAGATCGTCGGCATACGCTAAATGAGATATGGAGAAAGGGATCCGACCAAGACGAAATGACTGGATATGTCCCGCTGTCACTAACGAGGATAGGCCACGGCTGAATCCCTCAGAAGCCAAAATAAAAAGCAATGGAGATAAAGGGTCTCCCTGCTTCACCCCTCGGTGTGGGCGAAACGTTGGAGATGGTTCCCCATTAATCAAAACTGATAATGTAGTAGCGCTGAGATGATTGAGGATTAACCTGGTGAAGAAACCGGAAAAGCCAAATCGCAATAATAGATGTTCCAGATAATTCCAACTGACTCGGTCAAAAGCTTTCATCATATCCAATTTCAAGCATACATGTGAAGGGCCATTATCCAACATATGAACCATTTCTCTCGCTAATAAAACTTGTGTAGAGATATCGTGTCCTGGGAGAAAACCTGTTTGTTCCGGCGAAATCAACTTGGGGAGAAGTAGACCCAGTCGCGTCGCAATAATACGGGTACACACCTTACTTATGAAATTCGTCAAACAGATTGGACGGAAATCACCAAAAGAACGTGGCGAGGAGGTTTTGGGTATCAAAGTAATAACTGCACTTGCCATCATTGATGGCTGCGGAATACCCAAGAAAAATTCTTGAACCGCTTTTTCCACATCAGAATGTATAACCGACCAACATGAACGATAAAACATACCGTGAAAGCCATCTGGGCCAGCAGCACTATGAGGATCCAGATGCCATACCGCAGCTTTAATTTCGGGTGCAGTGGGCAATGTTGTTAGTCGTGTATTGTCCTCTTCGGTGACCAGTCGAGGAATGGAAGATAATATAGCTGAATGATTCTGCGTAGTAACTGGAGAAAACAAGTCGGTGTAGAAAGCTACCGCAGCTGCCATAATGTCTGACGACTCCGTTAACAATTGTCCATCTGGAGCCTGTATTTGTTGAATACGTAGGTGTGTCCGCTTTCCCTTGACAAGAGAATGAAAATATTGTGTATTCGCATCACCTTCCTGAAGCCATTTTATTCGTGCTTTTTGTTTCCAGAAATGTAACTCCGCATTAGCTGCTTGTAAATATTCTGCCTTACACTTATGATATGCGGCTCGAGTGTCCTCTGTGGGCTGAGCATCCAAGGCAGCTTCTGCATGATTTAATTGAGTCTCCGCATAGTTAAGATTATTAAAAATATTGCCGAAAACATCCTTATTCCATCGCTGCAGATCTTTTTTAAATGAGCAGAGCTTGCTGTAGAATCCATACATACCACCCGTAGTTGGATAAGAAAGCCACGCCTGTGTCATGAAATTACTAAAGTCGGAATGATGCAGCCATGCATCTAAAAACCTGAATGTGCGGCGGCTAGACCCCTCCTGGCGACGACAAATGAACAGTAATGGCATATGATCAGAAGCCGCTCTTGGAAGATGAGACAACTGAAGCGTCGGAAAAGCATCTTGAAATGCAGAATTAATGAAGAGCCAATCTAATCTGCGAGATATGCGACCAAGACCCCTTCCATCCGCCCAAGTGAATCTGGAACCCTGATGAGGAGGAGCCATCAAAGAACAATATTCAACACAGTCATTGAAGTCCTGTAATGCTACTAGTGATGGAACCGAACGACCACGATGATCTTCTAACGTACGAAATGTGTTAAAATCACCGCCAACTAGCCAAGGTAGCTGACATGAATCAGCAAAGTCACTCAAAGCTCGCCAAAGAGGGCGGCGCAGAACAGACGTCGTGGTAGCATAGACCACCGAAAATATAAATGACCACTGCAGTGAAATGGATTGAAGAGTAAAGTGAACCACCTGACCCTGATCCTGAGTATTAAGCAATGTAAACTCTGTATCCCGCCAAAAAACCAAATGCGATGCGAATGAGAAGCATAAGAATGTGTGAAACCAAGCTGTAACATGAATCGACCAATGCTTGAAGGTGTGTGTTTAGGTTCTAATAAAGCTAATAAATGCAAACGATGCTCTGTAATCAAACGTCCTCGAAACTTGCTTACCTTGATCGAAACGCGAATACATTTTCTCATTGCTTCTTCGGGATCCTATTTCTATTCCAGTACCTCTAATGACAACATCATTCTTCCATACTGTTGATGTTTCGCTTTCACCTGCTGACATGGCCGTGAAGTTGGTAATATCTAGGCCAAACTCTTACACCTCTTTTCACATACTACCAATGCTTCACCTCACAAATTAAGTTCCCAAAATCATTTCTCATATAACTACAATGTAGTTTCTAAATCCATTGTCGCCCGCTTGTTGAAATCATCACTTAATCTTTCTATAACTCTAGAATCATGCCTTAGGGTATCGTCGCCCCGCTGAGTGAATCCATAACTCAATCGTTAATCTATATGTAAACTCATATCTGCTGCCAACAGAAAAGCCTCTATAATCAGTGTTTTAGGTGTACTACTATCATAACTTAATCATCTTATTTACGAAACTAATTCCATGCACCGCATGTATTTCCAGAACACGTGTACCCTAGTACAATTCAACCTAGCCATTACTAGCATCCCATAAGACGATCTTATCCTCATAGGGTTCAATCCCCATCTTAATTCTCTGTAATTGAAAAAGAAAATTTTCATATGCCTTAATATGTATTCATGCTTACCTGTCTCTATAGATTAATAATCTTAGAAGTAACATCACCAACTTATCGTAAGATTCCATGCTTAACCATAATTAATCTCTATTCATTCTATATTCTAGGATTCAACTTAAGTGGTTGTTAATTTAAACATCTTAGTGCATTGTTATTCATCATGCTTCCATGCGCCATACTGACTTATTGTAATTTTTTTTAAATCGATTATTCCAACGGTTAAATTTAACACTGTTAAATCCCACATGAATAGCAACCATCATTGTTCATGCTTACGCTATTTCAATTCACGCCTACCGGATTCAACAATGCTTGCTTATCTCTACGTTCACCTCAATTTTCCTATCGACACCAGTATCATCAACTCATCCTAATAATTCTAGGATCTACTTCTTAACCACCATTTAAACCTTTTGCGGATAATATCATTCATCAAATCTATTTACTTACGTCATGACTAGTTTAATTTCCTATTTGCATGGACATGTAGATTCTGAACATAGGTCATGTATCGCAACTATAGCTCCGCATTAAACTTATTTGTACTACGTTCCCCCTAACTTGATGTTGCTAAATATCAATTACTTAACAGAAACTTTCCTAATGATAACTCATTTTGTGTACTAGATATGGTTGTTGTCAATTTACGGCTGTCAACCAATATTACTCGGTCCATTTTGATAAATCTAACATTCATCATATCAACCTTACTTTTAGGTTGTTAAGCCCTCAATTTCACTTATGTCACTTAATATGTACCATCCAACTTGTATGCTTGTAATCTACAATTCCGGATTCTTAAACTCATCATTTATGATTCACGTCTTAGATATATAACCAAACTAAATATTCATTGAGTACTCCTATATGTTAATCATTACACTCCCTCAACATAGAGCTGGGTCCTCAAATCACCTCTTATATACTTACAGACTAACTTTATGATCATCTCCTTACTCCTTCGGCATATTATCAGCAGCCTAATATATAAATATGTGTATGGACATGTTTTTCTTCAATTAAAAAGGTAGCTTATGTAACTATGATTCGACATATAGCTTTAATTATCTAAATAATATCCAATCTAATTTTTTTTATAAACACAAGATTCAGGGTATTATATATATTTGTTTTTGTAAAGTAGTGTCCCAAGCGATCTATTATAGAACAACATAGATATAACTCACTTGCCAAAATATTTCGATGATATAACATTAAAACAATTTGAAACTCAACAAGTGAGAGGTCTTTTAAAACGATTTGAATACGACATTTTTCTCTTTTTACAAAGGAAGTGTATACTTTGAATGCTATTTTGGCTTCACGAAAATTTAAGTAAATTATCGCAAGCAGATCACTTTAAAGCACTTAATGGATAAAACGCTTGCAATATCAATAGTCGACAAATCAAGTTTATTTCGACAAACTAGTTGTAACCAAACTTACAAATTTACAATATTGTATAATGAATAAATATAAACATATTGTTCTTAGAAAACAACATCTTAATATCTTGGTGTACGTGCTTATTATAAAAACAGTTAGCTACTTGAAAAATTACAGTCCAACACTTCGTATAATTTTTCTATGTCATTCATATGGTCAAAATAAAAATCCACCTATATACCGTTTTTATAAATCTTTAACTTGGATTGTCCAATCCTAGTATGCCACATTACTTATTGATCGACTTAGAACATTCTAATACACCATGATTCTGCGTGCCACACTGGTTCACCGTTCTTCTTTACTTGGTTAATTCAACCGCTACTTCTAATTTAGTTAAATCTTACCTGAAAGCACCCACTACTTGTTCATATCACCACTTAATTTCTAGAGCCGATATTTCGTATCGTCATTCTTTAACTCTAAAATCATAACTTACGGGCCAGGTCATCACTTAATCTCTAAGGTCATGTCTTATTTCCAATAACATGCCCAATATATAACCATTGCTTACGACTAAAAATCGGTTCTTACGTCTAAGATCTTGACTTAGGGGCAAAATCGTAACTTAATTTCTAAGATCATAGCCTAAATGTACGCTTCCGCCATGGATCTGGAGCCATGCTCTGATACCACCTGTAACGCCCCGCTCCCGAACCCTAACATTGGGAATAGTGCACCCGCCGTAGTCTACTAAGAGAACTACAAAGCGTTGATACACTTCAATTACACGTCATCACAATAATGTAAATTGATGTCAGCAGAAGTCATAACTAAGAATCCTCGATAAAATAATCTTCACCATTAATACTATGTCTAAGAATTTCTAAATCAATACAATAGTCAAATGTATGTGAACACTAATCTCGAAAATACATGAACCTCGAATATCGAACAACTGTCTCAACCAACCCTCAAAAGTCTCGTCCGAATATCCTTAGTCTCGAAATCTCCCGTCTCGATCTTCACGGTATACTAACTCTTGTGTAAGCATACCCAACTTTTCCCACCTGCAAAACTGGTGAATGGTGGTGTGAGCCAAATCAACGGGCTCAGTAAGCAACCTATCTATACCCATTATGAAAATCATACATGCAGAGACAATTACAGATAACATTTACAAATCAACATACATGTCAATTGCGTAAGTAAACTGCGGAAAGTAAGTCACTCCACATAATAATGTGTAACTTCATGATGCATGCCTTCTATACGTGTCACACGCAACAAAAGTCATGTCACGCACGATGCTCATATCTCTACCGTGCAATGCATGAACCTCGAGGTGATCCTACCACACGCCTCGTCAGGCCACACGCCCCGTCGGGCCACACGTCCCGTAGGACCACACGCCTCATAGGGCCACACGCTCCGTAACGTGGAGTCAACGAACACACGCTCCGTAACGTGGAGTCAACGAACACACGCTCCGTAACGTGGAGTCAGCAAACACACGCTCCGTAACGTGGAGTCAGCGCATACACGCTCCGTAACGTGGAGTCAGCGCCCCGAAGGGATGTAATGCTAATGCACGTGCCATGAATGCTGCACACACATAATCCACAATCCGGCGCATACATGCTCCTATATATACCCGCGCCCATACACGTGCATATATACTTGCATGTCTACCTCCACACATCCATATACATATCCAATACGCATTGAAATCGTACAACCATATATACACCCAGTTTACATGTGCATGTGTGATTGATTCATATATGCCATCACATAACTCACATAATAAACTCAACTCGCATATAGAGAAAATTCAGTTACATATATGCAACGAACGACACACTGATGCATGATAAACATAACAAGCACAAATAGACCACTTACCTCTGATGCGTGACAACATAACGAGCACAAGTAGACCACTTACCTCTGATGCGGTACTCATTTCCTTCTCTTCTAGGCTCGAATCTAAACAATTGTAGTATAAAAATCAAAACCTAATAATAAAGGTTAATTTGACTTACTTAAAACAATTAGTTCATAGTTTTTATTATTTTTCCTATTTGTCATACCAAACTACACAAAAGAAAGTACCATATCATCTGCCGAAATGAATTCACACGCTAACTGAGAATTTGAGAAATTGAGCATGGATTGAAATCTTCAATTTGTAAATTTCAACTTGAAGGTATCGGCCATAGGCCTCTTTTGACTAATAAAATAAATTCGTTTATCTCATATGCACACCCCATATGTGTAAATGTTTTAAACTTTGTTTCCAACCATTCCACAACTCGAAAAGGTGTTTTAGAAACGACCTTAGATGGAACCCTATTTAAAACATACACAGCGGTTTTTAGAGCTTCACTCTAAAAAGATATAGGTAAATTTGTTGTGCTAATCATGCTCTTAACCATGTCCATAAGAATCCGATTCCTTCTTTTAGCAACACCATTTTGTTGTGGTATCCAGGCATGGTGTATTGAGCAACAATACCCTCCTTTTGAAGGAATTTGGCAAATGGACCAATCATTTGTCCTTTTCTGTGTAATGTCCATAATATTCACCACCTCTATTGGATCGGACAATTTTAATGGTCTTCTCCTTTTGTTTCTCTACTTCTAATTTGAAGATTTTTAACGCATCAAGTGCTTCAGATTTTTCAAATAGAAGATAGAGATACATGAACCTTGAATAGTCGTCGATAATTGAAATAAAGTATTTCTGACCATTCAAGCAAGATGTGTGAAAAGGTCTATAGATATCTGTGTGTATGATTTCAAGAGGTTGAGAACTTCTTTTGGCACCCTTAATGTCCTTGTTGGTTTGCTTGCGCTTTATGCATCCCACACAAGTACCTAAATCAGTGAAATCTAGAGTTTGCAAAACTACTTCATTCACCAATATTTTCATTCTGTCGATTGAGATATGTCGGTAGGACCTGTAAGACACCACTAGAAGGGGGGTTGAATAGTAGATGCGGAAAATTTGGTTTTTAAAATATTTTAACCCAAAAACCCAACTTCTGAAAACAGTTTCTGTTTTCAGATCCTGAATTGAAACGTTTGAAAAACTAGGTTACAGATCTTCAAAAATTCTGAAATTTGGATAGATTCTAATCAAAAATATTTTGATTATTCCCTAAAAATTTCAGATCAAAATTCAACCTCTAACCCTTTGAAAAATTATTTATGGTCAGATTGCACAAATTTGCCAGAAACAGTAGCCTGATTTGAGAAATTTATTCCGATTAATCCGTAACTCAAAATGGTCTGAAACTTTAATGAAAAACCCCTTACGATATGTATTTAAATGGGTTGAAATAGTTTTGAAAAATTCCTTTGGGAAGTATGTCAAACACGTCCACGTTCTCAACCTTTGCAAGTGTGAAAATCAGATTGCACTAGTCTCAGAACTATTAACGTTTGAATGACTTATACTTGTCCAAAAGAGTTGATACTTGAGCCAAATGAAACTTAAAACGTGTGGCTATGTTTCTGGAAAGTTTTTTGATTTTTGAAATTCGTTTGATATTTTTACTACTACAATGAAAATGATGCACAGTGCTGGAAACTGAAAGTAAAATGCTGAAAGTAATAACACCGAGAATTTTATACTGGTTCGGTTAACACAACCTACTCCAGTCTTCAAGAACACCTTCCTCGGTTATCACTAAACAAAATAACACCTTACTACAAAGGGTTGCTGGAGTTACACACCAACTCCAACCCTTTACACAAACGTTACAAGCAATCACATCTTTCACGAACACCACCACGGAACGAATGAAGGATTGATCACACCTTAATCAACCTTTTACAACAATGAACGTGTATGGTGGTCTATACAAATCATATTCAATATATTTGAATATAAGAACAATAGATTTGAGAGAGAAGGAGAAAGAAAGGTAGAAGAAGAAAGTGGAAGACACTTTTTGCACTTGAGAGAATATGAGAATTGTCTTGCATTTGAGTGGCCCTCTTTTCTTCTTTTTATCACAATATGGCCGCCTCCTAGGGCTTTTCTTCACATTGAGAATTCTCTTTTAAGTCCTTGGAAGAATGCCTTGTATAGATGTGACATCAACTTGCTTATTTGGCAACACTTGATTGGAAGGATGACTTGACCTTCCTTACTTGTCACTTGATGATTGGTCCAACTTGTCATCAATTTAATGAGCTGTAAAATCTGAAATAAACTCATAAAACATGTGCCAAAAGTAGTCAAAATATTACCATACAATCACACATTAATCCCCCTTCAATTTTAGAATAAAATTGAAGACAAAAAGGAGTCAAAATTCGGCCATAACATGCAACATGTGCTGAAATTTCAGCATCTGTTGTATTTTGAATTGTTTCCTTGTTTGTTGCCTTCTTCAATGTCACCAATCATGTGTGGCTTATTTTCCACCAATTAAAGTACCAAATAAGTGCCAAATAAGCTCCACCTAAGCTCCAACATGGCTGAGAATGGCGTGTGATATGTCTTGAGCATGTGCTGAATTTCACTTTTGTAAACTTTGTCAAATATTGCACAATAATTACACATATATGATATATTCCAATCAGCCCTATTTTGAGTATTCTAGAACACTTTGATATGTATTGAGTATGTAAAAAGTGTCTAGATACATGTTACATGTCATGCCAAAAACGTTCCATGTGTTATGTTCGTAGAAAACCAAATTTTTGACTTTTGTCGATTACGCGATTTTTCTCCGATTAAATTCAAAATTTTTGCACATGTTATATATATTATGTCACACATAATATACATAAAATAAATTGAATATCCAGCTCTTAATAGCTGAGACAAATGGTGCCTACATGTGATCAAAATATGAATTTGGAATCTCCACAATTTGTCCTTAATTGGGGGTGATTTGTGTGTGCCAACATGGAATGATTTTATGGCTGAGCGTACCATGTGAGCCACGAAATTTGTAGCTATTTTTGAAGTATATGGGCTGGCCATCTATATATGGCAAGTACGTGATACGTTAGCGAAGTTTCGGTAGTCATCCGATACGACAATTTTTTGCTTTAGAACCTTGTAACGTGTCGTAATAATTTTGTCATCAACATGACTTATATCATATGATATAAGACCTGAATATACTCATAAATATGAGGTAAGTATAGTGGTGTGACATTGTACGTTCGTAAAATATATAACGTGTCGGTAGTACGTTGAAATATATGTGTATAATGCCTTTTCAAAAAAAAACTGAATATATATATATATATATATATATATATATATATGTATGTATGTATAAAACGTGTAGTTTAAGAGGGGAGAGGAGACTTTCCATTTCCATATTTGTTGCCTTCATGCCTTCTTCAAATATTTCTCCATTTAATGAACTACTTAGTTCATTTAACTAAGTACCTCACTTAATGAACTAGTTTAGTTCATTAATTGTGGACTGAAAATAGTTCAAACACAATAAATGTTTGCCATTTGTTGTAAGCTTTAAAGTTTCATGGCTTGTTAGTACGGCAACATTATGTATAAATTAGACAAGGCAAGTTTGTCGCAAAAACGTGTCAAGTCATAAAATGTGTCATGCATTTCTTTAGCACACGTTATTTAAATCATGCAATTTTGTGAATCTCTCAAACCTTTTTTCTCAACAATCTCCTCATTTTGATGATTTACAAAATAACCTTAATACATGATTTAAATTTTAATCGCTCCCCCTCCAATCGTGCACAAATTTAAAATTCGAATTTCAAATTTTCTCCGCCTTGATTTTCGCAATCAATCACTCTCTTCCCCTTCACTCTCTCCCCCTTAAATCATGCACTTTCTCTCCCTCTTTATTTTGGAAATAAAATCAAAAGTGCACGTAAGAAATAAATAGAAATTAGTGTAAAAATCATGCATTTCAAGTGTATTGTACAATAATGCGTTCTTAAGGGTTATTTAATTAACCCTTTGCAAATGTCCCTTTTGGTACCCAAATTTGGATGACCTTTCTAGGTCTTCCAAAAAGTAAGAGAAGAGATCAAGACACAATGTAATATATGTTAAGGGCAAATCCGTTTGGCTTTTGGCTGAGGATTCCATCATGCACATAGTATGATCTTTGTTTTTGACAAGCATTTCGGTTTGCATGTACGGGGCATGATCTAGATGGATTTTCGGTAAATGAATGTTGTGTATGCATTAATGGTTTCTTTTCGTATTTGTACGACGCAAAATTATATCTCGTATGATATGAAGATGAAGCACGATGAGATGACATAGAGGGGATCTAAGCATCTTCGTAGGCGCCACATATGTCTTAGACGTATCTATTTTCTTAGCCGGAATGAATTTTGATGATTTATTTCATGTCTCGTTTTTCTCAACGTATCCTAATCCGGTTATATCGCTATCATGGTTTTGTGAAGAAATGATGTGATCTAGCATGTTTGTACCCGTGTCAAATTGTTTTACCATTTTTTCTAGATCTATATTCCTTGATTTCAATTTTGAAATCTCGGATTTCATTTCATCATTTTGTATCGTTAATGATGAGATCTCTAATTTTAATGCATTTATGATGCAAGATGGCTCTTCTTTTGAATCGTTTAATTAAGAAACAAGGTTCGTGTTAGAGGATTCTAACAACTTCTTGTCTTCAATTAATCATTTCTTTTCTTTTGCAAGAGTCTTTGAAAACTTATGCAACTCTAAATATTGACTAAATAAGTTATCATAAGAATATTCAGAATCAGAGTCAGAGTCAGAAGATACCTCATTTGATGCCTTAGATGTAAAGCATACTTGTGCCGTTTGTTCTTCCGTATCGTCAGTCTTAGAGTCGGATGAATCACTCCAAGTGGAGGATTTGAAGGCTCTTCTCCTTTGTTTAGGTTCCGAGACGAGTCTAGTTTTGATCCAATCCTTGTCAAGGTATTTGTTCGTTTGTTTGTCCTTGTTTGGGCAGTCATATGGCAAGTGTTCGAGTTTCCCGCATACATAGCACTTTATTTCTTCATTATTTGTATTTCTATGGTTCTTAGATGAAGTAGGCTTGCGTTTGTTTTTAATTGATTTTCTCAAGATCTTAATCTTTTAGCCATGATGATTAAATCTTCATCATCGGAATCTGTGTCACTATCATCTACGCGATCATAAGAAGTAGAGACGTATTCATTTGATTTAAACGATATACCCTTATCATTTTTAGAAATAGATTCAGAATTTCTTAAGGTAAGTTTGTTTTCATATACCTTAAGAGATCCGATTAGCTCTTCCATTTTTATTTATCTTGTTTCTTTACTCTCCTCTATTGCAGTGACTTTAGGGTCCCATTCGGATGGGAGACTTGTTAACACTTTTTGGTCATTTTCTTGCATAGAGAAAGCTTTGCCAAGAGACTTAAGAGAATTATAAATGTTAGTCAATCGTAAATCCATATCAACAATAGACTCATTTGGCAATAGTTTGAAAGACTCAAGTGTGGACATAAGCATATTAATCTTAGACTCCTTTATTTGGCTAGTCCCTTCATGTTTCATCTCAAGAATTCTCCACATCTCTTGGGCACTAGAGCAATTAAATACGTAACTAGATTCGCTTTTGCTTAGCCCGTTTAAAAGTAATTGCATAGCTTTAGCATTCATACTTAGTCTCTTTTTGTCAGCACTAGTATATTCTTGTTTTGATTTTACAACTTCTACTGTGACTCCATCAATAGTAGACAACTTAGACGGGACGAATGGACCGTCTTCTATAATAGACGATAGATCAATATCGATAGCCATAAGAAAGAGTTTCATTCTAAGTTTCCATTGAATAAAAGACTCCATCAAAAAGAGGAGGCCTTACGGTTGACATTCCTTCTTGCATGGTTTTGTAGCTAGTGGTTGTCATCTCACTTAGATTGTTGGATCTCCTTGTTGTGAGTGTGCCTGCGCTCTGATACCACTTATAAGACCTGTAAAGAACCACTAGAAGGAGGGGGGTTGAATAGTGGGTGCGTAAAATTTGGTTTTTAAAATATTTTAACCCAAAAACCCAACTTCTGAAAACAGTTTCTGCAGTTTCTGTTTTCAGATCCTGATTTGAAACGTTTGAAAAACTAGGTTACAGATCTTCGAAAATTCTGAAATTTGAAGAGATTCTACTCATAGATGTTTTGAATATCCCTAAAAATTTCAAATCAAAATTCAGCCTCTAACCCTTTGAAAAATTGTTTGTGGTCAGATTGCGGAAATATGCCAGAAACAATAGTCTGATTTGAAAAATTTATTCCGTTTAATCCGTAACTCAAAATGGTCTGAAAATTTAATGACAAACCCCTTACTATATTTATTTAAATGGGTTGAAGCTGTTTTGAAAAATTCCTTTGGGAGGTATGTCAAATACGTCCACGTTCTCAACCTTTGTAAGTCTGAAAATCAGATTGCACTAGTCTCAAATCTATTAATGTTTGAATGACTTATACTTGTCTAAAAGAGTTGAAACTTGCGCCAAATGAAACTTAAAATGTGTGGCTATGTTTCTAAAAGTTTTGTGACTTTTGAAATTCGTTTGATTTTTTACTACTGCAATGAAAACGATGCACAGTGTTAGAAATTGAAAGTAAAATGCTGAAAGTAATAACACCGAGAATTTTATACTGGTTCGATTAACACAGCCTACTCCAGTCTTCGAGGACACATTCCTTGGTTATCACTAAAAAAAATAACACCTTAACACAAAGGGTTGCTCGAGTTACACACCAACTCCAACCCTTTACACAAACGTTACAAGCAATCGCATCTTTCATGAACACCACCACCAAATGAATGAAGGATTGATCACACCTTGATCAACCTATTACAACAATGAGCGTGTATGGTGGTCTATACAAATCCTATTCCATATATTTGAATATAAGAACAATAGGCTTGAGAGAGAAGAAGAAAGAAAGGTAGAAGAAGAAAGTGGAAGACACTTTTTGCACTTGAGAGAATATGAGAATTGTCTTGCATTTGAGTGGCCCTCTTTTCTTCTTTTTATCACAATATGGCCGCCTCCTAGGGCTTTTCTTCACATTGAGAATTCTCTTTTATGTCATTGGAAGAATGTCTTGTATAGATATGACATCAACTTGCTTACTTGACAACACTTGATTGGAAGGATGACTTGACCTTGCTTACTTGTCACCTGATGATTGGTCCAACTTGTCATCAATTTAATGAGCTGTAAAATCTGAAATAAACTCATAAAACATGTGCCAAAAGTAGTCAAAATATTACCATACAATCATACATTAATCCACCTTCAATTTTGGAATAAAATTGAAGACAAAAAGGAGTCAAAATTCGGCCATAACATGCAACATACATGTGCTCAAAATATGAATTTGGAATCTCCACAATTTGTCCTTAATTGGGGGTGATTTGTGTGTGCCAACATAGAATGATTTTATGGCTGAGCGTACCATGTTAGCCACGAAATTTGTAGCTATTTTTGAAGTATATGGGCTGGCCATCTATATATGGCAAGTACGTGATACGTTAGCGAAGTTTCGGTAGTCATCCGATACGACAATTTTTGCTTTAGAACCTTGTAACGTGTCGTAATAATTTTGTCATCAACATGACTTATATCATATGATATAAGACCTGAATATACTCATAAATATGAGGCAAGTATAGTGGTGTGACGTTGTACGTTCGTAAAATATATAACGTGTCGGTAGTACGTTGGAATATATGTGTATAGTGCCTTTTCAAAAAAAATCTGAATATATATATATAAATGTATAAAACGTGTGGTTTAAGAGGGGAGAGGAAACTTTCCATTTCCATATTTGTTGCCTTCATGCCTTCTTCAAATATTTCTCCATTTAATGAACTACTTAGTTCATTTAACTAAGTACTTCACTTAATGAACTAGTTTAGTTCATTAATGGTGGCCTGAAAATAGTTCAAACACAACAAATGTTTGACTTTTGTTGTAAGCTTTAAAGTTTCATGGCTTGTTAGTACGGCAACATTATGTATAAAGTATACAAGGCAAGTTTGTCGCAAAAACGTGTCAAGTCATAAAATGTGTCATGCATTTCTTTAGAACACGTTATTTAAATCATGCAATTTTGTGAATCTCTCAAATCCTTTTTCTCAACAATCTCCTCCTTTTGATGATTTACAAAATAACCTTAGTACATCATTTGAATTTTAATCGCTCCCCCTCCAATCGTGCACAAATTTAAAATTCGAATTTCAAATTTTCTCTGCCTTGATTTTCAAAATCAATCACTCTCTTCCCCTTCATTATCTCCTTCTTAAATCATGCACTTTCTCTCCTCATTTATTTTGGAAATAAAATCAAAAGTGCACGTAAGAAATAAATAAAAATTAGTGTAAAAATCATGCATTTCAAGTGTATTGTACAATAATGCGTTCTTAAGAGTTATTTACTTAACCCTTTGCAAATGTCCCTTTTGGTACTCAAATTTGGGTGACCTTTCTAGGTCTTCCAAAAAGTGAGAGAAGAGATCAAGACACAATGTAATATATGTTAAGGGCAAATCCGTTTGGCCTTTGGCTGAGAATTCCATCATGCACATAGTATGATCTTTGTTTTTGATAAGCATTTCGGTTTGCATGTACGGGGCGTGATCTAGATGGATTTTCGGTAAATGAATGTTGTGTATACACTAATGGTTTCTTTTCATATTTGTACAGCGCAAAATTATATCTCGTATGATATGAAGATGAAGCACGATGAGATGACATAGGGAGATCTAGGCATCTTCTTAGGCGCCACATATGTCTTAGACGTATCTATTTTCTTAGCCAGAATGAATTTTGTTGATTTTATTAATGTCTCATTTTCTCAACGTATCTTAATCCGTTTTTATCGGTATCATGCTTTTGTGAAGAAATGATGTGATCTAGCATGTTTGTACCTGTGTCAAATTGTTTTACCATTCTTTCTAGATCTATATTCCTTGATTTCAATTTTGAAATCTCGTATTTCATTTCATCATTTTGTATCGTTAATGATGAGATCTCTAATTTTAATGCATTTATGATGCAAGACGACTCTTCTTTTGAATCGTTTAATTAAGAAACAAGGTTCGTGTTAGAGGATTCTAAACTTCTTGTCTTCAATTAATCGTTTCTTTTCTTTTGCAAGAGTCTTTGAAAACTTATGCAACTCTAAATATTGACTAAATAAGTCATCATAAG
This sequence comes from Eustoma russellianum, assembly GCA_036186865.1. NCBI lineage: Eukaryota > Viridiplantae > Streptophyta > Magnoliopsida > Gentianales > Gentianaceae > Eustoma > Eustoma russellianum. The sequence continues at coordinate 7,018,464 of AP025071.1, forward strand.
AATATTAAGAATCAGTCAGAGTCAGAAGATACCTCATTTGATGCCTTAGATGTAAAGCATACTTGTGCCGTTTGTTCTTCCGTATCGTCAGTCTTAGAGTCGGATGAATCACTCCAAGTGGAGGCTTTGAAGGCTCTTCTCCTTTGTTTAGGTTCTGAGACGAGTCTAGTTTTGATCCAATCCTTGTCAAGGTATTTGTTCGTTTGTTTGTCCTTGTTTGGGCAGTCATATGGCAAGTGTTCGAGTTTCTCGCATTCATAGCACTTTATTTCTTCATTATTTGTATTTCTATGGTTCTTAGATGAAGCAGGCTTGCGTTTGTTTTTAATTGATTTTCTCAAGATCTTTCTTAATCTTTTAGCCATCATGATTAAATCTTCATCATCGGAATCTGTGTCACTATCATCTACACGATCATAAGAAGTAAAGACGTATTCATTTGATTTAAACGCTATACCCTTATCATTTTTAGAAATAGATTCAGAATTTCTTAACGTAAGTTTGTTTTCATATACCTTAAGAGATCCGATTAGCTCTTCCATTTTTATTGATCTTGTTTCTTTACTCTCCTCTATTGCAGTGACTTTAGGGTCCCATTCGGATGAGAGACTTGTTAACACTTTTTGGACCTTTTCTTGCGTAGAGAAAGCTTTGCCAAGAGACTTAAGAGAATTATAAATATTAGTCAATCGTAAATCCATATCAACAATAGACTCATTTGGCAATAGTTTGAAAGACTCAAGTGTGGACATAAGCATATTAATCTTAGACTCCTTTATTTTGGCTAGTCCCTTCATGTTTCATCTCAAGAATTCTCCACATCTCTTGGGCGCTAGAGCAATTAGATATGTAACTAGATTCGCTTTTGCTTAGCCCGTTTAAAAGTAATTGCATAGTTTTAGCATTCATACTTAGTCTCTTTTTGTCATCACTAGTATATTCTTGTTTTGATTTTACAACTTCTACTGTGACTCCATCAATAGTAGACAACTTAGACGGGACGAATGGACCGTCTTCTATAATAGACGATATATCAATATCGATAGCCATAAGAAAGAGTTTCATTCTAAGTTTCCATTGAATAAAAGATTCACCATCAAAAAGAGGAGGCCTTACGGTTGACATTCCTTCTTGCACGGTTTTGTAGCTAGTGGTTGCCATCTCACTTAGATTGTATGATCTCCTTGTTGTGAGTGTGCCTGCACTCTGATACCACTTGTAAGACCTGTAAAGAACCACTAGAAGGAGGGGGGTTGAATAGTGGGTGCGGAAAATTTGGTTTTTAAAATATTTTAACCCAAAAACCCAACTTCTGAAAACAGTTTCGGCAATGATAGTTTGGACCATTCTCACACAAGTTGTGAAATTCAATGACGCCATTTTCAACATGTTAAATCAAAATGACAAACACATACTATCAACACCTTTCACATACGAAGAGGTTGTCAAAGCGGCAAAACAACTCCCTCGTACGAAAGTCCCAGGCCGGATGGTATGCACGCTACTTTTCTTCAGAAGAGATGGAGTTTGATTGGTGATGACGTAGTTCGTATTGCACTTTCTTTTCTCAATGATTCAGCGTGTATTGATGCTATAAATGATACTAATATTTGTCTCATCCCAAAAATAAAATTTCCAAAAGATGGTTTCAGATTTCTGACCCATCGGATTGTGCAACATAGTATATAAGCTCATATCAAAAGTTCTTGCAAATCGTCTCAAACAAGTGCTTGGAACAGTAATTGACGAATCTCAGAGCGCTTTTGTCCCCAGTAGAATGATAACGGATAATATGATAACGAATAATGCTATAATATCTTTTGAAGCATTTCACAATATGTCATCAGGCCATCAATCTGGTCGCAGTTTCGTTGGACTGAAGTTAGACCTTTCCAAAGCCTTTGACCGCGTGGAATGGAATTATTTATTCAGAAGTATGCAGCTTATGGAATATCTACAACATTTTTTCCACTTTGGTAATGAAGTGTATATCCACAAGCACCCTCTCAATTGTTATTAACGGCTCAACAACATAGAAATTTGCTCCAACTACAGGAATTCGACAAGGAGATCCGTTATCTTCTTTCTTATTTACACTCTATGTAGATGGTTTATCATCTCTGATTCGTAGGGAAAACAGACTAAATAAAGGACGGGAATGCAAATTGGACGCAATGGCCCCAGAATTTCACATCTTCTTTTTGCTGATGATTCACTTCTCTTTTTTAAAGCTAATGCCGTGGAAATCAACACTGTGAAGCAAGTCTTGGAACTATATTGTCAAATGTAGGGACAACAGATAAATTTAAACAAGTCATACACATATTTCACCAAAAATGTTGATCAAAGACAAAAGCAGCATGTCTTAGGGACGCTGGGAGTACAGGTGGGCAGTGGAAACTCAAAATACTTGGGTCTTCCTTTTATGGTCAGCCGATCAAAAAAGAGGGTATTTCAATTTCTAGAGGAGCGGATACACAAAAAAATTTCAGGATGGAAGGAGAAATTTCTGTCAACAGCAGGAAAGGAGATTCTGATCAAAGCAGTTCTACAGGCAATCCCAACTTATGTTATGCAATGTTTCCTTCTACCACTTAAAATGTGTAATAAGATCACATCCCTCTTGAGAGACTTCTGTTAGAGCAACAAAGGGCACGTCAAAACTATATATTTGAGATCCTGGGAATTCTTGAACCATTCCAAGCATGAAGGTGGCCTGGGATTTAGGGACTTGAGGAGTTTTAATCTCGCGATGCTTGCAAAACAAAGTTGGCGGATAATCAAATACCCTGAATCACTTGTATCAAGGACATTGAAAGGGAAATATTTTCCCTCCACATCTTACCTATACTTGGGTGGCCGATCATCTTTCATATGGCGAAGTTTGATAAAGGGAAGGAAAGTGTTAGAATTAGGAGTTCGGATAAGAGTGGGCAATGGTAGCACCATTAGAATCTGGGATGACCCGTGGCTTCCAAAGGATGGATCGTTCAAACTTTCTCATACATATAAAAGTCCGCTGCCAAACGGAAAAGTGGAGGACCTAATCCTCCCAAGCACAGGAAGTTGAAATAATGCGCTACTCAACTTACTCTTTCTTCCACATGATGTTGAAACTATAAGGATGATTCCTTTGTCTCGAAATGAAATGGGCGACCGACTTATATGGCACTACACTGCAAATGGTGACTACTCTGTGAAGTTGGGATATAAAACGTTGTTAACCATGCAAAATTGAAAAAACGGGTAGGAAGGAGCTGCACATCATACGGCTACACTTTCTTTCTGGAAACACTTTTGGAGACTTAACATCTTACCGAAGATAAAAGTGTTCATATGGAAAGCAATAAATAATGCTATAGCTGTAAAAGAGAATTTATCGAACAGGATCCCAACAGAAAATCCATTTTGTAGATATGTCGGACAAAAACAGAGTATGTGCACCACTGTTTGTTGAAGTGCTCATGGACGAAAGAAATTTGGAGGAGCACGCTCATACCTCAACAAATCCTAATATGCTCACGGATGGATATTATGCAATGGGTGTTCACAAATTTAGATGATAAGCAACAAATCCAGTTCACAGTTCTTTTATGGATGATTTGAAAAGAATGATGCTAGGTGATACTGTTGAACAAAGTTATCGTATACAGAAGGTTCGTATGCTCAAGAAGAGTTGCAGGAACACACTCACTATTTTTTATTAAACTTGCGGTCATTTAAAACCTAAGCAAAGCATCAACTAACCTTCCTACATTTTAGGACACAACGTACTCCACCATGCATGCATCGCATGCTGTGGTCAAATTCCTACAAACTAGGATTCAAACTACCCACTACTCCAACTTTATTGCTAGATAACAACACAAGATAACTCCTACACTTCTAGGATAAACATTAACATAAAATCGACTAAATCGGTGTTGCTACGTTAACACCCCCCTTCAACACCGAATTCCATCGTCTTTTTCATTCCAAGAGCGCTGCAAAACGTTGCTAACTTGCTGCCATTAAAGGCTTTTGTGAACACATCGGCAACTTGATTTCCGGTAGTAACATGACGCAACTCAACCTCTTCTTGCAACACTTTCTCACGAATAAAATGATAATGCACTTCCACATGTTTGGTACGTGCGTGAAATACTGGATTTTCAGCCAACTGGATACTTGACAAATTATCACAATATAGCGGAATTGGATAATTTACTAACTGATGCAAATCCTTTAATAGTTGAACCAACCAAACACTCTCTTGAGCAGCCATCGCAGCTGCTCGATATTCTGCCTCCGTAGTTGACAAAGACACTGTTGGTTGTCTCTTACTGCACCATGATATTGAACCCGATCCAAGCTTGAACACATATCCAGTTGTTGACCTTCGAGTGTCACAATCTCCTCCATAGTCAGCATCACAATAACCAATCAACTTGGTTTGACAGTTTCTTTCGAACATTACACCAGCATTAGCCGTTCCCTTCACATACCTCAAGATCCGTCGTACTGCCTCCAAGTGAGGTTTCTTTGGAGTTTGCATATAACGACTCACAACACCTACAGCATATGATATATCTGGCCTTGTCAAGGTTAAATAAATAAGACTACCAACCATTTGACGATACATCACTGCATCTTGCAACTCTTTGCCTTCATGCGCACACATCCGACTTCCTGGCTCCATCGGAGAGGGGGCAATTTTACATGTTTCCATGCCAAATCGGTTTACTAAGTCTGCTGCATATTTGCGTTGATGTAGCAGGAGGCCTTCTTTGGTTCGATCCACTTGCAGCCCAAGAAAGTGTTTAAGCTCTCCAAGTTCTTTCATTTGGAATCGAACGGCCAAATTCTTTTTCGTTTGATCCACTTCTTCTTTTGCATCACCAGTTATAATAAGATCATCTACATAAATTAATACTATCACCACTTCTCCTTCAATGCATTTGACGAATAAGCTTGAATCCGAATGAGCCACGCAAAAGCCACTGTGAGTAAGAAACTCTGCGATTTTTCCATACCAAGCCCTTGCGGCTTGCTTTAAACCATACAATGCTTTCCGAAGTTTACACACATATTCCGGATGTTCTTTGCTTTGAAATCCCAACGGTTGATCCATGTAAATCTCGCGATCTAGCTCTCCATGTAAGAAGGCGTTCTTTACATCCATTTGCCACAGAATCCAATCTTTGCTAGCTGCCAAAGCAAGGAGCACTCTCACGGTGGTAAGTTTCGCCACTGGGCTAAATGTTTCATCATAGTCTAGTCCATATTGTTGTGAAAACCCTCGAGCAACAAGACGAGCTTTGAACCTTTCCACGGCACCATCCGCACGCTGTTTTAATTTGAAGACCCATTTGCAAGAAATAGGCTTTGTATTCGCTGGTCTTGGCACAAGCACCCAAGTCTGATTTCGATCTAGTGCTTCAAGCTCCTCTTCCATGGCTTTCACCCATTTAGGATTGCTCACTGCCTCATCAAAATTCTGTGGTTCAGCAATGTTAATATCTTCAGTTAAGACTATATTTGCATACCTTGGGTTTGGTTTCTTCGTCCTTCCTGATCTCCTGAGGGCAGCAATCTGTTCAATCAATTCACCGCCTTCTTGAGGAACATGTTCTTCGGCATGTTCTTCATTCTGGTTGTCTACCCGTGCTTCAGTTGGCCACTCATCTCCAGCACCTTCTTCTCTTTCTTCGGTTGCACTTAGCTCTTTTAGTTCAATGCTAACCTGTGACGGCTCTTGCACATCCTTAAAGGTTTCGGCCTGGTTGCTTCTCAGTACTCTATCAGCATCATCGGCTGATATCCACCATGAAGATGCTTCATCAAACACAACATTACGTGATGTATAGCACTTCCCCGTCATTGGATCACAACACTTCCAGCCTTTTCTTTGATTGTCATATCCTATAAAAATACATTTGACAGCCTTTTTGTCCATTTTTCCTCGAGCATTTTCAGGGACAAATACATAGCATACGCAACCAAAAACACGAAAATACTTAACTGAGGGTGTTGATCCCAAGAGCTTCTCAAATGGCGAAGTATACTCCAATCTTTGTTGTGGCAGTCTGTTTATTACATATGCCGCAGTTCTCATTGCCTCCGCCCAAAACCGTCCAGGAACATTTTTCGCATGAAGCATGCTTCGACATATTTCGGCCAAGTGCCTATTTTTGCGTTCAGATACACCGTTTTGTTGTGGTGTATTAGCACAAGTAAGCTGCCTTCTTATACGGCACTTTTGAAGAAACTCATCAAACTCACTTGACAGGTACTCACCTCCATTGTCTGTACGTAAACACTTGATTTCTTTGCCCACCGTTGCTTCAGCCTCATTCTTGAACTCTTTAAATTTGCTAAAGGTCTCAGATTTCTCCTTCATAAAGTATACCCAAACATAGCGTGAAAAATCATCAATAAAAATTATCATGTACCTCATTCCTTTGATTGAAGCTTGCTTGACAGGACCAAATACGTCTGAGTGTATTAGTTCAAGAGCTTCGCTTGCTCTAAACTTTGACTCTTCATATGGAAGTTGGTGTGCTTTTCCATATTGACACCCAGCACACACTATGTCAGGTTTAACCTCAAGTGATGGCAGACCTTTTAGCATTGACTTCTTCATCATCACAGCTAGTTTATGATAGCTTATGTGACTTAATCTCATGTGCCATAACTCTGCTGTTTCAGTTTTACTAGTTTTATTCACATAAGCCTCTCCAACGGACAACACATAGACAGACTCAACCTTTTTTCCTTCGATTATCGGTTTTTCTTTGATTGCAAGATCATGATAAACCTTCACATCTTTTGGGCCAAATAAAACATGATGACCCATAGCAGTTAATTGAGCAACAGATAACAAATTCTTTTGCATACCTGGTACATGATATACACCCTCAAGCGAGACTAACGTTGAGTTCTCACGGGGTTGCACTTCGGACCTGCCAACATGGGCAATCGGCAGCTTTGCGTTGTTTGCAGTGATCACAACTCGCTTGCCTTTATATTCTGCCACATCTCGCAGCTTCTCCTTATCACCTGTCATATGGTTTGAGCAACCGGAATCCACAATCCAATCGGATTTAAAGTTAATCCGATCAGAACTAGCAAGAGCGTACTCGTTTGTCTCGGCTCCACTAGCATAGTCCGATTCATCCATAGCTAGCAAAGCCTCTGCATCCCACTCCTCTTCAACATTTGATGTTGCAGCATTGCTCTCAACCACTTTCTTTCGAGACCAACATTCTTTTGCTCGATGACCCTTTTTCCCACAATGAAAGCATTTACCTTCAAACCTTCTTTTGCCACTTCCATTCTTCGAGTTATACGCATTATGGCAGGTTCGATTTGGCTCTTCCTTCTGCTTCTCGTGAGAACTAAACTGGTGCTTTGCATTCCACTTATGTTTGCCAGCGTATAACACTTGTTCTTCACTCCTCATAGACATAACCCCCATTTGTTTTGCTAGGGCCTCTTGACCAGCCAACAAATTCTCAAACTCTACAAGTGATGGTTGATTAGGCCATCCTTGTACTGCGGCTACAAAACCTCTAAATTCGGGTTTAAGTCCATGAACGATAATCCGCTTTGTTCTTGTCTCACCAATTGGTGCTTCAGGATCCAATTCTGAAATCTCCCGGCACAGCGTCTTCACTTTGTGGAAATATTGAGGAATAGTTAAATCGCCTTGGGTAACTGTGAGTAATTCGCTTTCTAGCATTTGCAGCCTAGTATCATTCTTCTTCGAAAAGAGCTTGGCGAGAGTGTCCCAAGCAATTTTCGGTGAACTTGCGTCTCTGATGTGCTCCAACACATCATCTTCAACAGTTGTTTTTAACGCGAACATTGCTTTCCCTGCTTTAATCTTCCACTTTCGTAAGGTTCCATTTGTATCTTCTCGTTCGGGTGCTGTGACTTCACTTCCACTAACAACCTCCCACAAATCTTGTCCTTGCAAGTACGATGTCATACACGTGGACCAAGCGTTGTAATTTTGATAACTCAATTTTTTGATACCACCTACAACTTGCATTTCGCTCATTTTGTGTGAAGGATTGTATTAGAGATTTCGGAATTTTTGTATGGCTCTGATACCAGATGTTGAACAAAGTTATCGTATACAGAAGGTTCGTATGCTCAAGAAGAGTTGCAGGAACACACTCACTATTTTTTATTAAACTTGCGGTCATTTAAAACCTAAGCAAAGCATCAACTAACCTTCCTACATTTTAGGACACAACGTACTCCACCATGCATGCATCGCATGCTGTGGTCAAATTCCTACAAACTAGGATTCAAACTACCCACTACTCCAACTTTATTGCTAGATAACAACACAAGATAACTCCTACACTTCTAGGATAAACATTAACATAAAATAAGATAAACATTATCCAACTAAATCGGTGTTGCTACGTTAACAGATACATGATGAATCAAAGGAAAAACCATGTAGTTTAAAGGTATGGATCTCGAATGAAAATCTGGTAAAGCAGCTCCACACATGCGAATCACCGGATAAGGAAAAATCAATTACTGATGGCAAATGGAGACCACCTGGAACAAACTACATTGCGATCAGTGTCGATTCCTCATTTAGCGAAGATGGACGTACATGCGCAGGAATAATAGCAAGGATATCGGATGGAAGCATCATATGAGCTGCGACTTACCGAATGACAGATAATTTGGATATTCTTCAAGGAGAATTACAAGCCATATACTATGGACTCCAATGCGCCTTGGAACGATCCTACAGCCAAGTCACTCTATGGTCGGACTGCTTAACTGCAATCGAATTACTTCAACAAGACATTGATGAGCTTCATCCTTTATTTTCGCTTTTATCCGATTGTAAGAGAATGATAAATTCATCAGGAATGTGTGAAATAGCCTTTACGAAACGTGACCGCAATATGCCGGCTCACCACTTAGCTAAGATAGGACCGCAGTATGCTATGCTTATGGCTTGGGGAACACATCCCCCTCCTATTGTACTTTCCTCTGCAATTGCAGATTTGACGACTGAATAAAATGTCTTTTATCCTCAAAAAAAAATATAAATAACTGTTGAAATCTTTAAAAGTTCTGAAAGAAAATTTCAATCAAGCACTCCAAAGTTGCAAGATATGTGCAAACAATCACATATTAATTCAGTCAAATAATTGCTATTGCATTTTGGCAAGATATACTTATGCGACAGAAGAAAAACCCAAATTCTCACAATACGAAGCACGATGTTTCTTCTAGTGTTAAGAAACGGTGTCGTCACTTTTAATAATATTTGTTTGACTAAATATAATAATATTTTTTAAAATTATATTGTTTGACTAAATATTATAATATTTTTGCAACCGAAGAAGTATTAAGATTTCACCCCCAATGCGTGACGAAAAGAAATCGTTTCTACTTTCAACTGAATCAAGAACACACTCTTTTTTGATTTTGGAATATAATAAAATCAAAAAAAATGACTCCTTAAATTGAGTGCGCTTCTATTATTGTGAAGTAGCAGTTGATCGATACAGCTTGACGCAATTTTCATCATGGGTCATTGGGAAACAACTTCTATGTGTTTCTAATACATGAGTATGGTTACGTGCATCCAACTTTCTATACTCCGCTATAAATGGAAGGATCTAAGGCAATGAACCGTTGTTGTTGTTGGGTGACGGAAAGAAAGCTGTTTTCATGGATTGCACGGATACATGCGGCTAATATATATTTCAATTATCTTATATTACATTTTCATTAGTTGAATGCAATTTTCACAAGAACTTTCTCCCACCATGTTGGCATATCCACGTGGCAGGTTATTACGCTCTTAATCATCCTGCTGGTATAATCTTTCTATTTTAATTTCGTTTTAAGCAAAAGTACTTGACTTACTTTTCTTAATGTTTTCTAATCAGTGACAAAGCTGACGTCTCCACAATATTTTAATCATCTTATAAAATTTTTCTTTTTGGTTCCAAGCTACTGCTATTTTGTAACAGAATGGAGAATTTTCTTGACATTTTCCAAGTTTAATTTTATAGCTAGTCAATGCAAAAGGAAGAATCTTATCGTTTTGAACTTAGTTTTATTCGTCATGGATGTAGGCTTCACAAGATGGAGATTAATTTAGTCTTAAATATGTTGCACGTAGTGTTATTTATAACTTCAGTAATTCATATTACTCATTTTGATATATGTTTTATTTTGAAATATTACTTTCGAGGTTACCATTTCTATTTTTTACTCTTATACTTTTTTTATATCTTCCAATATTACTCTTGGGAACACTAAAGTGAAACAATTCATAAATTCTCTAAGACTAAACCTACAAGTATAAATAAGAATAAGTTACATTTTCAATAAGTAAACAATTTGTTGAATTAGATTCATGTGATTGAAGAAAGCTGGCATAGTATTTATCAGTATATATCAGTAATAGTTTATGCTGCTCAGGCTGGTATAGTTACTTTAGCTATAAGAATGGCAGGAACATCCTACTCGTCACAACAGATCTAATTTTTATTTTTTCTAGTTAAGGAATCCGAAATCGAGTCTTTGGAATAGTAAAAGCTCTAATCAACCGTTAGATCTAAAAAGTTTTTTTTACGCTGGTCTAGTTAAACTTAATTCAGTATTAGTTAACATTGGTTTAGTTTTAACTATGTTAGGAGTTTATGTGAAACCATTAGTCGATTGACAATTCAAAAAAAAAACAAGTTAAAGGTATGAAGTTTCTTCTGTTCAATGTCTTCCAAGTAGACCACAGTTTATATCCAAAAGTTTGGCGAATATTGTATATATGTTAAATTTACGTGTTTTTAATTTACAACGTATTTATATATGTTATCGAATATTTCGCAATTGATATGTATTCAATGAAACTAACCGTTGAACTAACGTTCATGAACATGTTATGCATTTTTGTTTACACTTCATATGCACATTGTTCTAAATATCTGCAAATCATATACATATTTTTAAAGTATATTTGTGAACCATACCCATCTATAGTTAGCGACACTGATAGTAAAGCCTTCGGTCTCTTAGCTTGAGGGTTTATTGTTACGACCTACATTTCCAGGTCGGTAAAAAAAGGTAATAAGATAATGCAAAATAAAACTTTAGGGCAATGTTGATAAAATTTCGGTAGAATTTAAATTTTTATTTAGGGTTTAATAAGACGTCGTTATATATGTTGGGGTTAGAAACGCTCAGAGAAATAACCGAACGATAAGGTAACGAATATACCGATATATGACGAAACTAGGTATCGAATATTTTCAAGCATACGATAGAGTTTAAATAAACTAGTCGGTGGCAATTTAAACCGGTAAACGTAAATTAAATACAATTAAAACATAAGACAAAAAATTAGCAACCACTTAAATTAAAGAAAAAGAAAGTAGGAAATAATAACATAACTTGAAAAAGAAGAAAAAAGAAAATGAATATACATAAATATTCATTATATATGGCGCTAATTAGGTTAAGGGAAAAAAGGAGAAATTGTGGTTAGAAAAATACTCCAACAAAATACCAAGTGTAGAAAAATGTGTAGAAACCAAATGATAATATTTTGTCATATTCTACCCACTCCCAACTACTTGGCTGCCCCTTCCATGCAAGTGGAAGAAAAATTTTCTTCCATTTTGTTTTCCACTACACAACAAAACCCTATACACTTTTACCCTAATTATCATACTTTCTTCCACTTTTGCCTACATGGCACAAAGGACAAACCTTCTTTCTTTTTTTTTTCTCCTCGACCCCTCCCTTCCTAAGAAACCAAAAAGTTTTCTTTCCTCACAACCTCCCATCCATCAATTGCCTACCATCTAATCTCCATTTTTCTTCTTCCCTATCTCTTTTCCCCAAACTTTTGGCTGAATCATTTGAAAAGGGGGAAATCATTTTCCTCTTCAATCATTATACACTACACACTTCACACATTTCATCCAAACTTATCTATTCTCTATTCTAACACCAAATAGGTATTTCATCTTCTTCCTCCCCTCCTCATGGCCGAAAACACCAACGAAAGAAAAAGGGGAGAACCTTATCTTACCTCCATTCCACAATTACAACATCCATCCTCCACAAACCATTCTCCCTCCTTCATCTTCAAGACACAACTTTTCCAACCATTTTCTTTTTCTCTCTTCTTGGCTTAGAATCACATAGGGAAGCAAGGAAGATTTTTCTTCTTTTCACACCTTATAAACATCATCTAAAACTAAATTCCTAAACCATTTTTCCTACCTCATTTCACACTAAAACAATCCTTCATCTTCAACCAAACCATTTCTCTCTCTCTTCAAGGAAAACCAAGTCTTCAAATACCATCCTTCTTTCTCTTCTTAACCTTGAACTCCAACAAAACAAAAGGAGAAATTTTTCTTCTTTTATCTCATCATTTACACACATCTAAAACTAGATTCTAACACCTCATTCATTTCAAGGTGAGAAGGCTGAATGTCTAAGGGATAAAAACCAAGATGTAGCAAGGTAAGAACATCATCTAAGATGAGAGTATCTTCTACCATTTATCCATTTACATAAGTTGCTCACTAACTCCTCCATTGTTGTGACAAAACCGTGGCTACCTTCAAGGTGAAAGCAGAAGGTTTCTTCAAGCCAAGTGAAGAAATCTTCACTTTCACACTAAGGTTAAGTGATAAACGCAAATACTCTTCCTAAATCCTTCATGGATTTTTAAGTATTTATGTATATATGCTGATACCAAAGTTGGATCATCCATGTATTATGTTCAAGTTTTCACCATAATAATATGTAAAATATATGTTTTATGTGATATATACATTGTACATACATTTGTATAAATTCGGCCATAAGGTTTATTTTTGGATTTTAATGATTTAAAAATGTCTTATGAGCACATGTATGTATGTTGTGCAAAAATATATTTTGTGGTCATACATTGGTACAACAAACGGTCCTAAGGCCTTTTGAGCATAGATGATATATTTATTTGTTTTAAGAGAGAGTGTGTGTGTGTGTGTGTATGTAATGTAAAAATATATGTATAGGTATACACACACATACACATGGCCTTAGGCTTTTATTGTTGTTGTACCCGCCCCACTCTGTTATGATTTTATTGCGCGTCGCATGTGTTGTTCTCTAATTGATCGAATGAGAAGTTCTCATAACCTTAGATGATACGTAATAAATAAACATTGATCACTCTAAATGATTAGTAAAACAATACAAGTGTAACGCCTAAATATGTCCTTGCTAGATTGGAAGGGAAATTCCTAAAATGCCATCCCAAAAATCCGGTCCCTACCTCACAAAGGACAAGGGAGATATTTTTCAAGATTTTTTGATAATCATGCAAAAGTATCTTACAAGAAAAAAAGGGGAAGAAGCCTAGGAAAATGGAAAAAGCTTACATGATTCCAAAAAGCTGCCCCAAAATATAGAAAAGCTTTCAAACCTCATCACGGAAACCTTGCATGCATGGAAGATTTTTTTGCCACCCTCCCTAGAACTTTCGGCCGGCCTCCATAAAGGAAAGGGAGTAGGGACTCCAACAATGATTTCCCATCAACTTTCTCCCCCATCTTGTCTTTTCCATTCAACAAGTGAGCAAGCCCCCAACCCATTTTTCCTTACCAGCCAAAAGGGCCAAGAGGCCAAGGAAGAGGAAGGTTCAAGACCTTTCAAGGTAGCTAACACCCAACACAAGGTAAGATCTTCAAGTTAGTTAACTCTTTAGCACTAATTCCCCTTAGAACTTCTCCTCACCTATAATTTCCATCCCAAAACCGTGTCATGCAAGGGTTGAAGAAGAAGCTGAAGTGTGTTTCTAAGCCAAGGAAACAAGAAGGCTCAAACTTAGAAATAACTAAGATATGATGATTATCTTCCTTGAACCTTAGCATTCCATCTTCAAAGTTCCTTAAGATATTCATCTCTTTTTTTTCTTCACCAAACTGTACACCTTAGACAAGGAGGAGGGGAATTTTTCCAATTCAAACAAGGACCAACCATGGTTTAGAGGAGGAACCAAGTGCTTTAAACTCCATCATTGAACTAAAGAGGCAAGTATTCCTACTTGGTTCTACTAGGAAATGTATATGCACCATGAGTAAGTATATTATTGGTTGGATTAGGCCATGCATGTAGTTTAAAAATGGCTTGATTGCTAACCCTTAACAAAGATGATGTTATGAAGCTTGTAATGATCCCACAAATTAACTAGAAGAAGAAGTAAAATTTAGGGGGGGGTAAGGGTCTTGGTCAACAAGAAGCTCACCCAAAATTTCATAACAAATAAAGTGGGAAAATGGATAATGTTGTAATGTGTAGGTGAAAATTCCAAGATTTTGAGCAAAAGTGAGGTTTGGTATTTCTCTAGGGTGCTTCATGGCATTAGGGCTAAAGTAGGGGAAGGAAGATTCCTTCTTTACAAACTAGAGAGCATCTTGGTGATTGTTAGTAGGGAGTTGTCAAACAAAGAAAATGAATTAATAAATAAATAATATGGTTGTGTGTACATGGTGGGGGGAGGTACGGTTTGGGTATAGGATGGGTAGAGAAACTTTGATTATTGAAAGAAGCTATGGTGCACACTTTTATGTAACATTTGAACAATATTAAAATGTATAAAAATGAGAGAGAATATAGGTGTGTATCCTCATTGGGGTACAAGGCTTGGGGGTTGAAAAATGTAAATAATTTGGCCTTAAATTATTAATACATGATAAGATAATGTTTGTTTACGTAATCAATACAAAACAGTCCACTTCAATAAATAAACCACCCAAAATGTGTCCAAATTGCACTAGAACAATGATTAACTTGTATTAATAAAGAATAGTAAGGTTTGTTACCTTTTGGGGGCTGTTTTGGGACAAGGATTCGAGGGTACCGAGCGTCATTGCGCAAGCTGAAATTTTCAGCTTCAAGAACGAAATTAAAACAACTTCGTAGATCAAGAAATTGACCCACTCTCGAATTAAATATTAAAGTTAATGTATATATTAAACTCTAAACCATTACATCCTTGCATTACATGCATCTTGTCACGCGATCATATTGTTTTAAAAAGGGACATAAAGAAGTTTTAAAAACCTGTATCGAACGAACTGTCATTACGAACGATTTCGATATTGTATTGTATTGGCCTGTGAGTAATTTCTCGCGTAAGTTGCTGGGATATTGTATTGTATTGGCCCGTGCGTAATTCCTCCCATACATTGTCTGGATATCATATTGACGAAATCACTCGTAGCCGACTTATGGTTCATACGGAGAGAAGCTTGGTTCTTTTTTTATTTGTGTTCATACCATAGTGAAATCTAAGGACATGTGTTCCTTAGGACTGGAGTAGGTCACATTGATTGAACCAGGATAAATCTTCGGTGCTCTTGTCTTCTTTCTATTTTTCTATTTTCAGCCGGTTTTCATTGCAGATTTCACAAAAATTCACACGTCTTGAAGAAATAGCAAAACACTTTCAAAATTTGTAATCTTTGGTGAAGTTATACTTCAGACTTTTAGCTTTCATTTGCAACAAGAATCACTTGATTTGAAAAAAGAAGTAAGTCTTTCAGTCATTGCAAAATAACTGCTCCATTATGGCTGCACCAGTCTCAAAGAAATTTGAATTCTGATTTCATCAAGAATAGTTTCAGGTCAGTGCCTTTTGGAAATTTAAACTAGACATCCTAAGGAGTATTTTGACATAAAGATTATCCTTTTTGGTTAAATAATTAAAAAGAGAAACACATTTTCAAAGTTCAGCACTATTCTGTCCATTCTGTTCAGATTGACCATATGAATCTTTTTATTTGGTTGAAGGGTCAAACGATCTTATTTTTGTCTCATTTTCGGACAGAGTCTAGTCAGGACATTAAAATTAATTTCTGGAAAGTTTCAAAATTTTTGGAGTTGTGTACATTGAGTTTTGAATTTTTCAAGAACAAGTACTGAATCTTAAGAGGTTTCAGATTATGTTTCCAAAGGGGATTTTAATCAAGGGTAGTAGTGTAATTTCTGCTAACAACTATTCAGCCCTCCCCCTCTAGTGGTGTTTACTGCAGGTGTATCATCCAACAATTGGTATCAGAGCGAGGCCAACATCACTCTAAGAAGCAAGATTCAACACCATACGAACAAGACAAGACCAAGAAATAACAATTCATAGTAGCCTGCTTATCTCAAATCAAAGGTACATAAAATGGCCATTATTTCTCACAAAGGTGTGTTGGAAGGTATTTCTACACAATGCCCTCCACTTTTTGATGGAAATAATTTTGTTCATTGGAAACTTAGAATGAGGCTATTTTTAATGGCTGTAGACATCGATTTATGGTCTATAGTTGAAGATGTGCCGTACATTCCAAGGAAAATTGTACAAGTAAATGGAGTCATTAAAGAAGTTGAGAAGTATAAAAGTGAATGGTCATCTGAAGATAAAAAGAAAATATCCATGAATGCTAAAGCTATGCAATTACTTCTAAACGGACTTACGACTTTTGAAGCAGGATATGTTTCAAGTTGCACAAGTGCACACGACATGTGGAAATCTTTAGAATTAAATCATGAAGGTACTAGCGGTGTACAAGAGTCGAAAAATAAACATGCTTTTGACTGAACTTGAATCATTTAAGAAGTCGCCAAACGAATCTATAACATCTATTGATTGAGGATTACTAATATTTTCAATGCCCTTGAAGCTTTAGGTAAATCGTTTACCAACAACGAGAAGGTTCAAAAGGTGCTACTTGGTGAATGGGATCCTAAAGTCACGACAATTGAAGAAACAAAATCAATCATAAGAATGGACGAATTGATAGGCTCACTTAGAGTATAATAAGCAAACCTGAACCAATGAAAGTCGGAATCATCTAAATCATCCGGAAGTTAATTGCTTTCAAATCAACCGAGTCACATATAGATAATGATGAAAGTAACAGCGATAGTGAATTAGATGATTGTTTAATCTTAATAGCTAGAAAACTTAGAAAATTTTTCAAACGACCTAATAGGAACGGAAAACGATCTTCTTTTTCTACCTCTTCTCAACTTAGGAAAAATAATTCAAATAAAAATAGTGACAAGTGGTATAAAAAAGAATTAAAATGTTAGGAATACGGCCAAAAAGGACACATCCTTTATGATTGTCCAACAATGAAAATAATAAAAATAATAATACACATGGAGCGACTCGTCTGACTCAGAATCTGAAAATGAAGAAATTTTGCAGTTAGAAGATAATTCATCTAATTTACAAGATGCCTCAATCATATATGATAATGTTCACACTAATGAAACATTTGAGCAAGATGAAGGTGAATCTAGTTAACCTAAGAATTGGTGGCTTATAAAAGATAAACATAAACACCCTAAAGAATTGATCATTGGGGATCCAAGTGTTGGGTTAGAACATGTAGAAACATAAGTCAAGTTGAAAGACATAGCTTAATCTCACACTTTGAACATAAAAATGTTAAAGAAGCCTTAGGTCATATATCATGGATAGATGTCATGCATGAAGAATTGAACCAATTTACCAGGAACAACGTGTGTGACTTAGTACTTGAACCAGAAAATAAATCCATTATATGGACGAAATGGGTGTTTAGAAACAAAATGGATGAACAAGAAAATATTACAAGAAATAAGGCTAGGCTAGTAGCACAAGATATAATCAACAAGAAGGAATAGATTATGAAGAAACCTTTGCACTCTTTGCACGCCTAGAAGCAATAAGATTTTTACTTGTTACTGCAATTTTAAG
Organism: Eustoma russellianum; assembly: GCA_036186865.1. Classification (NCBI taxonomy): domain Eukaryota; kingdom Viridiplantae; phylum Streptophyta; class Magnoliopsida; order Gentianales; family Gentianaceae; genus Eustoma; species Eustoma russellianum. The sequence continues at coordinate 7,036,228 of AP025071.1, forward strand.
CAACATCAAACTCTTCCAAATGGATGTTAAGAATGCATTCTTAATAGATACATCCAAGAAGAAGTTTTTGTCAAACAACCCCTTGGATTCGAAGATCCAAAGAATCATAACCATGTATATAAGCTTAAGAAAGCTTTATATGGTTTGAAACAAGCTCCAAGAGCTTGGTATGATAGCATTGAAAACTTTCTTATTACAAATAATTATCAAAGAGGGACCATAGACAACACATTATTCCTAAGAAGAAAAGATAACGACTTGTTTATAGTCCAACTATGTATAGATGACATAATCTTTGGATCAACCAACTATACCTTAGTAAAGGACTTTGAAGAGTACATGAAGTCAGAATTTGAAATGTCAATGGTAGGAGAATTGAATTATTTCTTAGAGCTACAAATCAAACAAATCCCTCAAGGAATCCATATTAGGCAACTTAAGTATGTCAATGATATGATTAAGAAGTTTTGGTTTGAAGAGTTGAAACCAACCCCTACTCCCATGAGTGTTAGCATCAAACTAGACAAGGATGAAAATGGAAAACCTTTTGATGACATACTATATAGGTCTATGATTGGATCATTGTTATATTTAATCGCATCAAGACCTGATATAATGCTTAGTGTGTGTATGTGTGCTAGGATTCAATCTTGTCCTAAGGTATCACATTACGATGCAGTGAAAAAGATATTTAGATATCTTAAACACAGACCTCACTCATATTGATGAGGATCAGGGATCCCATCAGGAGGTCATAGGTCCTATAACAAGAAGGAGGGCTAGAGAACTTGGACAACAAGTTGAAACCTTCTTGTATAAGCATATGCAAGATGAACCTAAAGCTCATTGGGTTCACCTTATTGAACCCACATTATGAACCTTAGGTTCTTGCATGTGTGAGTGCATTTTTTTTATTTTGATTTTATTTTGTTTTCTTGTGATCCTTGTTTCTATATGTTTGTCTTGTAGGAAAGCAAGCACATGCAAAGCTTCATGCCAAACGAAGGTCCATAAGATGGGTTTTTAAGGCATCTGCCCTAGAAGGAGACAAAAAGAATGTTTGTCATGAGAAGAATGTTTGTCTCAACAAGGACAACCTCAAACACGGTCCAAGATGGAATTTCTTCTCAAAATTGGCTCAACATTATCTCCAGCAACCAAGGAAAGGGGCGCCCCAATTGAAGTTCAAAGATTGAGATCAATTTGAAGTTAAAATTGATTTCAAATTCAAACATGATTTGAATTTCAAGTTCCAACCAATTTGAGTCTTGAATTTCAAGATGCAAGACAAGTCATCCACTACCCTTGGAGAATCAAACCACACGCCAAATTGAAGAAGGAAGAGATTAGATCACAACTCAAAGTTGAATCATCAACCAACTTTTGAATTCAACTCCAACAACCTTCTATCCATCAAATCAGGTCTCCAACTCTCCCATTAGCTCTTCACACACACGCAAGAATGAAGAGGACATGGCAATCTACAAAAAATTCAATTTTTAGCTAGAATTTATTTTAGTTTTGAATTTCAAACAAATTTCAATTTTGAACATTTGATAGGTAGTTTATTTGAGATGATATTCCATCACCTCAAGGCTTCAAAAACGATGGGCATAGCCTATAAATAAGGCCCTTGGCCGTTTGATGAAAAGATAGAACATTCATGAAATAAATTTAATCTTTTCTCCATATCTTGTGAGACTTTTTTTTCGTTTTGCATTAAAAACCTAGCTTAATATCCTTCAAATTTGAGCATTTTGAAGGTGTTGCCATTGCTCTAAAGTGCCGCCTAGGAGGGCCGTATGGTTTGCCTGATCAACGACCATCTTGAAGTCTTGGTTCTTGCTCGTTTGAACCAATCTTTTGCATCACTAAGGAAGCAAGGGGAAGTCTTCTTCCTTGTGCTTAAACCCTAGTGAAGGACGTTTGGAGGTGGTAAGAGCCCATGATTTGCACGTATTAATTGGTATCAGAGACAGGTTACTCTATTCTGCCATCTTTTTGTCGTTTTCTTTTAGTTTGTGTCCATTCACTTCAAGTCTAGTCTTGTGTCCTTCATCCTACCCCATTCTTCACATCATCTGTATCTTCCAAATATAAAAAAACCGAGAGTCTTATGCCCTAAGAGTCCTACTATGAATTTTGCATTTTTTTGGTTTTTGCTGTTCATCATTCAAGTGTCACTCTCTACATATCTTTGATATCAAATTTCTGAATTTTGTTATTCAAACTTGAACAAGATAGGGTTCTTTGCATCTAAAATACATTCACCTTCTTAAAACTATGAGCATTGCCAACAAAGCCACCTAGGTCTCCATTCATCTAGTTGCTACCCAAGCTTTTAGTTGATGATGATTGTATGTGTCTTGTGATTCATATTCTGATTGATTTCATGCTTCAATCTTGTTGATCATACGTGTGAATGCCCTTCCCAAAACCATACTGAACACAAACGGCTGAAACCACCCAAACCAAACCCTAATTTCAAAACCCTAGCCTTGGTTAATCATCTAAACCCCAACCGAAATTCACCCCATATTCAAGTTAACTCAACATAACGATATCTTCCCTCAGATACAAGCCATTTTTATCAAACAAACCGAGCCTTACCCCCTGATTGGATCAAAACCCTAACTCGGCCAAAACAACCTTGAGAACCCTAACTTTCACAATTCCTTTTTTCTTTGCACCACAACTGAGACACTTCTACGGTTGATCTTACATATTTGAGGGTACCTTGTTGAAATTGGTAGCTTGTTGCATGAACTTGTTCAAATATAAAATTTAGACAACAAGAGTAAAGCCACGATCTTGCCCTTGAACAAAAAAAATTCTGGAAAAAAAACTGAGACTTCCTCGCACAATTCTTAGTAGGAAAAGCAAAAAAAGAGAAAGGCAAAAAGGGCAACAAAACATGAGAGTGATACTTGAAAAAAATTTAGTGCAATTTAGCGATTTCTCTTGTTTTTTTGGTACCACCTCTTAACCTTGCAAGGTCTCACTGTACCCCCACATTTATTTTCCATACATTGAACATCTTGAGCTTATTACACACTTGGATGCTAGATTATTCCATGATTTGAACCATATTGTGGATAATAAGTGCATGGAATCAAAATTAGCTAAAGATTGCCCACGACAACTATTAGTTCATCTTTGTTTCAGCCTTATACATAAATTTTGATTGCTTATATTATTTGAATCTTAGTGGAAAATTTCATATTTGTGTACATCTTTCTTGATTTCCGTTGTGATACTTTTTGGTGCAAATTGAAAGCAAACGGGTGAGACAAGTGGAAACCATTGTGCTTGGGAGAAGACTTAGCAAACATTTTCTTAATTGATCACTTTGAACTCTATTAACCACAGGTTGCACAAGAAACAAAGTGGTAAGAGAGTGGAAATAAAAGAAAGACGAGTGCCCATATTTTTTTTATTTTCACTAACCGATTCACGTTTGCTTGTTTTGTGTTAGTTTGCTTCTTTTCTTTCTTTTTCGTTTTTGTTCTTTGTTCACTTTAGGTGTGACATGGAGAGTAGCACTCTCTCCTTGCCTAGCAAGTCAAAGGAGGTTGGCCCTTATGACAACACGCAATACAAATACTAGAAATGTTAAAGAAACTCATGCATGAGAACGAGATAATCAAACACAGGTTGGAAGATGTTGAAAGGAGCCAAAAGATGAGTGATGGGCAAGGAACCAGCAAGGCCATTCCTACTCCCCAACCATGACGGCCTCCACCAGAAGAAGTTGAGGACGAAAGCCATAAACCACCACACATTGAGCCAAGAAGGTTTGTCCCTCCACCGCAACCAAAGAGACATGCTCCGAGAAGGTATAATGACGATTATAATCCATTTGAACAAGATGAGTATGACTTTGATGACCACCCTCCTCGTGGTTAGCAAAGACGACATAACTGCCCTCATCCACAAGATGACGATTTTCTAAAAACAAAAATAAGCATTCCAACGTTTTATGGTAAAAGCAATGCGGAGGAATACTTTGAATGGGAAACGAAAGTGGATTTAATCTTTTCTTGTACCAACTATAGTGAGTTACAAAAGGTGAGGTACGCTTCCATTGAGTTTTCTGGCTGCGTATTAAATTGGTGGACAAATTTGTGTAAAAATAGAACTAAAACAAGACAACCGCCAATTGTCACATTGGAAGAAATGAAATTTGAAATGAGACATCGATTTATCCCAAACAACTTTTAGATTTCTATTTTCACAAGTTTACAAAACTTAAAACAAGATTCCAAAAGTGTGGATGAATTTTACAGAGAATTAGAAATCTTGTTGAAAAGTTCTAATTTGCAGAAACCTGAAGAAGCAGCCAAGTCTCACTTCCTACATGGTCTAAACAAGGAGATTGCGCAAAGGGTTGAACTTCAACCTTATCTCAACCTAACGTCCATGGTTCACATGGCTGAGAAGATTGAGCAACAACTAAAGGTACGTAGTTCCTCCACTTTCAATTCCACTTATTGTACTAATCAAACTTCTTCAAAGTTTTCAAGCAGGTCTTCAGGAATTGGAAGCTTATGGCCTATAGGAGGCCAAACACATGTCCAAAGTGCGTCACAAAGGTTTGACAACCGTATGCAAGGCACACAAAAACAAGATGATGGAGGCCAACAAAAAGCCTCTACATGGAATTCATCTGAACTCTCCAACAGGTTTAGGGACATTAAATGCTTTAAATTTTAAGGTCGTGGTCACATAGGAAAAGAGTGTCCTAATGCTAAAAGAGTCATGTTAATTGAGGAAACTAATGAATATGCGACTGAGTCCGAGCATGAAAATGAATCTGAGCATGATAATGAAACTAAAACCGAAGAGAATCTAGGCGCGTTAGATGATTATGACACTAAGGAATTCCTTGTTGTGCATAGAGCTTTGAATGCATATCCGAAATTAGATGATCATGAACAACATAGAGAAAACATTTTCCATATCCATTGCATGATAAATGGTAAAGTGTGCACTATGATCATTGATTCCGGTTCGTGTGTGAATGTGGCTAGCATCGAATTGGTAAGAAAATTGAATTGGCCTATGAATAATCACCCGTATCCCTACAAACTTGCATGATTAAATGATTGTGGTGAAGTTATAAAGATGATATTTTATGTGATGTTGCGCCGATGCATGCTAGTCATATCTTACTTGGTAGACCATGACAATTTGATAGACATGTGACATATGATGGATATTTGAATCGTTATTCTTTTAAATTGAATGGTAATCATACGAGTTGCATGCACTCTCACACCATAAGGTCCACGAACATCACCAATGTATGTCTAAGTCTAGAACCGACCCTAAGGAAAAGGAAGCTGCACGAAAATTTGTGGAATGCATGAAAAGAGAGAGTAAGAAACAAGAGAATAAGGGAAAGGAGGTAGTACCCATAAGTGTCACTGATTCTAAAAAGCAAGTGTGGATACTTTGCAAAGAAAAGAGAGGTCACACTAGCCCTTTATAACAACCAAACCATCCTCATCCTCATTCCCAAGGCGTGTTACCTTTCGGTAGAAGAACTCCCATCCAACCTACCTGTCTCTGTTATATCCCTTATACAGGAGTACGATGTTCGATTTCCACCGATTCACCATCTGGATTACCACCTATAAGAGAGATAGAACACCAGATAGACTTCGTCCCAGGAGCCGTCCTACCCAACTGACCAGCCTATTGAGCCAACCCTGAAGAAAACAAAGAAATTCAAAGGCAAGTAGAGGAACCCTAGCAAGTGGACAAATCCGAGAGAGCCTAAGCCCGTTAGTCGTGCTTGTTATTTTAGTAGTCAAGAAGGATGGAACCTGTTGAGAAATATGTTTGGATAATTTTCAAAGTCATGATTCTAAGTGGTGAATACTTAGAAATGTCACATATGGTGTTATAAGTGATTAAAGGATGAAAAAGTGAAGAAAAACGACGTGGATCTCTCAGGCAGAGACACCTGGATCGATCCATGTACATCAGCCCCTCATGTGGATCGATCCATGTTGAACTGAGAAGAACCAAACTCACAGTAAGACGTCGATCTCTCACGTGGATCGATCGACGTATGTCAGCCCCTCACGTCAGCCCCTCATATGGATAGATCCACGTCTCACAGAATGTTTAGGGTTTTTGGAAATTTTTCTAAAAAGTGATGAAATGATTGTTTTTCATTTATATATGTTTCATAAATGTTTATTATGTGATTCTTATGAGATATTGGTGATTATAATTGTCTTGTGACTAACGTGCCTTGGAAGTATCAAACCCTCACTTCGATCGATCGATGTAGGTCAGAAACAAATTCTGAAGCTTACTGTGAGACATCAATCTCTGAAGCTGAGACACTTCGATCGATCGATGCCTAGGGTTTTTAGAAATAATTTTCTAAAATGTGATAAAATGGTTGTTTTCATTTGTATATGATTTATACATGTTCATTATGTGAATATTATGTGTTTTTGGTGATTTTAAATGTATTGTGACTAATGTGCCTTGGAAGCTTCTACAACTTACCAAAAAGGTCAAAATTGGTATTTTGAGTTTTGTAGGAACATGATAAGGTGGATATACTTCAAGGACATATTTTTATCTTACTCATCATGACAAAGGTGTTATAATATTCATTTCTAACCATCGGGGTCATTTCTGGAGTTTTCTCTCACTAGGGGTATTTTGGTCATTTCACCCCTGAGGGTATTTTTGGCATTTTCACTCAAGGAATCTTTTGAGCAAATTATTATCTTCATTCTGGATTGAGTTATTATTATCTTGAATATTATTTGGTAGTTCTTTATCTTTTTCTCTCAAATGATGATATTATTAAGTGTAGCCGGATATGTGACGAGTTGTGATATCACATTCTATTTCTTTCTTGAAGATCCTCTTATATATGTTATTGGAGATATTTATCATCATTTTTCATAGAATACAAAGGTTTTCAATGTGCGCAAATGATCATAACATACAAGAAGAAATATTAGGAATTTTGGTGTTACATATTGACATAATCTTGTCAATTATAATTTGGTGATTTCTTCTTCAAAAATTTGAGTTGATATACATATATATTGATCCAAAAACGGGTATAATCAGGTGGAAATGATGGAGTACTCATTTTATGGATTGGTAACAAGTGGATCAATCAAAAAGGAGCTAGTAGGCAAAAATTGCCAACTAGGAAAATTCAATTTGAAACCAACATCTATATGGAGTTGTTGGAGCTGATTTTGGAGCTGTTTTTGAAGTCAAAAATGCATCCTCACATGTCCTATATTTATGCCAAGAAGTTCAGGGTTTCTTGGCATGTGCATTCTTATCTCCAAGGCCCAATTCACATTATAAATAGGAGGCTATGGTCAAGAAGATAAAACACACTTGAAGCTCACTTGAAAGCATTTGTTGATTTGTCTAGTTATCATCTTCTTGTTGTTGTTCTTGTTCCATTCTTTGTGGAAAAGATGTTCTTGTTGTATTTGTTGAACTACAAGCCTCTTGAGCTTCATTTGTAAGATTGATTAGCCAATTCTATAAGGCTACATCAATAGGTGGTAGAGGTGTTGCAACTAAGTGTTGCATAGAAGGTGTTTATCCAAGTCTTGAATAGGGTTGGTGTATAACCCGAGGATCAAGCTTGGTTCTTGTTGTAAAGTGATTCATTTCACAGTGAAATCCAAGGAAATGTGTTCCTTGGGACTGGAGTAGGCCACATTGACCGAACCAGGATAAATTCTCAGTGTTCTTGTTTTGTTTTACCTTTCTGTTTTATGTCCGTTTTTACTGCAGCTTTCACACAACTTCTCACAATTTGAAAAAATAGCTAAACACTTTCCAAATTCGTGATTTTTGGTGGAGTTATACTTCAGACTGTTAGCTTTCATTTGCAATACGAATCACTTGATATAAGCAAGGGAAAGTTTGTCTTTCAGCCTTTGCAAGATAACTGCTCCAATCTGGCTGCAATCTGATCACTTTTAAGAAAACTTGAGTTCGGTACTAATCAAAAATTGTTTGAGGTCAGGGCCTTTTGGAAACATCAACTACATATCCTAAGGAGTGTTTTGATATAAAGATCAACCTTTTTGGTTGAGTATTCAAAGAGAAACACGTTTTTCAAAATCAGCAACATTCTGTCCAATTCTGTCTAGATTGACCATCTGAATCTTTTTATTTGTTTGAAGGGCCAAACAATCTTATGTTTGTTTGATTTTTGGTCAGAGTCTTGTTAACATATTGAAGTTAAAATCTGAAAATTTTCTTAATTTTTGGAGTTGTGTACAAGGACTTTTGAATTTTTCAAAAACGGGTTCTGAATCTGAGGTAGTCTCAGATTCTGCTTTCAAAGGGATTTTTAATCAAGGGTAGCAGTGTAATTTCCGGTAACCACTATTCTCCCCCTCCCCTTCTAGTGGCGTTTATTGCAGGTGCACGGTCCAACATCTTTTTCTTCCTAGAACTATCGGCTGGTTGCTTTTGGAAAGAAAAGGCTGTTGTTAGCCTTTTTCCCTTTCGCTGGTTTCGGCTGGGGAGGGCTGCCGGGATAGTTTAGGCTAGTTTTAGGTTTTTGTTTTTTCTTTTGTTTTCTTTCTGTAGGCTAATTGTATATATGTAAGTATAAATAGATAAAAGAGTAGCTGGGTTTAGAGAAACTTCCTAGTAGGTTACGATATTATTCCATAAATAATATCCTAATTCAAATCCCTATCTTCTACCTTTCCTATTTCAATTTAGTTTGTTAGGATAGATATATCTTTTGGTATCTATTTATTTTATTCATTCCTTTTCTTCCTGCCCGATTATGCACACATACTTAATATATTTACATAGTGCAAAGACCAAAGTATGTGGGGTGTTACATATTCTAACTCATATTCATGTTTGTCTGCAAAACAAGATTAGGTATAGTGTGAGCGACAAAACATCGCTCAGGTAGTAGCCTCATTGTACTTACCATAGGACCATACACGTGGAAACAAGTATTATCAAATAATTAACAATATATATATAAAATAGCATATTTCTATTCGCAAATAAGATTACGATTATATCCCTAAACAATCAAATAGCAAAGTCAGCGATCCCAACCAAATCAAACCAATGATATCCAATCAACTGACAGCTAATCGATAACCAATCAAGTGTTAGTACAATCAAAATGGATGATGCAGTTTCGAATCGATGCGATGCAACCAAATCCAATTTTCGATAATCAAATTTGCTTTCCAAAAATATAAATATTTGATTTCAAAATCCAATTCCAAATGTTTGATACGATGCGATATGGTACGATGATTGATACAATACAGTTCGATATGATATTTCGATCAACGATACCAATACGATTTCGATACAATGACCATGGCACTTTCATTACAAGTGACATATGTCGCAAGACTTACAAATTGATCCCCCAATGGTCAAATGTGTCCAGGCGGCCTATCAAAATAGACAAATGTGCCTGAACGGTCCAATTGGCGGTCAAATATGCCCGAGCGGCCTATCAAATAGTCAAATATGCTCTAGCGGCCTATATGTTCGGAACCAATCCAAATTAACGATATATTTCCATTGTATGGGTGATTTTCAAAAATATGCAATGAACGATTTCCAAAACAATTTTCAGATATCGATACGATTTTCCAAGTACAATTTTCAAATATCAATTTTTCAAATATTTTCCAACGATCGATTTCGATTTAATCAATTCCAATCACATTAAAATACAAATATTCGATGTTAAATACGATCACATATCAATTTCGGTTTCGATATCCTAATAACCACCCCTCAAATGTATGTAAATACATATACATGTTTACACCCATACATCTGTATATACACATATAAATATACACGCACCTCTCTCGGTCTACTTTTCCCCTAACCCACTACCCAACTCACCTCACCTCACGCCCATCACCCTCGACCCCCTATTGCTCAGAATTGCAAGAACCTCGCCAAGCCCCCACTTCCTCGGCCCAACCTCCTCCTCATTCTCCCAAACCCTAACTCATCTCAACCCATTTCATACATCTCATTCTCCTTCCAAAACGCGCACCACCCATATTTTCTCACATATAACATCTCCGGCAGCAAGCACAATTCTTGCATAACACACAGCCCCAAAAATCACCATCATACACGCCTACACGCGCCCACACACGCCGTCTGATGTGCGCCCATGCACAGCCACTCGCGGGCGCATAGCCCATGCGCCGCCGTTGTCCGCCGACTCCAACCACTAGAATCGTTTTTTTACATTTCCTACCTATTCCCATCTTTATACAATACAAATTCCCGCCTTATACCACTATCGAATTCATCCAAAATGGATATCGATACTCCAATTTATTCTCACATAAGATCATACGAAATTCCATTATTACGATTCATATATTCATACAAATTTCATCATATTCTAGGCCAAGCTTAGTTTGCTAATGCCCCTCAATCATTGTTCCACTCGGCTATCTACATACAATTTCACACAACTTACAATTCAAATACTTTTATATATATATATATTTTCATGCTTTTACATGGAATTGCGTAACAACAAAACTATACAAACCAATAACAAAGTTGATGTTTTCTTCAGAAATTCATCAAACAAAGCATTCATAACGGAGGGTTCTGATACACTGTTTGTACCTTAGATTCCAAAAGAGAAACATATTTATCGAGCATTGAAATAACAGCTTCCATTTCTGTAACCTGTTGCTCTATTGAATCAAACTGTTGAACATACTCATCAAAGCTTCCTGCCTTGGATTTCAGTTGGTCCATGAAAACTCGCAATCCTGAGGCAAGATCACCGTAACCTTTGTATTCTTCCGCCACTCTTATATTCATTTTCTCCAGAAGTTCAAGCAGGTTGTTCATTCCCTGAAGCTCGCCTTTGACCATTTCTGAGACGCTGAGGAACAAATCATTGAGAGATTTGTCTAGCTTGTTATATATATATATATATATATATATATATATATATATATATATAAACATACATACCATATATTATATACATAGAAGAATTTTACATAGTCATGTACCATTTGCAAAATTCGGATAGTGCTCAATAATGCACAACAGTTACAGTTTTTTATGCTATATACATCTATATACCACGGCGCACACACACACACACACATATATATATATATACTGTGTTAAGATATAAATTGTTTTGATGATGAAAAGATGTTTTAAATAAGTTAAATTTATGCTTGTACCTTGATGCAATATGAGAAAATTACACTATGTCAAAAATGGTTGAGATTGGAACTCATTGTCCAACATCGATCTCTCAGACTGGGGACATCGATCGATCGATGTACTTCAGCCTCTGAATTCGATCAATCGATGTCAGGCAGAAACCTTTATGTCCAACATCGATCTCTCAACCTGGGGACATCGATCGATCGATGTCACTTCAGTCTCTCCCCAGGGAGACTTCGATCGATCGATGTCAGACAGAATACTTTCTGTCCAACATCGATCTCTCAGCCCAGGAGACTTCGATCGATAGAAGTGACATCAGTCTCTCCCAGGGAGACTTTGATCGATCGATGTCAGCAGTTTCAAAAACTGCAAAGTTTCTGGAGGACATCGATCTCTCACCCTAGGCACTTCGATCGATCGATGTCCCCCAGAATTCAAAATTTTTTGAACGTTGGAACAAAATCCAAGGGAGAATCATGGTATTTTCTCTATCCAATCTTGCTCAAATTTCTTGTAGACTTTACTCCAACATACTACATGCTTTCTTTACTATTGTATCCATGTATAAGCAATTCTAGGTTGGCTATTGAGAATCAAATCACTCCATAGGGTGGCTAAATACTATTTGGGCAATATCTTGACATTTGGTGTAGTTGAAGACATGGTGAAGACCTCAAAAACGTGGTGAACTTCAGCTATAAATGGGAGACTCTTGGATGAGGCAAATACACACTTTCACCATCATCTAGCTTCATTATTCATTGTTGTGTAGTTCTCTCACATTTGTAAAATTGTTCAAAGCTTGTTAAGCTTTTCTTTGCTCTTCATTGTTATAGATTGAGAGATAGAGAGTCTAGTGCAAGAGGAACCATAAATATTTGATCTCTTTCTTGTGCTTAGACTAGTGAGAAAGTGTGAACCTTACTATTTTCTTCAACCCACTGTGAGAAAGTTCTTGAGGGAACTTTGTTGAAGTTGTGAGGAAGCAAGAAGTTGTTCTTGCTAGAGCAGTAGTTGTTTTAGTTGCACAAGTGTATTTTATGCAAAAAGTTGTTGTTGTTGTTGCTTACACTAAGGTGTTAGTGTAAGTGTTGCTGTGGTTGTTCTTATTGTCTCTAATAAAAAGAGTAGTTGTTGAAAATCCACTTTGCCAACAAAGTGGTAGTGGAGAAGAATGATTTACGATTCGAACCACTCTATATCAGGTGAACTCATTCATTGCTTCTCACCTTCCATTCTTGCTTTGACTTTGAATTTCTTTTGAGCTGAGCCAAACAAGAAAATTCTGCAAAAAGTACCAAACACTCTATTCAGCCCCCCTCTAGAGTATGTTTCGAGTATAACAGTTAGTATCAGAGCCTGACCTTGATTGCTTGGCCTATCTTTGCAAGTAGCAAGGTCAAAGATCATGGCAATGATAACCTGAACCTCTTCATGTCACACTTCAACTTTCAAGCCTACTACACTATTTTCAGGATCAAATACTAAAGCACCTATGTTTGATGCCCAAAATTATTCTTTGTGGAAATTTCGAATGATCAATCATTTGAAAGGCTGTGGATTTGATATATGGAGAGCCGTTGTCAAAGGAATTGAAGTTACTATGATTACCAACTCAAAAGGAGAATCAATGTTCAAAGATGAGGATGATTACACCGACAAAGAGAAGATAAAATCTGCCATCAATGGCAAAGCATTTGATATTCTCTCAAGTGCTCTTACCACCACCGAGCTCATAAGACTTCAAAGTCTTGAAACAGCTCATGAGGCATGGAAAAGGCTTAAAATGATACACGAAGGGACTGAGCAAGTAAGAATGGCCAAAAACTCATTCTCATTAAGGAATATGAGATGTTCGGAATGAAGAGCGGTGAGAAAATTGAGGAAACGATCGATCGATTCACACGAATAGTGAATCAACTTTCCATGGTGGACAAGAAAATCTCAAATGAAGACCTTGTCTCAAAACTCCTCAACTCATTGCCAAGAGAATGGACACCTAAAGTCACCGCCATCACCGAATCAAAGAATATCAATACTATTACTCTTGATGAGCTATCCGGTAATCTTCTTACTCATGAAATTATTATTGATGAACAAAATAGGATGAATCATATCAAGCCCACACAAACATCATATGAAGGGTTGGTGGTAGAGTCCGATGAATCAGATGAGGAAGTTGCTCTTCTAGTAAGAAGATTTAGAAGAATGGCAACAAGAAATAAAGCTCAAGCAGAAATTTTTTCAAGAGACCACTCAAAGAAAAAGAAACAAGTGAAAATTGCTATAAATGTGGTCGACCCGGTCACTTTATTGACGATTGCCACGTCAAGGAGCCGAAAAAACAAGAAAAGAAGGTCTTTCCTCAAAAGAAGAAAGCTCTCAATGCGGAGGTAACTATGTGGGATGATCTTCTCTCCAAATCGGAAGGAGAAGAATGTGAAGATCAAGATGTTGGACTTGCTGCAATAGTTGAAAATCCAAAGGCTCAACATACTTGTCTAATGGCAATTGAAGATGACATTGAGGTAAATTCTAATCCTTCTAATTTGCAAGATGAAATAGGAGATTTGCTAGACGATTTTGAAAAACTGAACTTAAAGTATAAACATTTGAAGAAAGAGTTCAAGAAGTGCATTTTAGAAAATAAGAACTTGCATGATAAGAACATTTTGATATTTCAAGAGCATGACATCATACTCACATGCATAAAACCATAGTTCTTGAAGATGTAGAAATTAGAAAAGAATGTGAGAAACTAAAGTTAGATTTACAAAGACTAACAAATGGTAAAAATAATCTAGACAAACTACTTGGAAACCAAAGAATTGGAAATGATAAATCCGGTTAGGATTTAATTCATCACATTTTTCCATTAAGCCCAAGTCATTAAAGAAAAAGACAAACAAAAGAAAAACACAACATAACTCATCATCTTCTAAACCAAGGCATGTATCCACTTGTTTTCATTGCAACAAAGTAAGACATGTGAAGAATGAATATAGAGCTAGATTTGGCAGTATGTATGTTTGGAAGCCTAAGGGTCGACAAGCTAAGCCTAAAGGACCCAACCATCAAAGGGTACCAATGTATAAATCTCTTGGTTTTGTAGGCTCTCAAGATAAATGGAGTAGCCAAAGAAGAAGGAACCAAATAGCTTATGGACAGCGGATGTTCAACGCATATGACTGGAGACAAAACGTTATTCACCAAGCTCAAGCTCCAAGATGGTGGAACGGTGCATTTTGGCAATGGTATAGCCAAAACCCATGGACATGGAGAAATTGGTAACTCTTCTTTTAATATTAATAATGTACTATATGTAGAAGGGCTTAAATATAATTTGATAAGTGTTATCCAACTATGTGATGCTAATTTTCAAGTTGAATTTGTGAAAAGAAAATGCATTGTGAAAAAAGAACGATAAGATTGTTTTTGAGGCTATAAGGAAAAATGATGTTTACAAATTTAGCACACATGATTTGATATCACAAAATGTTTCTTGCCTAGTTGCCAAAAATGATTTGACTCAACTATGGCATAGACGACTTGGACATATTAGTTTTAAAAATTTTAAAGAGATTTGCAAAAATGAAAAAGTCTAAGGTCTTCCAAAATTGAATTTCGAAAAGCATGGCTTATGTGACACTTGTCAAAAGGCAAAGCTTGTTAAAACAAGCTTCAAGTCCAAAAGTGAAATCTCCACCACCAAACCCCTACAATTACTTCATATGGATTTGTATGGGGATCTTGGTACGATAAGTCTAAGTGGAAAACATTACACCTTTGCGGTGGTAGATGACTTCTCTAGGTACACTTGGGTAATGTTCTTAGCTAAAAACAATGATACATGCCAAGAATTTATAAAGCTTTGTAGGAGACTAGAAAATAAAAAAAAGACACAATTAAAGAAATTGGAAGTGATAGAGGTGGTGAGTTTGATGGTGAGTTTAAGAATTTTGTGTATGCAAAGGGTATGGACACAATTTATCGGCTCCAAGAACTCCTCAACGAAATGGTGTTGCGGAAAGGAAAAATAGAACACTTCAAGAAATGACTAGAGCCATGCTAAATGAATTTGAGCTACCCAGGTATTTTTTTTGGTCGAAGCGGTAAACACCGCTTGTCATGTGATCAATAGAGTTTATTTGAGACCATCTCTCAAAAAGACTCCTTATGAGCTTTGGAAAGGTAAAGTGCCAAATATTGGTTATTTCAAGGTTTTTGGTTGTAAGTGCTTTATACTTAACACCAAAGATAACTTGGATAAACTCGATTTCAAAGCAGATGAAGGAATATTTATGGGATATGCTCAAAGTAGCAAAGCATTTAGGGTATATAATAAAAGAAGCATGAAAGTTGAAGAATCAATTCATGTCAAGTTTAGTGAACTCGTTGAGGATGAACCAAATACTAATGATGATGATGATGATGGAATAATTGAAGTAAGTCATATAGAGAAATTTAAGAATCCAAAAGGTAATGTTATCATTGACCTTAGGATTGATCTCCTTGAACCTAAGGTTGAAGATGAAGAAGTAGGAGGAGATACCTCAAATTTACCGGATTCATATAAGTATAGGAAAGATCACCCTAAAGAATTAATATTAGGTGAAGCTAGTCAAGGCATAATGACTAGGAGGAAATTAAATGAAAATGCCTTCATTTCACAAGTTGAGCCTAAAAATATAAAAGAGGCAATAAATGATGAAGATTGGGTATTAGCCATGCAAGAGGAGCTAAATCAATTTGAAATGAGTGATGT
Source organism: Eustoma russellianum (assembly GCA_036186865.1). Lineage (NCBI taxonomy): Eukaryota > Viridiplantae > Streptophyta > Magnoliopsida > Gentianales > Gentianaceae > Eustoma > Eustoma russellianum. Next base: position 7,052,219 of record AP025071.1, read on the forward strand.
TTGGGAATTAGTAGCTAAACCTAGCTATCATCCTATAATTGGCACTAAATGGGTATTTAGAAACAAAATAGATGATAAAGGAAACATCACTAGAAACAAGGCTAGGTTAATAGTTCAAGGATATAGACAAGAGGAAGGCATAGACTACGATGAGACATTTGCCCCCGTAGCTAGGTTAGAGGATGCTTTTAGCATATGCATGTTATAAGGATTTCAAACTATATCAAATGGATGTGAAATCCGCATTCTTGAATGGAATAATTCAAGAAGAGGTGTATCTAGCTCAACCACCAAAGTTTTAAAATCATGATTATCCAAATCATTTATTTAAACTCAAAAAGGCCCTTTATAGACTTAAACAAGCTCCTAGGGCATGATATGATAGATTAAGTAACTTCCTTCTTGAAAATGAGTTTTCAAGAGTAAAAGTCGACACTACCCTTTTTATTAAAGAACAAAGAAACTATCAATTGTTTGTTCAATTTTATGTGGATGATATTATATTTGGTGCTACTAATGATTCTCTTTGTGAGCATTTTGCTAAATTGATGGAAGTAGAATTTGAAATGAGCATGATGTGTGAACTCAATTACTTTCTTGGTCTTCAAATCAAGCAAACTCAAGATAGAGTGTACATATCTTAAACAAAGTATACAAAGGATTTACTCAAGAAGTACAAGTTTGAGGATGGAAGAAGTGTAAGCACACCAATGAGCATAAGTACAAATCTTGACAAAGATGATAAAGGAAAGCCATTTGAGGTAACGGGTATGATTGGTAGTTTACTTTATTTGACTGCTAGTAGACCGGATATTTTGCATGTTGTGTGCTTATGTGCTAGATTTCAAAGTATGCCTAAGGATTCGCATCTAGTTGCCATTAAACGTATATTTAGGTATTTGAAAGGAACCTTTGAACTTTGGATTGTTTTATCCCAAAAATGGTTGTTTTGATTTAAGAGGGTATAGTGGCTCCGACTATGCCGGAAATCTTGTTGATAGAAAAAGCACCTCCCGGACATGCCAATTCCTTGGAGATTGCTTAGTTTCTTGGTTCTCCAAGAAACAAAATAGTGTGTCACTTTAAACGGCGGAATCCGAATATGTATCGGCCGCTTCACGTTGTGCACAACTACTTTGGATGATCAACACTTTAAATGATTACAATGTTAAGTTTGATAAAGTCCCCATCTTATGTGACAACACTTCAGCCATAAGTATAGCACAAAATCCGTTTCAGCATAGTAGGACAAAACATATAGAAGTGAGGCATCACTTTATAAGGGATTGCATTCAAAAAGGATTGGTAAGCGTTGAATTTGTTCCAACAAATGACCAACTAGCAGTTATCTTCACTAAATCCCTCCCCACCGAGACATTCGAATCAATTAAAACAAGATTAGGGATGATAAACAATGGTTAGAGGGTCAAAAATGTCAAAAATGCATATTCCTACATACATCGATCAATCTATGTGGCAGTCTCATAGACTGATGTCTCTTAAGACATCGATCGATCGAAGTATAGGACATCGACCGATTGAAGTCCCAGACATCAATCGATCGATGTCAGCAGGCAGAAACTTAAAAGCTGCGACTTCTTTTATTCCTTTTCACTTTCCTCTTTCTCCGAACGAAATCCCTAACTCTCTCTCACTCAAGACACAAAATTTCCTCTTCTACGCTCCAAATCATTGCCAAAGTCTCAATTTTTTAACAAATCAGACCTCCATTCCCAAAATCTCATCATTCCCATCTCTATTTTTGGATAAATTCGAACCCTAACCCTTCAATGGAACCAACAACGAAAATGCCAGCAAAAAGGCAAAGAACCTCTCAGGAAGAAGCAAGTGAGCCACAACAATCATATCCTTAAGTGCCAACAGGGTCTAGGACGCATGGGTTGAGGAAGAAGGCCACTTCCTCTCATGAAGCCATGTTGAGGGAGACAAGGGGGAGGCTCACTCTAAACAACTTTCCATGGCTCAAATCCGGGGAATACACAAATGCTTTGAAAGAGCCTACAGGCACAAGTAAATTTTCCTATATTTCCCTAAGAGCTCAATTGCTATTTATTGAATGGGAAAACAAGAAGAGGTCTACCATTTCATTGAAATTGCTCAAAATTGAGTACATTTTGAGCAATGAGGAATTAAAACCAATCATTGATTGGTTTGATAATCAAAAATGGAGACCTGTTTGAGAGGTCTCTCAAATGACCAATATGTCTACCCGATACACTAGAATGTTTTATGCCAATATGTGGGTAGACTATAGAAATGGAGTGCCTTATGCTTTAAATTCAATAATAGAGGGTCAGTTGTCGATGTTTACTTCTAAGACCATCAATGAATTGCTTGAAGTTCCTGATGAGGGTTGGGAAGACTTTGACCCCTTGAGGTGGGATACCTATAAGTACCAAATCTCTGAAGATAAGGTCAAAACATTTCTTGGATTTCACCCCCACCAAAAACACAAATGACATGCCTTTGGTGTATAGAGTCTTGCTAGCCATTGTTACTTTTTGTGTCAATGGTAAGTCAGCTAAACTTCCGAGCAATCTAGATTTTTACATTGCTTACCATATTGCTATGAGAGAGAATGTAAATTTTGGGGAGATTATGTTTGCAATATGATGGAAGTCGTAACAAAGAAATCCAAAGCGCTTCTATTTAGCAATCTCATCTATAGATTGCTCAAGAAGGCTAATGTAGAGTTGGATGATGAATATAACGAACAGATATCCAATAAGGATTATTACACCAAGGCAAACATCCAACAAATACATAAGTCCCGAAAAGAGGCACAAAGGCGGGGTGGTCAACATGACCCTGAAGAGGAAGAAGCTGATGATGTTCCACCCGAAGATCCTATTCCTCCACCATCACCCACTGAATCGTCATCTCACCCTCAAACAAAAATGCCCTTACAACCAAGTTCTACATCCCAAACAGACAAAGGCAAAGCCCCAATAGAGGAAGGTAGTGGTTCAGATAAAGAATTCGATGTTGAGGCTGAGATTAATAAAATCCAACATACACTTGGTCAATAGAGGGAGGACTTGACCAAGGAGGCCGTATGTAATGATGATCTAGAGAAGGAAAACACCAGTCTCACGAATAGGGTCAAATATTTAGAGTTGGAGCTAAATGTTCAAAAGACCGAATACCAAAAGTTAAAGACAAATCTCAAGGCTCTCCTCTCCGGTTTATGCTTCTCTTTAGATGAAGAGTAGTTACTATTTGATTCCCCATTTCCCTCATAGCTATAGGAATAGATTAGAAGTTGAGATTACTCATGTATCTCATGAACTTCTTATTTGCTTAATGATATTTCACTTCTTTATTTTCGTGTCTCTTATGATTTTGATGTTTTCAAAAATGGGGAGAAGTGTCTTGATATGTCTTGATACGTTGGTGTTGATGGTTTAAATTTTAGTGTCTTGATATGTTGGTTAAAGTTGTCTTCTTGATATGTTGGTATTGATTAAGTTGTCTTGATATGTTGGTATGGTTTTGGTTGTTGTCTTGATATGTTGTTTTCTTGATATGTTAGTATGGCATGGTTTAGTTTGTTGATGGCTTAAGCCTTGTTGTTTTGCATAACATGCTTGGTTTGAGAAGTTGGATTTGGCATAACATGGCATGAAGTTTCTTGATCTTGACATTAAATGCTTGTGTAAAGTCATTGTTACCTGGTATGCCATCTCACATATTGAAAAGATAAAAATATGAAATGTGGTGCATGGGTTGAGGGGGATCATTTTGGTATTGACATCATATTTATTGATTTTGGGTAGATTACATGTTAAGGGTGAGTTTTTGATGTGTTCATATGATGAGGGAGCATGAACTAAGGAGGAGTTGTAAAATATCAAGTTTAGATGTAAATGTATCAAGTAAAAACATCTTTTGTATCATGGTTTTGAAATCATCAAAAAAGGGGAGATTGTTAAGATATAAATTGTTTTGATGATGAAAAGATGTTTTAAAGAAGTTAAATTTATGCTTGAGACTTGATGCAAGATGAGAAAATTACACTATGTCAAAAATGGTTGAGATTGGAACTCACTGTCCGACATCGATCTCTTAGACTGGGAACATCGATCGATCGATGTACTTCAGCCTCTAACTTCGATCGATCGATGTCAGGCAGAAACCTTTCTGTCCAACATCGATCTCTCAATCTGGGGACATCGATCAATCGATGTCACTTCAGTCTCTCTCCAGGGAGACTTCGATCGATCGATGTCAGGCAGAATACTTTCTATCCAACATCGATATCTCAATCCAGGGGACATCAATTCATCGAAGGGACATCAGTCTCTCCCAAGGGGACTTCGATCGATCGATGTCAGCAGTTTCAAAAACTGCAAAGTTTCTGAAGGACATCGATCTCTCACCCCATGCACTTCGATCGATCGATGTCCCCCGGAATTCAAAATTTTTTGAACGTTGGAACAAAATCCAAGGGAGAATCATGGTATTTTCTCTATCCAATCTTGCTCAAATTTCTTGTAGACTTTACTCCAGCATACTGCATGCTTCCTTGACAATTGTATCCATGTCTAAGCAATTCTAGGTTGGCTATTGAGAATCAAATCACTCCATAGGGTGGCTAAAGACTATTTGGGCATTATCTTGACATTTGGTGTAGTTGAAGACATAGAGGAGACCTCAAAAATGTGGTGAACTTCAGCTATAAATGGGAGAATCTTGGATGAGGCAAATACACACTTTCACCATCATCTAGCTTCATTATTCATTGTTGTATAGTTCTCTCACATTTGTAAAATTGCTCAAAGCTTGTTATGCTTTTCTTCTCTCTTCATTGTTGTATATTCAGAGATAGAGAGTCTAGCACAAGAGGAATCATAAATATTTGATCTCTTGCTTGTGCTTAGACTCTATTTTCTTCAACCCACTGTGAGAAAGTTCTTGAGGGAACTTTGTTGAAGTTGTGAGGATGCAAGAAGTTGTTCTTGCTAAAGTTGTAGTTGTTGTAGTTGCACAAGTGTATTTTGTGCAAGAAGTTGCTGTCGTTGTTGCTTACACTAAGGTGTTAGTGTAAGTGTTGTTGTGGTTGTTCTTATTGTCTCTAATAAGAAGAGTAGTTGATGAAAATCCACTTTGGCAACAAAGTGGTAGTAGAGTAGAATCATTTACGATTTGAACCACTCCATATCCGGTGTATTCATCCATTGCTTCTCACCTTCCATTCTTGCTTTGACTTTGAATTTCTTTTGAGTTGAGCCAAACAATAAAATTCCACAAAAAGTACCAAACACTCTATTCACCCCCCTCTAGAGTGTTTTTCGGACCTAACAATATGTATATATATGTGTGTATATATATACATATATACATATGTATATATATATGTATATATGTATACATATATATATATATATATATGTATATATATATATGTATATATGTATGTATACATATATGTCTTAGAACCTCTTTGTCTCGTATGCATTTATTGTTGCAATAGTTTCCCGTTATGTTCCTATTTATCATTGAGCCACAACAGCCTGTTACTCGCCTAGCACAGGCGAAACTGTAGTTGGGATTTTATTCTGGTGTGTTGGGTGCAGCAATTGTCCCGTGACGCATAACCTGTGTGGGCCAAGTCACAGTCGAATGCCATGGGCGCTTGTGTGTGTTGAATGCACTATAAGGCTAAGGTATGCACATCTTCTATCACCAATTGGTTTTGGGAGAGTTGGTAGCGCATGAGGTCCTACAAGTGGTATCAAAGCCAAGGTCACGGGTTTGATTCCCAGCAGGAGCAATTTTTGAGGGGGAGATTGTTGGGTGCAGCAATTGTCCCGTGGCGCATAGGCCGTATGGGCCAAGTCATAGTCAAATGCCATGGACGCTTGTGTGTGTTGAATGCACTCTAAGGCTAAGGTATGCGCATCTCCTATCACCAATTGCTTTTGGGAGAGTTGGTAGCGCCTGAGGTCCTACATGGTGTGTCGTTGTGTGAGGGTCATGCTTGGTGTTTCTAGCGGGCAGACATATTAGAGCTCATGGAGTCTCAATTGGGAGAGCAGGCTTCCCATTTACAGCTGCGATTAATATCTACTATTCACATGTTTTGGCAATCATGTGTGTTCGGGCTTCCCACTGCCTAAAATCTATTGTTCACACTATGCTTATTCTTTTACCGAAAGGGGCCTCCCAGCATTCTTTCAGTGACTATCCGCCTATAGCATTATCAACATTTATGAGCAAGGTTCAGATTCGCATTCTTGCGACGAGATTAAGTGGTGTTCTTCCGCGAGTTATATCTCCTGAGTAGGCTGGCTTTCAGAAGGGCCGATGCATTGCCGAACAGGTGCTATTGAGCAATGAGTTGGTACATTGGTTTGACAGAGGTAATCGTTCTGCTCATGCCATTATAAAATTGGACATGGCTAAGATTTTCGACCGTGTCAGTTGACAGTTCTTACGCTCTGTACTGCAGCGGTTTGGTTTCTCTGACCTCTTTATCGCTCTTGTTCTTAACCATCTAGGCAGCACTTATTCCTCCATTCTGGTGAATAGGGTTCCAAGTGGATTCTTCAGACCCACCCGAGGGGTCAAGCAGGGTGATCCTTTGTCTCTTCCACTTTTTATTTTGGCAGCCGAGGGCTTCAGTTGGGGCCTGAATAATCTAGTGACTCGTGGTCTTCTATCCACACTCTCTCTTAGACGGATATCTTTTACTATCTCTTATTTATCCTATGCAGATGATTTATTGGTATTCTTGGATGCTAATCGTCGAAATCTTCAGCGGTTTAAGCATTTTTTAACTTTGTATGAGTAGGTTTCTGGACAGGAAGTAAATTGGCATAAGAGTAGTGTGGCTTTCTATTCTCGAGTATCCATCGCTCAACAACGTGATATGCTTGCTCTCTCGGAAATGAGGTAGACTAATGCTAATGAAGTATTTGGGGTCTTATCTGCATAAGGGGATTACACGTACTATACATTGTATGGATCTTCTCCAGCATATTGATTCCAGGTTAGGCAGCTGCTTGCAGAAACTATTCGGGGCCGCGGGTCGCCTAGTTCTTGTTCGCTCAGTTCTCTCTTCTATGCCTATTAACGTGATGGCAGGTACCCGTCTACCACGAGGAGCGATCAGGCTTATAGAGGCCCGTTTTGCTCGATTTTTTTGGAGTGTTGGCCGATATCATTGGGTTTCTTGGGCCCACCTCTGTTATCCTACACAGGAAGACGGCCTCAGCGTCAAGGACTTGGGGGCTATTAAGGTCGCATTCGCATTCACGCTTTGGACCATGTATCATAGCAGTAACACTTTGTGGGGCCGGTATATGCGCCCTTAATACAGTGGCAAGGGAGACTATCGCCCCTGACTTTATGACTCGGCAGGTTGGAGGCGTATTTGCGAGATCCAATCCTTTTGTTTGGCCCACACAGATATAAAGGATAGTCATCCGACTTGGCTCACCCCCTCTGGTGAGTTTACTTTACGATATGCCTATGACATTGCACGACCCTCTCAGGCTACATTTCTCTCTCTTACCTTTATATGAAGTAAAACTCAGCTGCCTGCTATTCAGCTTTTCCTTTGGAAGCTATGTCATGGTGCCCTTCCGCTTCTGGATAATCTTGTGTGCTTTTTAGTGGTTCTCCCCTCACGCTGCCTTTTTGGAAGGTGGCCTCTACCTCCGTTGCACATCTATTTTCCTATTGTCCAGAGGTACGCCTGCTCTGGAGCTAATTTGGTGCTTTGTTAGACGTTACAATGCCTTCATGCAGGAGTTGGAGATCTTGCTTGTTGATGTTTTGGGCTGGAGCCCTGTTTATTTTTAGGCGAGATTCAGCTGGTATATCCTAGTGTGCTCCTGTGGAATATTCGGAAGATGTATGCTGCTATTGTTTTTGGCGATTGTACATAGTCGTTGCGACTTGTCATTGGTTCTGTATGTCATGATCTTTTCATGTGAGCTAAATCCACGTCTAGACGCAAAATGTCAACTAACATTACAACTCTCATTCAGGCTGGTCTTTCTCCCCCTTTGCACTCTAATCGGATTTGGCTTGTTTGTTGGCTCCCCCTCCCCCGGTTGGCTTGTTGAAGCTCAAAACGGATGCTGCCATTAGACGTCATGCAGACAGTGAAGGTGCCATCTTACGTGACTCGACAGGTTCTTTTGTGCACAAGATATCTTTCCTATTGCGCCTCGACTTTCCCCTTCGAGTCAAGGTTCAGGCAGTATACATGTCACTCATTTATTATCTCTTCAGCTATTACCATTTGATCGTTGAGGTTGATTGTTCGGAGTTGATTCAGGTCTTTGCTTCGTCAGCTACATACTTGGCCCTTGATCTGCATCGACTACGAATATTATTGGATGTTTTGCATCTGCACTTAACCCGCACGCCGCGGGAGACCAATCAACCAGCCTATTTATTAGCACAGTCGGCTCTTACCACTCAGTCATTTAGTTCATATCCCACTCCCTCCTTACTCCCTTCATATATTCGAGGTTATGTTCTTACTTATGTATCTTTAGCTTCTTTTCGGCATCCTAGCTCTGATATGTACCACGATGCACCTCCACCTTGAGTGAGGGATTATATTTATTATAATACTTGGGTTGTGGCTCTTTGATCGTGTGTGTGTGTGTGTCTATATATATTAAGTTATTTGAATTAGAAAATTTCCTAATGGGTGTAGGTGACTTAGATAGAATTAATCTTTTAGAATTTGGTCTATATCCATCTCTCCTATTCCACATTTCCTATTCTCATCCAACTACTGTAAATTTTATCCTATACTTGGTATTTTTCTTCTCCTTTTATGTGTTTTTCTATTATTATTATTATTATTATTATTATTATTATTATTATTATTCCCTTTTTCCTTTGAAAACCGTGTCATAACAGTATGACTGATCGGAAAAGTCTTCTGCGTAACATGTATAGCATGTCAGCGTAATAAGGTTGTACAACATATTAACCAAATAAAGACGTATATATAACGTGACACAAGTTATAACATATATTCATAAAAATTAATAATGTAAAATTCAGAGTTGTATAATGTATTTACGTGATTTCGTTTGGTTTCTGAATCAGATGGAGTCATAATACTAATACAATTCAGTGCTTACATATGATTTCTACTTGAGTGGTTTGCCTTCTAACTGAAGAAATTTTCAACAGGGTTGACTTGAGGGCCTATGAAATGGTGAAGTGTAGCATGGGGGGACGGTTTCGGTCTCAAGACTCGAGACACATGAAGAGAGAGAGAGAGGTGGTTACTTTTGGCATCTTTAGTGATTTGGACTGGAAATTATATATCACTTTGACTTGGGTTTTGGCTCTTTATGTTGTTTTCAACCATCCTAAATCTGGGGAATTAAACTGACTAAACGTAAAATTTAGTAGTATTTGAACTTTCAAAGTCAAATTCTTACGGCAATTAAGTAGTCTTTTGCTCATTGACGGGGAAAACTCATTACGCATCAGTTTTTCTTTAAAAAGGAAACGGTCTTAGCATTCTTTAATTCTTAAGGGAATTTTTTTAAAAAAATTTGACTGATCCAAAATAGCACAATTTTGAACATTATTTTGACAATATTTTTGATGTGAACTAATAAAAATGAGAATAAGTAGAAAATCATATAAATAAATGTACGTGAATCAATGTTCTAAACATACCATTCTTTTTATATTAGTTCATCTCCTAATTGTACGCTACAAAACTCTTCTCCTTCTTTCAGAAAATACCCATTCCCGCAAAGGATAGATATTAAGCGATGTGGATGTATGAGATATAAATATTGGGATCAGAATAATTACGATGCTTATAAAACTAGGATAACTTGTTGCTCTATAGTTGTTGTAACACTTAAAATTCCATGCAGTGCTTACACAAAAGACGGTGTAGGTGTAATAGAACTAGTTCGAATTTAGAGCATCGTTTCAGACACGTTGTCATTTGATGATTGCGACGCCGCGAAGACGTTGTCAAGAAAAATGTAAAGAGATAAATAGAAACGTTAAAGTTCAGAAATACTCTTTTTGGGTGCGTTACACTTAAAACTAAAAATACATCATAATTGAACATATTACAAAATTAAGTTGTATATATTTAAAACAGAAGATGCAAAATCTACATGCTATGAAACTTGATAATTGGACTATCTATCAAGATAGATTGTTGTTGGAAAAAAATGTCTTCAAGGTGGACTACTTTGAGAAAACATTCCAAAAATGTTCTTACTGAAATCTTTCTACTAATGCAGCTCTTTGTTGACTAGAAAGCATTTTGGTGTAACGTTACACTATTGACATAAAAAAAAAAGACAATTCGTCGAAATCAATATGCAATAAATACTTTATGCTCAAAAAATATTCATTGGAGGGTAGATGCTTCCTCTAAAGTTGGTGTGTTCTTAAGGAAGTACTTAGTCATTTAGATTCCTATATTCCAACATTTCGATGAGTAATCAACTGTTATAAATGATGGATACACGTATAATAATAAAAGTCCTCCATACTATGCGTTGGTTTTGTTATGCTATTATGCTGTAATGGAATGAAACTGAAACACAACTTTTTTGGTAACTGAATGAGACGAGAACAGAATTTCATTGGTAATCGAATGAGATATGTGTTGGAATATGAAATGTTTTGATGATGTTAAAAGATGTTTTGAATGGGGTAAAATGGAATTTCACACTTTCAGTTTGAATCAAAATGAGAAAAACACATTGTGAAACGTCAATCTCTCACATGGATCGATTGATGTGTACATCAGCCCCTCAGGAAGGGACATGGATCGATCCATGTGAAGATTGTGCAAGTTTAGAACTCTCGGTCCATCGTCGATCTCTCAGCCAGGGGGACATCGATCGATCAACGTCACGTGAGTCTCTCAGGAAGACACGTCGATCGATCGACGTAAAGTAGTGTTAAAACCAGAATGTTTCTGGAAGACATCGATCTCTCAGTCAGGAGACATCAATCGATCGATGTACATCATTCTCTCAAAAGAGGGACATCGATCGATCGATGTGCTGCAGTTTCAAAAACTGCAGACTTTCTGGAGGACGTCGATCTCTCAGCACTGGCACGTGGATCGATCGACGTCCCAGAATTCAAAATTTTTTGAACGTTGGAACAAAATCCAAGGGAGATTTATGATGTTTTCTCTCTCCAATCTTGCTCAAATTTTTTGTGGACTTTACTCCAACATACTACATGCTTCCTTGACTATTCTATCCATGTGTAAGATTCTCTAGGGTGACTATTCAAGATCAAATCACTCCATAAGGTGGCTAAAGGCTATTTTCATTTTTTCAAGACTTGGAGGTTGAATTGAAGACATGGTGAAGGCTCCAAAATGTGGTGAACATCATCTATAAATGGAAGAAGCTTGGATTAGGCAAATACACACTTTCACCATCATCAAGCTTCATTATTCATTGTAGTATACTTCTCTCATATTTGTAAAAGTGCTTAAAGCTTGTTAAGCCTTTCTTTGTTCTTCATTATTGTATATTGAGAGATAGAGAGTATAACACAAGAGGAAACATAAATATTTGATCTCTTGCTTGTGTTTAGACTAGTGAGAAAGTGTGAACCACACTATTTCCTTCAACCTACTGTGAGAATGTTCTTGAGGGAACTTTGTTGAAGTTGTGAGGTAGCAAGAAGTTGTTCTTGCTTATAGCTGTAGTTGCTGTAGTTGCACAAGTGTATTTTGTGCAAGAAGTTGATGATGTTGTTGCTTTACACTAAGGTGTTAGTGTAAGTGTTCCTGTGGTTGTTCTTATTATCTCTAATAAGAAGAGTAGTTGTTGAAAATCCACTTTGGCAACAAAGTGGTAGTGGAGTAGAATCATTTACGATTCGAACCACTCTATATCCGGTGTACTCATTCATTATTTCTCATCTCCCATTCTTGCTTTGATTTTGAATTTCATTTGAGTTGAGCCAAACAAGAAAATTCCGCAAAAGTGTCAAACGTTCTATTCACCCCCCTCTAGAGTGTGTTTCGGACCTAACGATCTGTTTGAGAAAAGAATTCTAACAATATTTGAGAAAAGTCCAAAAGGTAAAAACATGTTATGTTATGGGTGTTCCCGTATAGAAAATATTGGAGATGTATCTACATAATAGAGAAGCATTAGGTAAAAGAATAAATTTAATGATGACCACAAGTATCTTTGGTTCACTAGGAGAAAATAATGACGCAATTTGTTCGAGGAAAAACTTACTCATATACTGCAGATTTTAGCTATTTAGGGTGAGACTATTGGCAACATATGTTTTTTATATTTTCACTATTTTTATACTGTAAGACAAATATGGACAATGATGGAAATATAAAAAAAAAGGTAGGACCAGCAGCCCCTCCCAGCTGTTTATTGCCATGCCAAAATACTCTAAGCGACTAAGATAGGTGTGTGTATACTGTCAAAATTATCCATTGTTATCCCATAGGTTCTATATATATATATATATATATATATATATATATATATATATATATATATATATATATATATATATATATATATATATATATATATATATATATATATATATATATTATTAAACATATGTTTGCTTTTTAGAAAAGTTGTAGTGATTATCAACCAAAAATTCAATAGTAACAATAGGTATCATAGTATCAGTGACATGTCCCATTGCATTATCAAATTTTGCTGTCATGTCACCTTCACATCACTTTGTTCACAAATTAAATGATTTTTTTATAACAATATAAACTAAATTGTTGGCCATTCATGCTATCATAATTTAAATTTTCAGTCATAATAGTTCCGGATTATGTAAATTTAATAAGGTTGTAACCGTAAAGATAAGCACCTGAAAATTGTTGGCAATTCATATTATCTTTATTTATATTAGATCATCCACTCACAATGATAAATTATAAAATGATGGGTTTTACGTATTTAGTAATAAGTGATAGAAATACTTTAATAACTTGTATTGTTTTTACTTTCTTCTTACAGTACCCTAAACGTTATTATCACATCATTTATTTCGGTTTTATAAAAAAACATGCTAATAATTCCTTTGACAAGCTATTAGGATACCAATATTTTTAAAATTAGATGGTATCTGAAAATAAAAAGAAATTTGATCATGACGATCAAGAGAGAGACAAAAGTTTACGAGGTGAATACATAAGAGTGCCACGTCATAAGTCTGGATTTTTACTATAAAAAAATGACGTGTGATCTAACAATACGTGATAAAAAAAATAAAACTGAATAAAAGATTCTTATAAAAGACTTGAAACTGGTACATATAGAGATGTGGTATCACTAGAATCAAAATCTCTATCTCGTTCTCTCTCAGTCTCTCAAAATCTCTATCTCGCTCTCTCTAAGACTCTAACGACAGCAAAAGCTGTCGTGGGATATACTGAAATATAATATGTATGATTGTTGTTGTATAAAAGACTTGAAAGCAGTAACTTTAAAATAAAATAAAAAAGCACAACAGTGACTTTTCAAAAAAGAAAAAAATAAATCACAACAGTGAGGAGGGCAGCCCATCGGACGCACATGCGGTGTTCCTTAGCGAAGCGTTTCGAAAGATGGAAGATTTGACTTTTGTTATGAGCTTATACTTAGAAACGGCATTTTCTCCAATAAAATAATCCCACGTGTCTTTTGACAGGCGGATTCTTTCTTCCCTTTTCTTTTTAATCGTTTTCCCGTCTCATCCACCAAAAAAAAAAAATTTAGTTAAAGCTCCAATTACCCCAACCCCCTCCCCCCACCTCCCGTTAAATCACTGACAGCGTCACTTATTACAAGCACACACAATTCTCAAAGCAAGTTAGATAAACAAGGTACAAGAAATGGTATAGAAAAAATTCACTTTATCTCAGTTTGGCATCAAGCAAGAATTGCTGCTTGCAGTGGTGAGGATGATGATGAAGAAAACCAAGGGTTAGAAGAAAGATTTCTCCAACACCAAAAAAAAAACACATAGTCACACACTGACATTGTTGTGTCACTTGGTATTCACTGCTTACTATATATATATACAATCCCCCCCCCCCCTCCCCTTCCTTCTTGGCTACTTGAATTATACTTCCAATCTTTTGATCTGTTTTTGGTCATCCTTACAAAATACATTGTGGGGTTTGAAGCTTCGAGTAAATCTTATGGTTTTCTCTTTGAAGATGGCGGAATACTGAGGTACATGCATGTGATGGTGTGTCTGTTAATCAGCTCCCTTTTTCTTCATATTTCCATAATACTCAACCCCCCCTTTTTCTCCTTACAAGAAATTTTCTGAATCTTTTAAAAAAGGAAACCCCTTATTTTGAATATGTTATATATGCATAATCTCGCCCATTTTTTCCTTTCTTTCCTTTGAAAAGATTGTAGATTTATTTTCCTTCTCTTGGTATGATATGTTTCTGGGATTTTCCATTTTGTGCACTATTTTTGCGGAGATGTTTTCAAATTTATAATTAACGACGCTAGTTTTGTTGTTTCCATGTATATGTATATGTAGGTCTGGATAATCAAAGTACAAAAAGCTGAAGAAATTTCTGTGGAAAACCAAAAAGAAAAAGATGTTTGGGGATTGCCAAGTTCTCTCAACCCTAGGGGGAAACAACGCTGTCTCTTCAGATTCCTTCTACTCTTCTTCACCTATCCACAACCCTAACTTCTCCTTCATGTCCAACTTGCCTTTCTCTATTTTCCCTCCACTCATTCCCGTAAGTCTTTTCTCTTTTATCCCTTTGGAAAAAAAATATGTAAATACATATCTATCTCTTTCTATGTATATTTAAACTTACTAGTAAATTTTATTTATTTTTCTGGTTGGGGTTTAGAAGGATGAAAATGGGATGATCACAAAAAGCAAGGAGGAGATGGAGAGTGGTTCCGGCAGCGAACAGGTGGTGGAAGGCGCCTCCGGCAACGAGCAAGAGGCGGAGGAGCAGCTGCAGCAACATGGTCCTCCGACTAAGAAGAAACGTTATCACCGCCACACCGCTCGCCAGATCCAGGAAATGGAAGCGTATGATGTTTTTCATATTCCTTGATAATCTCTATAAATATTACCTTGTTAATATAATGTCTTTATTTATCTGTTTGAATAAGTAGGATATATAAGTGTAATATTAAAAAAATCAATAAGAAATAAATTTCTAGAGTTAAAGATTTTATCCTAAGCGTTTACAACTTATTAAATACTGGTATAAAATAGTAATGCTCGCCATGTTTGCTGTATTTAATGCTTTAATTTGGTAGTTAATACAGAAAAGAAAAGATTTAATTGTGTGGAATTAATTTTTGCGAAACATGCAAAATGTAATTTAATGCTACAATTATATGCAGGTTGTTCAAGGAGTGTCCACATCCAGATGATAAACAAAGGCTAAAACTAAGCCAAGAATTAGGCCTCAAACCTCGACAGGTGAAGTTTTGGTTCCAAAACAGGCGTACGCAAATGAAGGTGGGTATCCTGTAAGCCTTTCTATATCAAATAACGAATGCTTATGTTTTATAATGAGTGCATTGCACTATGAATACATTTGTTTTGGGAACATTAAAAAAATATTAGTAAAAACATATTCTTCCCACCACCATTTTTGTTGTAGCAATTTGTTTGTGAGATTGAGGTCACGAGTTAGAGCCGCAACAACAACTTCTTGCACAAATAGTAGGTAAGATTGCATACGTAAGATCGCAAAGCGATCTTTCCTCATATCTTGTGCAAACGGTAGAGCTTAGTGCACCAGAAACACCATTTATTTAGAATTTTAGTATGAGTTGATCAAGGTGTTAGTCGGGGATTAAGTCGTGAAGAACAGCTGATTTGTGGTGATTGCTTACACATGTAAATTATGCTATTTTTGTTAATTTAGAAAATATGATTTTGCATCACTATATTCGAAGTTTTCACCTTCCTCATTTTTTTAAAAAAAATAGAAACGGTTTTATCTCACCCACATCGCCTTGTATTCAATTGACTCGTGTTTTATTAATCTTTTCTTAATTATTTTAAAAGATATTTACCAATTCTATGAGCTAATTCGAAAAAAAGTATGCCCTAACAACAGCAAAATTATCAGTAAAATATTAAAAAGGTGAGTCAGTCAACCAATACTTTTTGTGTCACTTTTAGAGGTAGTAAAAGTTGTTCAAGGTATTCCTATTAAATCTTTTCACCCATCGTTCTGGTAGGATCATTTTCGACTTTAATGCAGATCAATAAAGAATGAGAAACCCTCTAACCAATGCGTGTCCCTTTTTATTATCCTTTTTCTTACGGGTACTTTTCCAGCTGTCAAATAAGAATAATCTTACCCTATTTCCAAAGAAGACGTACGTTTTTCCATTGCATAAGTCAAAATATGTAAGCGCAAAAACAGGAAGTTAGCGCTTTGGTTTACATGAAAAGGCAGCAGCTCATTTACTTGAGGTTGCTTTCAAGGTCTGCAAAACACCAGGCAACTCTAATAAAGGTTTAACCCCAAACAGTAAGGGTCTGTCATCTTCGGTCTTTTATAAGATGTGTAATGATGTAAATTAGGTTTCTAAGGCCCAGTAGTATAAGTTTGTCATAGCACAGGCGGTCCTACAGAGTGTGTAGAGATGTAAATCAGGTTCCTAAGGTCCACCAGTAGAAGTTTGTCATAGCACAGGGATAGCACAAGGAGCCTATTGGCACCGAAGGAACAACCAACAGGCTGGCCTGTCAGCCTATCAGGTCATTCCACGGGCCAATAGTGTTCTCACACTGTGCAACTACCCTGGAGGGGATTCGGTAAGGTTTGAACCCTGACATTTCTTTCGAAACTCCCTACCTGGAATCATTGAGATATGTTTTGAGGAGACCATAAATAGCCAATTATGGTCAGGCAACTCTATTAAATATACGCACTGGTTTGCACAGTCAACCACTTTTTACTTTAACATGAAGCCTCCCACGAACGAACACGACTTTAATGCATGGATTTTTAGGGTTTTTAATGCAATAGTATTTGATGATTAATCAGATACTACATTTATGAAACAAACATTTACTATTAGTAAGTGTCATTCTTGTAATTGACTTGCTGTTAATGGTGGTTGTGTGCTTGATTTTATTAACGTTGTAGGCACAACATGACCGAGCCGATAATGTTGTACTTAGAGCAGAAAATGAGAATCTTAAGAATGAGAATTATCGTCTGCAAGCTGCTCTTCGGAACATCATTTGCCCTAATTGTGGTAGTCCTCCAATGCTTGGTGAGATGGGTTTTGATGAACAAGAGCTTCGCCTCGAAAATGCACGTCTCAGAGAAGAGGTAATATTGGATACGTATAGTACTTAAAACACTGCATCCATTCAGACCAAGGTAGCTGAAAAAACTCTAGGACGATATAGCCGACCCAATGTAGTGCAAGTAACATATGATGTTTTGATTTGATTTCTCTGGTCAATATATTAGTATTTTAAACAAAAATATATATATGATGTTATTTAAGTTTTTTGATACATGTGGCAATCTGATTCCCGTGTCAAGTTTGTTCACTGTATCATTATTGTCTCCAGTAAATTCGTCATGTTTAAATACAGGGTAAGGAAATATTAATAAATGTTAATTTTTTTATATATAATAACGCCTTGCTGCACGGTTTTTGATACAGTTTGGCATGTGTTCACACAGTTTCATCCATGAAATACAAATTTGCCTTTATTTGGCTTACATCTTGAGGGTAGTACGTTTTGCTATTAGAAAGTCCATCGAAATAGTAAAATTTAAAGCTTAATTGGGCCTTTCATGTTACATTTTCCACAGTTTCTTAATATTGATATTTCCTCCATCCTAAAAAATAATATAATAGTAGACTTTGTTGTTTAGTTTATTTTGAACTTTTTAAGTCAGTTGTAACAATATTTTTGTTTGAGGAGAGTATTGTCTTTCACCAGCTAGGATTTTTCTGGTTGTTCTTTACATGACTTTGTGTCATATTTCATTAGAATTCTATTCTTAAAATTTAATGATTGTATGATAACTTGGTAATGAAAAAAAGAGTTGTTTAAGTTAAGTGTGATTGTCTATCACCCTCCGTAGATCCTAATGATATTCTCATGAGTTAATACATGTGGAATCTTGTGCAGTTTCAACGTGTGTGCATGATGGTTACTGAATACAGCGGGAGGCCATTACAAGCAATCGGGCCAACTACTTCCCTTCTGCCTCCTTCACTTGATTTAGATGTGTCAATTTTCCCAAGAAAATTTGGAACCCCTTTGCCTGATTGCTCTGACATAATCAATGTGCCATTTATTCCTGAGACTTCCAATTTCGCTGGCGGAGTTGTAATCTTGGAAGGTGAAAAATCTCTTGCCATGGAGCTGGCTATTACCGCGCTAGATGAACTTGTAAGGATGTGTCGAATGGGCAAGCCCCTTTGGACAAGTAGTAATGATGGAAAGGAAGTACTCAATATGGAAGAATACACTAAGCTGTTTCCATGGCCAGTGGAGCAAAAGCCAACTTTACGCAATTTCAGGACTGAAGCCACGCGCCATAGCGCATTGGTTATAATGAATAGCAGCACTCTGATTGAAGCATTTACTGATGCTGTAAGCTTCTGATCTTTCCTACTGTTCGACACATTGATGGTTTCGATTATGTTATGAATAAAATGTGTATTATGTTGTCTGTTGATGTTTAGTTGACATGTATCTTCGATTTTTTCTCAGAATAAATGGACGGAATTGTTCCCTTGCATTGTGTCAAGGGCTAAAACACTTCAAGTGGTTAACTCAGATGTTGGTGGACATGCCAATGGTTCTCTTCATTTGGTAAGTCTTCAATTGCTGCTCCTAATTCAGAGGATTCTTGAACATCAAAAGAAGCCGTTTCTTTGTGTTCTACAATCTTTGGTTTCTTGCCAGATGTATGCAGAACAGCAAGTGGTGTCTCCTCTAGTGCCATCACGAGAGGCTCATTTTCTTCGATTCTTTCATCACATTGCGGAGGAGAACATTTGGGCCGTTGTTGATTTTCCAGTTGATGGTTTTCAGAATTGCTATTCTCCATCATTTCCTTATTACAAGAGAAGGCCCTCTGGCTGCATTATAAAAGACATGCCCAATGGATACTCTGAGGTCAGAATAATGTGCCAATGTCTACCTTGTATAAATTTGTCTCTTCAAGAGACATGGTGATACTATATTACGCGGTTGAGCATACAAAAGTCTTAACTAACACATTTGTGTTTCATGAGTGTTGCAGGTCACCTGGGTTGAACATGTGGAAGTGGAGGAAAATCGAGTCCATCAGATATTCGATCAGTTTGTAGCAAGTGGTTGCGCCTTTGGAGCACCGCGTTGGTTGGCTGTTCTTCAGAGACAGTGTGAGAGGTTTGCAAGCCTAATGGCCAGAAACATATCTAATGTAGGAGGTATATGTCCTGTTCTTTATCAGAAACATATCTGCTTATACGTATTTTAAGTGTTATGGCTTATGCTTACGATGTTTCTTGGTAATTTTATCAACATCTATGCAGTTATACCTACGCATGAGGCTAGAACAAATCTGATGAATTTGGCTCAAAGAATGATCAGAAGTTTTTCTCTAAACATGAGCACTTCCTGCGGGCAGTCATGGACCGCCCTTTCTGATTCTGCAGAGGACACTGTTCGAATTACCACAAGGAAAGTTACAGAATCAGGTGAACCAAATGGCTTGATTCTTACTGCTGTCTCTACTTCATGGTTGCCTTTTAATCACCATGAGGTTTTCGATCTCTTGAGAGATGAACGCCGCAGATCACAGGTGATCATTTCAATCCTTCCTTACCAACTCCTTGCAAACTTTTTGTCTCATTTATATGAATTGTGCCATTATGCTAATAATAGCCCACACATAATCTACAGCTTGATATTCTCTCAAATGGGAATTCTCTACATGAGGTCGCCCATATCGCAAATGGTTCTCATCCAGGGAATTGCATCTCTCTTCTTCGAATCAATGTAAGTAGTAAATTTAATTCCCTAAGAGGTCACTAGTTCGATTCCACGTACATGCACAGTGTAGATATTTCACTGCTGCTAGGCCAAAGGCTTGGTTTACGCGGGACACCTTATGTGGATCACTGCGTAAGTCTTTACCCAATGTTAGAGGCCGATGGGTTCCTGATTTGCATCCTCCACAATGCTCCTTGGAGCTAGGGCGGTGGGAGCCTTCAGAGCCAGGGAATAACCTTTTGCTCAAAGTAAATTTAATCTTAGATTGTGTGATATATGAACTCCCACTGAACATGACTTTCAAGTAGTTGAATTAATGATTGAATAAACAATTGGTTACAATTATCATGTAGGTGGCAAGCAACTCATCACATGGAGTAGAGTTGATGCTGCAAGAGAGCTGCACTGATGAATCTGGTAGTCTAGTTGTGTACACAACAGTAGATGTGGATGCCATTCAGCTAGCAATGAGTGGTGAGGATCTGTCATGCATTCCTCTGCTCCCGTTGGGATTTGTCATCCAGCCTGTGCCACATGCCAACCAGTATAACACCTCTAGCATTCCTAATGACATCCAAAATCCACACCCCAGTGAAAATGGCGGCGCGCCGAGGGAATCAGGATGTTTACTCACTGTTGGTGTACAAGTCCTTGCTAGCACAATCACATCTGCAAAGCTCAATCTTTCAAGTGTTACAGCAGTCAACAATCATCTATGCAGCACTGTCCAGCAAATCGGCGCAGTGTTGAGCGACGCCAGAAGCATTCTAACCAACAATGATGCCATGATCCCTGCCTCACCACCCGTGCCACATGCACCATCACTGCAAGACGATCAAATCCTTGCCCCTTAGGACGCGGTCCTAAACAGCCCTCTCATTTTCCAACTTGTCGGTATTTAATTAAATCACGGGTTTTTCTTGAGTCCCATTCATAAGACATTCCATTGGACATGTGGCATGTGGCAGATGGGACTAAAGAAAAACCCGTGATTGGTGCTATGTGCACTATATTTATTAGGAATATTCACTATTTAATTATTAGTGTCTAGAAGTCCGACAGTGACATCCCTCTATGTTGCACTGGAATTTGATATGATGAACAAAACAGGTAATCTGTTGGGGAAATGTAATAAGTAGATTTGTCAGAATCTTGCAGGCCCTTCTGATGTGATGTACAGAAGGGACAGGTGAAATTAAGTGAGGTAGTTGTTAGGTAAGAGTAAATTCCTGGTCAGTGTGATGAGTGGTAAGCTGATGCATTGTACTAGGGAAGTCAAGAGCGCACCAGATAATATCCTAGCTGTCTTGTGGGGTCCACTATGTTGACTGGAAGTGTGGGCCTTACCTGGCCAGCAAGGGTGGTGGTTCGGGCATTGACTTCTTGTTTTTGTTGACCCTTGTGGTAACTTGTCCATTTCATCTAAAGTCTCTTTGAGACTTTTCAATTGATTCGGTTTGTTATTTTTCTTATGACTGTATATTATGTTTATTTATTTTATTTGAATTTAGAACAGAGATATCAAACAGTATAGTAAGGTACCTAAGGAATTGAACTCTATAATTATAATTGAACGGGATCGAATCTTCTTCCGTTTCTTTATTATTGTTTACTGTGAATTGAATGAATAAAATAGATCAACTTACAAAAAAGATGCACGAATTCAAATACCATGCATAAAAGAAAATTGAATTGAGACTTTTAGTTAGTAGAAATCATCAAGAAATACTATCTACGATTCCGATTCAGGGTATATTCGAATTTTCGAAAATATATTCTTTTACATTTGTTGATAATAGCAAAAAATATCGGATGCATGATTTTATTGCAATTTTTTGAATGGTTTGAGGATCTAATTCTCATGTAACTCACGACTGAATAAAATAAAGTTTCTTCTGTTACATCGTTAGCTTTCTCAAATCTACATATCTTGCTTTTATTTATCGACAACATTTTCCGTTTCGTCAGTCTTGCGGGGAGCTCTACGAATTCAAAGTAGTTGTTTGAACACCGAGTTACATTTACGTACTATTAGTGCAAACTGCCAGTGGCATACATTGGATTTTTAGTTTTAGCTGCAATCATTGATAGAAGACATCATGATTTTTCCGTTAGACCATGTCTAGGAAAGAGGGGTGTAGGTAAGAGAAAGAAAAAGAAAGATAGTCTATGGGTAGCCTCTTGGAATGTATGAACCTTAAGTGGTAAACTATTGGATGTTGTAGATACACTTAAGAGGCGTAAGATAGATGTAGCATGCCTCCAAGAGACTAGGTGGAAAGGGAATAAAAGTAAAGAGTGTAATGGGTATAAGTTGTTGTATTCGGGATCAGATAGGACCAAGAATGGGTAGGATTTCTAGTAAAGTTAGAATTACACATGAACGTGATTGATGTGATTAGATATAATGATAGAATTATGGTGTTGAAGTTAGTACTAAACTAAGAGGTAGTGGCAGTGATTTGCACCTACGCACCCCAAGTGGGACTGGAGAACAGAAGAAGAAAGTGTTTTGAATTGCTTAGATATAGTGTTAAAGTCAATACACAGGGAGGAACGAATTTGTATTGGAGGAGATTTTAATGGACACATTAGAAAGGATAACAATGGTTTTCAGTCGGCACATGGCAGGTTTGGTTATGGAGATAGAAACGAACATGGGTAGAGATCTGCTAGACCTAGCAGTGGCCCATGACCTAGTCATTGTAAACTTGTTTTTTAAGAAAAAAGAATCGCATTTGATCACTTTTATCAGCGGAGGACGTTACACGCAGATCGACTATTTTCTGATAAGGCGCGAAGACCGATGGTTGTGGAGGGACTGCAAGGTTATACCATGGGAGACAGCAGTGACACAACACTGTTTATTAATGGTAGTTATAGCATTGAGCCAAAAGCTGAATAAGGGGGTTGGAAAATTCCCACCCAGGATTCGATGGGAAAGTTTGAAAGACGAAAAAATTAATATATTTAGAGACAAGATCATTTCCGCGAAACTAGATTATCTGGGTCATGGCACAAATTAGATGTGGGAGTCTATATCGACTATTATTACTCACGCGGCGAGAGAAACTCTTGGGGTAACAACAGGAAAGACGTTCGTACATAAAGAGACGTGGTGGTGGAACAAGGATGTGCAACAAAAAATAAAAGACAAACAAAGGATTTTTAGAGAGATGTTAAGTTACACAAATGGGAAAGAGAAAGTAAGATTGAAGGAGAACTACAAAATCGTCAGGAAGGAGCCGAAGAAGGCAATGACAGAGGCAAAGACTGCAACTTATAAAAGGATGTATGAAATATTAGAAACAAAAAGGAGAGAGCATGATATGTTCAAGATGGTCAAAGCTAGGGACCGAAAGAGGCAGGACCTAGGAGGCGGAAAATTTATAAAAGGAGAAAATGGACATGTGTTAGTCAAAGCACAAGACATCAAATGGAAATGACAAACATACTTTCACAATCTTTTCAACGGTGGCAGTGCCGACTACGAAGAACGAGAAAACATCACTAACCAACAACGAAAACATAATACTCCGACTGTCGGAGCATCACACAAGGAGAGGTGATGAGAGCACTGAAGAAGATGGGAAGAGCTAAAACAGTTGGCCTAGATAACATATCCATTGAGGCGTGGAAGTATTTGGGAGAAGAAAGGGTCCAATGGCTAACTACTATGTTCAACCTTATTTACAAAACAGGAAAGATGCCAGATGAGTGGAGAAAGAGTGTCGTGGTCCCCTGTATAAGAATAAAGGAGATGCATAGTGTTGTGGGAAATACAGAGGAATTAAGTTTAAGGCATACCATGAAGTTATGGAAGAGAGTAATCGACACTAGAATTAATAGAGAAACTCAGGTTACGGTGAACCAATTTGGTTTTATGTCAGGAAGGTCAACTACGAAAGCAATACACATTCTCAGGAGATTGATGGAGAAGTATAGGGAGAAGAAGCGTGATCTACATATGGTTTTCATCGATCTTGAAAAAGCGTATGATAGTGTGCCACGTAGCCTGCTCTGGGATAGCTTGGGTGCAAGAGGGATTCCTATAAAGTATATAGACATAATTAGAGATATGTATGCTACGATGAAAACAACCGTTCGTACTCTTGTGGGGAATACAGACTTCTTTCGGGTGGAGGTAGACCTCCATCAAGAGTCTGCGTTGAGCCCATTTCTTTTTGTAGTTGTCCTTGATGAGTTGTCAAAGGCGATACAGGAGGCAGTTCTGTGGTGTATGATTTTTGCTGTCGATATTGTATTAGTCGGAGAGAGTAGACATACCCTGAGTATGAGATTAGAGCAGTGGAGAGGTGTTTTAAAGAGAAAAGGCTTAAGGATTAGCCATTCCAAGACTGAGTATCTGTACTGTGACTTCAGCGGCGTAGCCGACAGTGAGAATAGTCAGCTCACCATCGATGGTCAAGTGGTACTTACATTTAAGTAAGTTCAAGTACCTAGTATCATTTGTACAACAGAACGGGACATAGATAGTGATGTAGCACACCGAATTCAAGCAGACTGGTGTAGATGGAGGGCGGCCTCATGGGTGCTGTGTGACAAGAATTTCCTAACTAAATTAAAGGAAAAATTTTATAAGGCGGCAATGCGACCGGCAATGCTATATGGGACAGAGTGCTGGGCTATCATGAGGTCACAATTGCAGAAAGATGGAAGTGGCAGAGATGAGGATGTTGAGGTGGATCTTTGGGCATACAAGCCTAGACCGGATCAGAAACAAGATGTTTCGAGAAAGATTAGGGGTGACAAGTATAGCAGATAAGATAAAGGAGGAAAAAATGAAATGGTTTAGGCATGTCAAGCAGAGACAGACAACAACGTCGGTCAGAGCAATCAAAAGCCTCATTGTAGAGGGGAACAGGAGTAAAGGCAAGCACAAACTGACTTGGGATGAACAGATTAGACACGATCTACTAGATTTGCACCTCTCTGAGGACATGGTCCAGAATAGAAGTTCATGGAGACATAAGATTAAGGTTAACGAGGTATATGTCATATATAGGGGCACCTTAGAGTATATTTAGGGACGTAGATAGACGCAGACACTATCTACGCTTTAGGTTGACTTTGCACTTGTTTGTTTATGTTTTACCGTTGTTTTGCATTATATGTACATATACACGTTATGTGTATTTTAATATCGACAACCTCCTCTTTGTATTTTTTGAATTTCCTCACTAACACACTAGCACATCATATCTCGATTATTGTGTCATTTATGCAGGTACATATAGAGCCGAGGGTCTCACTGAAAGCAAACTCTCTACTCCTTGGGACAGAGGTATTGTTTGCTTGCCACTTATCCTCCCCAGACCCTAGCGATAGCTTTTGCTGTCGTTGGGATATATTAGGTACAAATGATGAATGATGATGAACATGTTTAAGAAACTATATTTCTCGTCAATAGGTATTTTGATTGATGGGATCAACATTATGATTATAACTACCATTACTAATGAATCATTAACATTATTACATATATATAGATAACGTATAGAACAACTTCATGAAATTACTATTTTTTCATCTAAGTTAAAGCTTTTTTTTCCCCCTTCCCACGTATAAAAAAAGCTATCTCAACTTAGTGTAACAACCAAACTTTCATCATCCGTCATCATCCATATACTAAAAGAATATCAAATAAGGTGTTAGTGAAGTGTTTATCACTCTTCTTTTACAAATAAAAACTATATTATAGATAAAAGCATTTTCTAGGTAAAATAAAA
Source organism: Eustoma russellianum (assembly GCA_036186865.1). Lineage (NCBI taxonomy): Eukaryota > Viridiplantae > Streptophyta > Magnoliopsida > Gentianales > Gentianaceae > Eustoma > Eustoma russellianum. The sequence goes on from AP025071.1 coordinate 7,077,961, forward strand.
AAATTTAAATTTTAAAAATGACGTTTTGAGCTTTTATAATGAAATTAGATGACACCTATAAGTCGATAAAAAGATTGATGTATAGAGTCTATGTCACACATATGAACTAGGGACATCTGTTTGACACGTCCATTTTGCTTTACTTTCTACCCATAAGAGAAATTACAATAATATTCTTTAGCTATAAACCGTGTCTTGTAATTAATAATCCACATTTATTTTTCAATTAATTACTCTTACTACGACACCAGGTTCAATTTGTCCTGGTGTTGCACGATTCCATTTAATTTTTTATAACAGTACGTCTTAGAATATTAAAATTTAGGTTTTATTCTTACACCATGTTTTCTCTATCTTTTGACATAGGAGTATTATTTGTCTCCCGCTCATCTTCTCTAGACTCTAGTGACATCTTTTGCTGTCGTTGAAATATACTGAGTATGATTGATTGATTGATTAATTGTTACACCATGTTACTGTGTACAAAAATACTCAAGAATTCGAAATCCGGGTTACATTCATATACACCGTCTTACAATGTACATGACACCGTAATCACGGTGATTGCCGAATCATCCTCTGTTACACATTTTCAAACGTGAAAGATTCATTATTACACACCGTGTCATGTTGTATATACCAATGTAGTATGATGTATGCCACACCGTGAACACGGTGTATCTGGCATCATAAGGCTTAATAAAAATATTAAATTACAAAACAATTAAATTACAAAACAAAGTTAAATGTATATATTAACATAAAAATAAATAACGAAATATATTACATTTGAACAAAAGCATATGTCAAATGAATCAATTTTTTTCTTGATTCACCTTTTTTTTTGGACAGAAAAGGGATCTTTTCATTTCAAACAGCAAAAATGATTACATCAGCTTAAGTTGAGCGAATTAACTATCAGAATTTACATTCGTGGCTACACTATTACTGAAGGCACCTCATGCTAATATTGCGAGCTTTTTCAAATATCATATGGACAGTAGTATGTATTGGTGGCCTCTCAATATCTTCCTCGTGTAACTCTTTGTTCCTCAAATTCCACACTGTATATACACCCCCTCTGAATAGATATATCCATTTATGTGGCAAGTTCACTACTTCAAAATCTTCTTTTCTTGTGACAAATTTGCTTAAGACCTGGGCCTAAAAAAATTTTACCTCATTGTAAATTTGGTCATTTTTTCTAAAAATAAGTATTTTTATTTTCAACGCAAGAAGCAAAAAAGTAGCAGACTTTTATTTTCCGTAATTCAATCGTGTGTTTTTTAATGGAAAACGATCGTATATATTCATAACTCAACAAAACTATATGTACATCAGTGGAAAGAATATACTACACTACAACAAAGCTATACACCACGACTACAGCTACTATCAAACGTGGGTGAGAAAACAATAGACTGTATTTGTACTCAATGTGCCAATGTCTTGACAAATTGTGCAGGTGATATCTCCGACCAAGTATCATCATAGAGAACTTTATTCCATCGATACCAAATACCATAGGTTGCCTCGTGAAACACGTATTTCTAGTCAGACTTAAATTCCACATCATGCAATTGTCGAACAAGGTTCACATCAACCCACTCCACAATAGACAGTATACCAAAAAACGAGTCCCAATGATTGCGGCCAACAAGTAGCTGCCATACCCGCCTTGCCCACCAACAGTCATGCAATTCATGCAATTCACCGACATCATCCAGACCACAATGTAAACAAATACTTCGAGCTATGAGATGTCTCGAAAACAGAAATGAAGCTGTAGGAAGTATTTTATTTCTGACCTTCCAGAGTAAAAGTTTACCACGCAGGGGACCCTTCAAGCTCTACAACCTCTGCCACTTAAGCTCCTCGGCAATAACCTCTCTTGAGCACGAAAGTTGCAGCATATACGCACTCCTAACAGAAAATTTTCCATTACTCTCACCCTGCCATGTGATGCTTTGGGACGCAACATCTGTAGGGTCATACAAAAAATTTGAGCTGGCAAGGTCGGCCCGCAATGTGTGACCGTGCACCTGCAATAAACACCACTAGAGGGGGAGTAAATAGTGGTTAGCGGAAATTACACTACAACCCTTTGTTAAAATCCCCTTTGAAAACAGAATCTGAAACCACCTCAGAATCAGAACACGTTTATAAAAAAATTCACAAATAATTGTATACAACTCCAAAAATTATGAAACTTTCCAGAATTGAAACTTCAATGAGTTAACAAGATTCTTTCCAAATATCAGATAAAAATAAGATAGTTTGGCCCTTCAAACAAATAAAAAGATTCAGATGGTCAATCTGGACAGAATTGGACAGAATATTGCAGATTTTGCAAAACGTGTTTCTCTTTGAAAACTCAACCAAAAAGGTTGATCTTTATGTCAAAACACTCCTTAGGATGTGTAGATGAAGTTTCCAAAAGGCCCTGACCTTAAACAATTCTTGAAAAATACAGAATTTAAGTTTTCTCAAAACTGGTCAGATTGCAGCCAGATTGGAGCAGTTATCTTGCAAAGACTGAAAGACTAACTTTCCCTTGCTCAAATCAAGTGATTCTTATTGCAAATGAAAGATAACAGTCTGAAGTATAACTCTACCAAAAATCACAAATTTTGAAAATGCTTAGATATTTTTTCAAATTGTGAGAAAATGTGTGAAAACTGCAGTCAAAACGGGCAGAAAACAGAAATAAAGAAACAAGAGAAGAACACCAAGGATTTATCCTGGTTCGGTCAATGTGACCTACTCCAGTCCCAAGGAACACCTTTCCTTGGATTTCACTATGAAATGAACACCTTACAACAAGAGCCAAGCTTGATCCTTAGGTTATACACCAACCCTACTCAAGACTTGGATAATCACCTTCTAAGCAACACTTAGTTGCAACTCCTCTAACACCTATTGATGTGGCCTTATAAAGATGGCTAATCAATCTTACAAATGAAGCTCAAGAGTCTTTTAGCTCACCACAATACAACAAGAACACCTTTGCTACAATGAATAAAACAATAACAACAAGAAGATGAAGATGAAAGCTAGACAATTCAACAAATGCTTGTGAGCTTCAAGTGTGTTTCATCTTCTTCACCATTGCCTCTATTTATAGTGTGATTTGAGCCTTGAAGATAAGAATGCCAATGTGTCATCATCTTCATCATTAACTCCAAATGTCTTCTCATCATTGGTTGACCTTGTACACTTGGCAAAATAAAACACAATGATTGGTCCACCTTGGCAATGTCATGTTGGCCGAAATTTTCCACCTTGGCTTGTCTCATTTATCCTTTGCAAAATGTAGATAATATGGAGAAGATAATACTTCAACATCTTGGCATAAACATAGGAATGTGAGCTTTTACTTTTTCAAATCAAAAATTCAGCTTCAAAGTGAGATAGTAGCCGTTGGCTACTTTTGCCTTTTTCCAAAAATAATTTTGTTTTTCCTTAATAAAATGAGAAATGATAATACCACCAAATTATCCCCAACTTCAAGCACCATAATAGGAAATGTGAAGTCTTCATTTAACTTCAAAAATATGCTGAAAATACCCAAGAAAAAGCTTATAGCCGTTGGCTATATTTGAAATTTCCAAGTTGGCAATTTTGCCAACTAGCTCCTTTTTGGTTGGTCTATTTGTCTCCAACTCATAAAATGAACTCCACATCATATCCACCATCATATTCACGTTTTTAAACATATATATATGTGTAGCAACTCAGATTTTTGAAGAAGAAATAAATAGATAAAAATTGACAAGATTATGTCAACGTGTAACACCGAAATTCCCCAATATTTCTTCTTATATGTTGAGATCATTTCCACACCTTTGACACCTTTAATATCTCTGAATAATGATGATAAATGTTCTCTTATAACATATATAAGAGAGTCTTCAAGAAAAAATAGAATGTGACATCTCAAATCGTCACATATCCAGCTATAGTCAATAATATCATCGGTTGAGAGAATAAGATATAAGATCACCATATTATCTTCAAAATAATAATAACACAGCTCCAGAATGAAGATACTAATATGCTCAAGAGATTCCTTGAGTGAAAATACCATAAATATCCTCGGAGGTGAAATGACCAAAATACCCCTGGTGTGAGAAAACTCCAGAAATGACCCCGATGGTCAGAAATAATCATGATATCAACTTAGTCATGATAAATAGTATAAGAAGGCACCCTTGAAATATTTTTCACCATATGATGTTCCTATAAAAGTTAAAATACCTATTTTGCCCTTTTTGGTAAGTTGTAGAAACTTCCAAGGCACGTTAGTCACAAGACAATAATCATCACCAAAAACACATAATAATCACATAATGAACATGTATAATTCATATACAAATGAAAACAATCATTTTAACACATTTTAGAAAATTATTTCTAAAAACCCTAGACATCGATCGATCGAAGTGCCTCAGCTTCAGAGATCGATGTCTCACAGAAAGTTTCTGAGTTTGCCTCTGACCTACATCGATCGATCGAAGTGAGGGTTCGATGTACATCGATCGATCGATGTGTCTCAGGTTTAGAGATCGATGTCTCACAGAAAGGTCTTGAACTTTTCTGCCTTACATAGATCGATCGATGTGAGAGATCTATGTACATAGATCGATCGATGTGCAGACAACCTGAGAGATCGATGTCAACTTTTTCAACTTTTAATCACATAAAACACCATGTGTGACATTTTTAAGTATTCACCACTTAAAATCATGACTTTGAAAATTATCCAAACATATTTCTCAACATTCTCCCCCTTTTGGATGATTTTCAAAATAACCTAACATGATTTTAATGTCACAACTTATAACCAAAAGTTTAACCAAATGTTTTCAACTTGTAAATAGTATGTTGCTTCCCCTCAACTCATACTCTCCCCCTTAGCCTATGCTCCAACATTTTTACCAATACCAATTAAAACTTAGCATATGATTCATCATAACTTACCAACTAAAATCATGTACTTATTCTATCTCCCCCTTTATTTTGCAAATCATGCAAAAGATAGAACTATGCAATGGTATCGTAAGTCATCATACCTAACTTGGCTCGTAAGTTTTCAAAAGTAGCTTGATTAAGGGGTTTGGCGAAGATGTCAGCGATTTGGTGATCAGTTCTTATATGGTTTATCACTATATCCTCATTTTGAACATGATCGCGAAGAAAGTGGTATCGCACCTCAATGTGTTTGGCCTTAGAATGAAGCACTGGATTCCGGAAAAGATTGATTGCACTTGTGCTATCGCGGAAAATTGGAATCTTTTTCATTTTAATGCCAAAATCACTAAGTTGTTGTTTAAGCCAAAGTATTTGGGTAGTACATAAACTCAAAGCAATATACTCGCTTCAGTGGTAGAAAGAGCTACACTAGCTTGCTTTTTAGAAAACCAAGAGATCAAGTTGGTTCCTATGAATTGACAAGTACCGCTAGTGAATTTTCTATCTAACTTACAACCACCATAATCAGCATCACTATATGCGTGTAATTCCAACTTAGCGTTTCTATCATACCACAGTCCTAAGTGAGGTGTATGCTTAAGATATCTAGAGATCTTTTTCACTGCAGTGTAATGTGATACCTTAGGACAAGATTGAAACCTATCACACATACACACACTAAACATAATATCAGGTCTTGATGCAGTTAAGTATAATAGTGATTCAATCATAGACCTATAGAGAGTGTCATCAAAAGGTTTACCATTTTCATCCTTATCAAGTTTGGAACTAACACTCATGGGGGTAGTTATAGGTTTCAAATCTTCAAAGCCAAACTTCTTAATCATATCATTGACATACTTAAGTTGACTAATGTGAATTCCTTGAGGGGTTTGTTTGATTTGAAGTCCTAAGAAATAATTCAACTCTCCTAGCATTGACATTTCAAATTCCGACTTCATACACTCTTCAAAGTCTTTTACTAAGGTAGGGTTGGTTGAACCAAAGATGATATCATCAATGTATATTTGAACTATTAACAAATCATTGCCTTTTCTTTTTAGGAATAATGTGTTGTCTATAGTTCTCCTTTGATAATTATTTGCAATAAGAAAGTTTGCAAATCTATCATACCAAGCTCTTGGAGCTTGTTTCAAACCATATAGAGCTTTCTTAAGCTTGTAAACATGGTTAGGATTCTTTGGATCTTCGAATCCAGGGGGTTGTTTGACAAACACCTCTTCTTGGATGTATCCATTCAAGAACGCACTCTTGACATCCATTTGGAAGAGTTTAATGTTACTTAGACTTGCAATCGTAAGTAACAGTCTAATTGCTTCTAGTCGTGCAATGGGTACAAAGGTTTCTTCATAATCTATTCCTTCTTGTTGATTATAACCTTGTGCGACTAGTCTAGCCTTATTTCTTGTAATGTTTCCTTGTTCGTCCATCTTATTCCTAAACACCCATTTCGTTCCTATTATTGACTTGTTTTCGGGTTTAGGTACTAAGTCCCACACATTGTTCTTTGTGAATTGATTTAATTCCTCATGCATAGTATCTATCCACGATATATCACCTAAGGCTTCCTTTACATTCTTAGGTTCTAAGTGTGAGATTAAGCTATGTCCTTCAAGTTGACTTATATTTCTACGTGTTCTAACCCCAACACTTGGATCACCAATGATTAATTCTCTAGGATGCCATCAATTCCTAGATTGACTAGGTTCACCCTCATCTTGTTCAAATGTTTCATTAGTATGAACATTATCATATGTAATAGTATCATTAGTTACATTATCTTCCAATTGCAAAGTTTCTTCATTTATTTCATCTAAGGGTTCATGCATGTCTTGTTCAGGGGGAGTTGGTTCTAGATGATCAAGTACAGGCTCAAGTAATATATCATCATCAAACATATTTTCAACATTTGTTTCTTGTTTATGTTGATGCATTTTCATTGAATTTTACATGTATGGATTCAATTATCTTTCTAGATGCAGGATTATAACACCTATATGCTCTTGAGTTAGTAGAATGCCCAACAAATATGCATTCAATAGACTTTTGTTCAAATTTATCTAGATTATCCTTAGTGTTTAGCACAAAACATTTACATCCAAATACTTTAAGATAATCTATTTTAGGTTGTCTATTGTTTAGCAATTCATAAGGCGTTTTATTTAATTTTTTTCTAATAGTGAGCCTATTTATAATATAACATGCACAACTAACAGCTTCAGCCCATAAATATTTAGGTAATTTATTTTCACAAAGCATTGTCCTAGCAACTTCTTAAATCGTTCTATTTTTACGTTCAACAACTCCATTGAGTTGTGGTGTTCTAGGTGGTGAGAATTCATGTTTGATTCCATATAGTTCACAAAATTTGATTACATCTTTATTTTTAAATTCTCCACCTCTATCACTTCTAATTCTTTTTAACATTTTCTTCATAAATGTTTTCAAGTTGTTTTATAAGGGTTTCGATTGCTAATGGAGCATCGTCTTTGTGTGTTAAGAACAATGTCCATGTGTAGTGTGGGTAATCGTCTACTATGACACACACATAGTAGTGTCCACCTAGACTTCTTGTCCTACTTGGACCAAATAAGTCTAAGTGAAGCAATTCTAGTACATGACTAGTACTCACTTCATGTTTTGGTTTCAAAGTTTCTTTAATGTGTTTTCCCTTAATACACGTTTCACACATTTGAAAATTATTTAAGTCTAACTTAGGCATTCTTCTAATTAAATTCTTCTTATACAATTTCTTAATAGTTGAAATTCCTATATGGCCTAATATTCTATGCCATAAATTTACATCTAAGTCATGTGATATTAGACACTTAACCTTAGCATCTAACATGTTATCTAAGGTAAGGGTATAAATATTTCCATCTCTATTTCTTTTTAAAACCGTTTCTCCTTTTATATTTATTATATCACAAGAATTGAGAAGAAATGAGACATTATAACCACAATCTATAAGTTGAGAAATACTAAGTAAATTATAAGATAGATTGTTACTAATAACACATTTCGTATTTGAAATGTGTTAGGGTCCCCAATTGTTCATTTTCCAATAACTTGTCCTTTGTTGTTGTCACCGAATGTTACTTTTCCTCCATTCTTGATATGTTCCAATTCGATGAATAGTTTGGGGTTCCCTGTCATATGCCTCGAACATCCACTATCTAAAAACCATTTGGTTTTTAGATTCTTTGACTTTGCCTCCTTCTTGCATTCCTTGCGTTTATTCTCGTTGGATACGAAGCAGACTTGAGCTTCTTCAGTTTCGGATTCTGAGTCGGATGAGTCGCTCCATGTGCTCACCTTCATTGCTTGTTTCCCTTTTCTTGCCTTAGACTCCTTTGTCTTTGTCGTTTGAGTCTCCTTGTCCTTGGCTTGTTTATTATTGTTGTTGTTATTATTATTTTTCTTCGTGGGACAGTCGTATGAAATATGTCATTTTTGACCGCATTCATAACACTTTAATTCTTTATTATACCATTTGTTTGTGTTATTCTTCCTAGGTTGAGAAAAAGAAGAAGAAGAATTACGTTGTCTATTCCTATTTGGACGTTTGAAAAACTTTCTAAGTTTTCTAGCTATCAATATCAAGTCATCGTCTAATTCAGTATCACTATTACTATCATCGTTACTAGCATGTGTTTCGGTTGTTTTGAAAGCTATTGACTTACCGGATGACTTAGACGATTCAGACTTTCGTTGGTTCAGTTTTACCTCATAGACTTTAAGAGACCCGATCAATTCATCCATTTTAGTGATTGACTTTGTCTCCTCGATTGCAGTCACCTTTGGATCCCATTCAACAGGGAGGCTTCGTAGCACCTTTTGAACCTTTTCACTGTTCGAAAATGACTTCCCTAAAGCTTCAAGGGCATTGAAAATATTAGTAATCCTCAAATCCATAGATGTTATGGGTTCGTTTGGCAACATTTTGAAAGTCTCTAATTCAGTCATAAGCATGTTTATTTTTGACTCTTTGACGCCACTAGTACCTTCATGCTTTAATACAAGTGATTTTCACATGTCGTGTGCGCTTATGCAACACATATCCTGCTTCAGAAGTTGTAAGTCCATTTAAAAGTAATTGCATAACTTTAGCATTCATGGACATTTTTTTTTATCATCCTATGACCATTCACTTTTATAATTTTCAACCTCTTGAGTTACTCCAGTAACTTGTATAACTTTCATTGGAATGTACGGCCCATCTTCAACTATAGACCATAAATCGATGTCTATAGCCATTAAGAATAGCCACATTCTTAGTTTCCAATGAACAAAATTATTGCCATCAAAAAGAGGAGGGCATTGTGTAGACATACCTTCCAACTCACCTTTGTGAGAAACAATAGCCATAGTATGTACCTTGGATTTGAGACAAGCAGTATATAATGAATTGTTGTTTCTTGGCCTTGTATTGTTCGTATGGTGTTGAATCTTGCTTCTTTTTAATGGTGTTGACCTCGCTTTGATACCAAATGTTGGACCGTGCACCTGCAATAAACACCACTAGAGGGGGGGGTGAATAGTGGTTAGCGGAAAGTACACTACAACCCTTTGTTAAAATCCCCTTTGAAAACAGAATATGAAACCACCTCAGATTCAGAACCCGTTTTTAACAAATTCACAAATAATTGTACACAACTCCAAAAATTATGAAACTTTCCAGAATTGAACTTCAATGAGTTAACAAGATTCTGTCCAAAAATCAGATAAAAATAAGATCGTTTAACCCTTCAAACAAATAAAAAGATTCAGATGGTCAATCTGGATAGAATTGGACAGAATGTTGCTGATTTTGCAAAACGTGTTTCTCTTTGAATACTCAATCAAAAAGGTTGATCTTTATACCAAAACACTCCTTAGGATGTGTAGATGAAGTTTCCAAAAGGCCCTGACCTTAAACAATTCTTGAAAAATACAGAATTTAAGTTTTCTCAAAACTGGTCAGGTTGCAGCCAGATTGGAGCAGTTATCTTGCAAAGACTGAAAGACTAACTTTTCCTTGCTCAAATCAAGTGATTCTTATTGCAAATGAAAGATAACAGTCTGAAGTATAACTCTACCAAAAATCACAAATTTTGAAAATGTTTAGATATTTTTTCAAATTGTGAGAAAATGTGTGAAAACTGCAGTCAAAACGGGCAGAAAACAGAAATAAAGAAACAAGAGAAGAACACCAAGGATTTATCCTGGTTCGGTCAATGTGACCTACTCCAGTCCCAAGGAACACCTTTCCTTGGATTTCACTATGAAATGAACACCTTACAACAAGAGCCAAGCTTGATCCTTGGGTTATACACCAACCCTACTCAAGACTTGGATAATCACCTTCTAAGCAACACTTAGTTGCAACTCCTCTAACACCTATTGATGTGGCCTTATAAAGATGGCTAATCAATCTTACAAATGAAGCTCAAGAGTCTTGTAGCTCACCACAATACAACAAGAACACCTTTGCTACAATGAATAAAACAATAACAACAAGAAGATGAAGATGAAAGCTAGACAATTCAACAAATGCTTGTGAGCTTCAAGTGTGTTTCATCTTCTTCACCATTGCCTCTATTTATAGTGTGATTTGAGCCTTGAAGATAAGAATGCCAATGTGTCATCATCTTCATCATTAACTCCAAATGTCTTCTCATCATTGGTTGACCTTGTACACTTGGCAAAATAAAACACAATGATTGGTCCACCTTGGCAATGTCATGTTGGCCGAAATTTTCCACCTTGGCTTGTCTCATTTATCCTTTGCAAAATGTAGATAATATGGAGAAGATAATACTTCAACATCTTGGCATAAACATAGGAATGTGAGCTTTTACTTTTTCAAATCAAAAATTCAGCTTCAAAGTGAGATAGTAGCCGTTGGCTACTTTTGCCTTTTTCCAAAAATAATTTTGTTTTTCCTTAATAAAATGAGAAATGATAATACCACCAAATTATCCCCAACTTCAAGCACCATAATAGGAAATGTGAAGTCTTCATTTAACTTCAAAAATATGCTGAAAATACCCAAGAAAAAGCTTATAGCCGTTGGCTATATTTGAAATTTCCAAGTTGGCAATTTTGCCAACTAGCTCCTTTTTGGTTGGTCTATTTGTCTCTAACTCATAAAATGAACTCCACATCATATCCACCATCATATTCACGTTTTTAAACATATATATATATGTGTAGCAACTCAGATTTTTGAAGAAGAAATAAATAGATAACAATTGACAAGATTATGTCAACGTGTAACACCGAAATTCCCCAATATTTCTTCTTATATGTTGAGATCATTTCCACACCTTTGACACATTTAATATCTCTGAATAATGATGATAAATGTTCTCTTATAACATATATAAGAGAGTCTTCAAGAAAAAATAGAATGTGACATCTCAAATCGTCACATATCCAGCTATAGTCAATAATATCATCGGTTGAGAGAATAAGATATAAGATCACCATATTATCTTCAAAATAATAATAACACAGCTCCAGAATGAAGATACTAATATGCTCAAGAGATTCCTTGAGTGAAAATACCATAAATATCCTCGGAGGTGAAATGACCAAAATACCCCTGGTGTGAGAAAACTCCAGAAATGACCCCGATGGTCAGAAATAATCATGATATCAACTTAGTCATGATAAATAGTATAAGAAGGCACCCTTGAAATATTTTTCACCATATGATGTTCCTATAAAAGTTAAAATACCTATTTTGCCCTTTTTGGTAAGTTGTAGAAACTTCCAAGACACGTTAGTCACAAGACAATAATCATCACCAAAAACACATAATAATCACATAATGAACATGTATAATTCATATACAAATGAAAACAATCATTTTAACACATTTTAGAAAATTATTTCTAAAAACCCTAGACATCGATCGATCGAAGTGCCTCAGCTTCAGAGATCGATGTCTCACAGAAAGTTTCAGAGATTGCCTCTGACCTACATCGATCGATCGAAGTGAGGGTTCGATGTACATCGATCGATCGATGTGTCTCAGGTTTAGAGATCGATGTCTCACAGAAAGGTCTTGAACTTTTCTGCCTTACATAGATCGATCGATGTGAGAGATCTATGTACATAGATCGATCGATGTGCAGACAACCTGAGAGATCGATGTCAACTTTTTCAACTTTTAATCACATAAAACACCGTGTGACATTTTTAAGTATTCACCACTTAAAATCATGACTTTGAAAATTATCCAAACATATTTCTCAACATTCTCCCCCTTTTGGATGATTTTCAAAATAACCTAACATGATTTTAATGTCACAACTTATAACCAAAAGTTTAACCAAATGTTTTCAACTTGTAAATAGTATGTTGCTTCCCCTCAACTCATACTCTCCCCCTTAGCCTATGCTCCAACATTTTTACCAATACCAATTAAAACTTAGCATATGATTCATCATAACTTACCAACTAAAATCATGTACTTATTCTATCTCCCCCTTTATTTTGCAAATCATGCAAAAGATAGAACTATGCAATGGTATCGTAAGTCATCATACCTAACTTGGCTCGTAAGTTTTCAAAAGTAGCTTGATTAAGGGGTTTGGCGAAGATGTCAGCGATTTGGTGATCAGTTCTTATATGGTTTATCACTATATCCTCATTTTGAACATGATCGCGAAGAAAGTGGTATCGCACCTCAATGTGTTTGGCCTTAGAATGAAGCACTGGATTCCGGAAAAGATTGATTGCACTTGTGCTATCGCGGAAAATTGGAATCTTTTTCATTTTAATGCCAAAATCACTAAGTTGTTGTTTAAGCCAAAGTATTTGGGTAGTACATAAACTCAAAGCAATATACTCGCTTCAGTGGTAGAAAGAGCTACACTAGCTTGCTTTTTAGAAAACCAAGAGATCAAGTTGGTTCCTATGAATTGACAAGTACCGCTAGTGGATTTTCTATCTAACTTACAACCACCATAATCAGCATCACTATATGCGTGTAATTTCAACTTAGCGTTTCTATCATACCACAGTCCTAAGTGAGGTGTATGCTTAAGATATCTAGAGATCTTTTTCACTGCAGTGTAATGTGATACCTTAGGACAAGATTGAAACCTATCACACATACACACACTAAACATAATATCAGGTCTTGATGCAGTTAAGTACAATAGTGATCCAATCATAGACCTATAGAGAGTGTCATCAAAAGGTTTACCATTTTCATCCTTATCAAGTTTGGAACTAACACTCATGGGGGTAGTTGTAGGTTTCAAATCTTCAAAGCCAAACTTCTTAATCATATCATTGACATACTTAAGTTGACTAATGTGAATTCCTTGAGGGGTTTGTTTGATTTGAAGTCCTAAGAAATAATTCAACTCTCCTAGCATTGACATTTCAAATTCCGACTTCATACACTCTTCAAAGTCTTTTACTAAGGTAGGGTTGGTTGAACCAAAGATGATATCATCAACGTATATTTGAACTATTAACAAATCATTGCCTTTTCTTTTTAGGAATAATGTGTTGTCTATAGTTCTCCTTTGATAATTATTTGCAATAAGAAAGTTTGCAAATCTATCATACCAAGCTCTTGGAGCTTGTTTCAAACCATATAGAGCTTTCTTAAGCTTGTAAACATGGTTAGGATTCTTTGGATCTTCGAATCCAGGGGGTTGTTTGACAAACACCTCTTCTTGGATGTATCCATTCAAGAACGCACTCTTGACATCCATTTGGAAGAGTTTAATGTTACTTAGACTTGCAATCGTAAGTAACAGTCTAATTGCTTCTAGTCGTGCAATGGGTACAAAGGTTTCTTCATAATCTATTCCTTCTTGTTGATTATAACCTTGTGCGACTAGTCTAGCCTTATTTCTTGTAATGTTTCCTTGTTCGTCCATCTTATTCCTAAACACCCATTTCGTTCCTATTATTGACTTGTTTTCGGGTTTAGGTACTAAGTCCCACACATTGTTCTTTGTGAATTGATTTAATTCCTCATGCATAGTATCTATCCACGATATATCACCTAAGGCTTCCTTTACATTCTTAGGTTCTAAGTGTGAGATTAAGCTATGTCCTTCAAGTTGACTTATATTTCTACGTGTTCTAACCCCAACACTTGGATCACCAATGATTAATTCTCTAGGATGCCATCAATTCCTAGATTGACTAGGTTCACCCTCATCTTGTTCAAATGTTTCATTAGTATGAACATTATCATATGTAATAGTATCATTAGTTACATTATCTTCCAATTGCAAAGTTTCTTCATTTATTTCATCTAAGGGTTCATGCATGTCTTGTTCAGGGGGAGTTGGTTCTAGATGATCAAGTACAGGCTCAAGTAATATATCATCATCAAACATATTTTCAACATTTGTTTCTTGTTTATGTTGATGCATTTTCATTGAATTTTACATGTATGGATTCAATTATCTTTCTAGATGCAGGATTATAACACCTATATGCTCTTGAGTTAGTAGAATGCCCAACAAATATGCATTCAATAGACTTTTGTTCAAATTTATCTAGATTATCCTTAGTGTTTAGCACAAAACATTTACATCCAAATACTTTAAGATAATCTATTTTAGGTTGTCTATTGTTTAGCAATTCATAAGGCGTTTTATTTAATTTTTTTCTAATAGTGAGCCTATTTATAATATAACATGCACAACTAACAGCTTCAGCCCATAAATATTTAGGTAATTTATTTTCACAAAGCATTGTCCTAGCAACTTCTTAAATCGTTCTATTTTTACGTTCAACAACTCCATTGAGTTGTGGTGTTCTAGGTGGTGAGAATTCATGTTTGATTCCATATAGTTCACAAAATTTGATTACATCTTTATTTTTAAATTCTCCACCTCTATCACTTCTAATTCTTTTTAACATTTTCTTCATAAATGTTTTCAAGTTGTTTTATAAGGGTTTCGATTGCTAATGGAGCATCGTGTTTGTGTGTTAAGAACAATGTCCATGTGTAGTGTGAGTAATCATCTACTATGACACACACATAGTAGTGTCCACCTAGACTTCTTGTCCTACTTGGACCAAATAAGTCTAAGTGAAGCAATTCTAGTACATGACTAGTACTCACTTCATGTTTTGGTTTCAAAGTTTCTTTAATGTGTTTTCCCTTAATACACGTTTCACACATTTGAAAATTATTTAAGTCTAACTTAGGCATTCTTCTAATTAAATTCTTCTTATACAATTTCTTAATAGTTGAAATTCCTATATGGCCTAATATTCTATGCCATAAATTTACATCTAAGTCATGTGATATTAGACACTTAACCTTAGCATCTAACATGTTATCTAAGGTAAGGGTATAAATATTTCCATCTCTATTTCTTTTTAAAACCGTTTCTCCTTTTATATTTATTATATCACAAGAATTGAGAAGAAATGAGACGTTATAACCACAATCTATAAGTTGAGAAATACTAAGTAAATTATAAGATAGATTGTTACTAATAACACATTTCGTATTTGAAATGTGTTAGGGTCCCCAATTGTTCATTTTCCAATAACTTGTCCTTTGTTGTTGTCACCGAATGTTACTTTTCCTCCATTCTTGATATGTTCCAATTCGATGAATAGTTTGGGGTTCCCTGTCATATGCCTCGAACATCCACTATCTAAAAACCATTTGGTTTTTAGATTCTTTGACTTTACCTCCTTCTTGCATTCCTTGCGTTTATCCTCGTTGGATACGAAGCAGACTTGAGCTTCTTCAGTTTCGGATTCTGAGTCGGATGAGTCGCTCCATGTGCTCACCTTCATTGCTTGTTTCCCTTTTCTTGCCTTAGACTCCTTTGTCTTTGTCGTTTGAGCCTCCTTGTCCTTGGCTTGTTTATTATTGTTGTTGTTATTATTATTTTTCTTCGTGGGACAGTCGTATGAAATATGTCATTTTTGACCGCATTCATAACACTTTAATTCTTTATTATACCATTTGTTTGTGTTATTCTTCCTAGGTTGAGAAAAAGAAGAAGAAGAATTACGTTGTCTATTCCTATTTGGACGTTTGAAAAACTTTCTAAGTTTTCTAGCTATCAATATCAAGTCATCGTCTAATTCAGTATCACTATTACTATCATCGTTACTAGCATGTGTTTCGGTTGTTTTGAAAGCTATTGACTTACCGGATGACTTAGACGATTCAGACTTTCGTTGGTTCAGTTTTACCTCATAGACTTTAAGAGACCCGATCAATTCATCCATTTTAGTGATTGACTTTGTCTCCTCGATTGCAGTCACCTTTGGATCCCATTCAACAGGGAGGCTTCGTAGCACCTTTTGAACCTTTTCACTGTTCGAAAATGACTTCCCTAAAGCTTCAAGGGCATTGAAAATATTAGTAATCCTCAAATCCATAGATGTTATGGGTTCGTTTGGCAACATTTTGAAAGTCTCTAATTCAGTCATAAGCATGTTTATTTTTGACTCTTTGACGCCACTAGTACCTTCATGCTTTAATACAAGTGATTCTCACATGTCGTGTGCGCTTATGCAATTTGACACATATCCTGCTTCAGAAGTTGTAAGTCCATTTAAAAGTAATTGCATAACTTTAGCATTCATGGACATTTTCTTTTTATCATGCGATGACCATTCACTTTTATAATTGTTAACCTCTTGAGTTACTCCAGTAACTTGTATAACTTTCATTGGAATGTACGGCCCATCTTCAACTATAGACCATAAATCGATGTCTATAGCCATTAAGAATAGCCACATTCTTAGTTTCCAATGAACAAAATTATTGCCATCAAAAAGAGGAGGGCATTGTGTAGACATACCTTCCAACTCACCTTTGTGAGAAACAATAGCCATAGTATGTACCTTGGATTTGAGACAAGCAGTATATAATGAATTGTTGTTTCTTGGCCTTGTATTGTTCGTATGGTGTTGAATCTTGCTTCTTTTTAATGGTGTTGACCTCGCTTTGATACCAAATGTTGGACCGTGCAC
This sequence comes from Eustoma russellianum, assembly GCA_036186865.1. Taxonomy (NCBI): domain Eukaryota; kingdom Viridiplantae; phylum Streptophyta; class Magnoliopsida; order Gentianales; family Gentianaceae; genus Eustoma; species Eustoma russellianum. The sequence goes on from AP025071.1 coordinate 7,094,920, forward strand.
CTGCAATAAACACCACTAGAGGGGGGGGTGAATAGTGGTTAGCGGAAAGTACACTACAACCCTTTGTTAAAATCCCCTTTGAAAACAGAATATGAAACCACCTCAGATTCAGAACCCGTTTTTAAAAAATTCACAAATAATTGTACACAACTCCAAAAATTATGAAACTTTCCAGAATTGAACTTCAATGAGTTAACAAGATTCTGTCCAAAAATCAGACAAAAATAAGATCGTTTAACCCTTCAAACAAATAAAAAGATTCAGATGGTCAATCTGGACAGAATTGGACAGAATGTTGCTGATTTTGCAAAACGTGTTTCTCTTTGAATACTCAACCAAAAAGGTTGATCTTTATATCAAAACACTCCTTAGGATGTGTAGATGAAGTTTACAAAAGGCCCTGACCTTAAACAATTCTTGAAAAATACAGAATTTAAGTTTTCTCAAAACTGGTCAGATTGCAGCCAGATTGGAGCAGTTATCTTGCAAAGACTGAAAGACTAACTTTCCCTTGCTCAAATCAAGTGATCTCCACCTCTATCACTTCTAATTCTTTTTAACATTTTCTTCATAAATGTTTTCAAGTTGTTTTATAAGGGTTTCGATTGCTAATGGAGCATCGTGTTTGTGTGTTAAGAACAATGTCCATGTGTAGTGTGAGTAATCATCTACTATGACACACACATAGTAGTGTCCACCTAGACTTCTTGTCCTACTTGGACCAAATAAGTCTAAGTGAAGCAATTCTAGTACATGACTAGTACTCACTTCATGTTTTGGTTTCAAAGTTTCTTTAATGTGTTTTCCCTTAATACACGTTTCACACATTTGAAAATTATTTAAGTCTAACTTAGGCATTCTTCTAATTAAATTCTTCTTATACAATTTCTTAATAGTTGAAATTCCTATATGGCCTAATATTCTATGCCATAAATTTACATCTAAGTCATGTGATATTAGACACTTAACCTTAGCATCTAACATGTTATCTAAGGTAAGGGTATAAATATTTCCATCTCTATTTCTTTTTAAAACCGTTTCTCCTTTTATATTTATTATATCACAAGAATTGAGAAGAAATGAGACATTATAACCACAATCTATAAGTTGAGAAATACTAAGTAAATTATAAGATAGATTGTTACTAATAACACATTTCGTATTTGAAATGTGTTAGGGTCCCCAATTGTTCATTTTCTAATAACTTGTCCTTTGTTGTTATCACCGAATGTTACTTTTCCTCCATTCTTGATATGTTCCAATTCGATGAATAGTTTGGGGTTCCCTGTCATATGCCTCGAACATCCACTATCTAAAAACCATTTGGTTTTTAGATTCTTTGACTTTGCCTCCTTCTTGCATTCCTTGCGTTTATCCTCGTTGGATACGAAGCAGACTTGAGCTTCTTCAGTTTCGGATTCTGAGTCGGATGAGTCGCTCCATGTGCTCACCTTCATTGCTTGTTTCCCTTTTCTTGCCTTAGACTCCTTTGTCTTTGTCGTTTGAGCCTCCTTGTCCTTGGCTTGTTTATTATTGTTGTTGTTATTATTATTTTTCTTCGTGGGACAGTCGTATGAAATATGTCATTTTTGACCGCATTCATAACACTTTAATTCTTTATTATACCATTTGTTTGTGTTATTCTTCCTAGGTTGAGAAAAAGAAGAAGAAGAATTACGTTGTCTATTCCTATTTGGACGTTTGAAAAACTTTCTAAGTTTTCTAGCTATCAATATCAAGTCATCGTCTAATTCAGTATCACTATTACTATCATCGTTACTAGCATGTGTTTCGGTTGTTTTGAAAGCTATTGACTTACCGGATGACTTAGACGATTCAGACTTTCGTTGGTTCAGTTTTACCTCATAGACTTTAAGAGACCCGATCAATTCATCCATTTTAGTGATTGACTTTGTCTCCTCGATTGCAGTCACCTTTGGATCCCATTCAACAGGGAGGCTTCGTAGCACCTTTTGAACCTTTTCACTGTTCGAAAATGACTTCCCTAAAGCTTCAAGGGCATTGAAAATATTAGTAATCCTCAAATCCATAGATGTTATGGATTCGTTTGGCAACATTTTGAAAGTCTCTAATTCAGTCATAAGCATGTTTATTTTTGACTCTTTGACGCCACTAGTACCTTCATGCTTTAATACAAGTGATTCTCACATGTCGTGTGCGCTTATGCAATTTGACACATATCCTGCTTCAGAAGTTGTAAGTCCATTTAAAAGTAATTGCATAACTTTAGCATTCATGGACATTTTCTTTTTATCATGCGATGACCATTCACTTTTATAATTGTTAACCTCTTGAGTTACTCCAGTAACTTGTATAACTTTCATTGGAATGTACGGCCCATCTTCAACTATAGACCATAAATCGATGTCTATAGCCATTAAGAATAGCCACATTCTTAGTTTCCAATGAACAAAATTATTGCCATCAAAAAGAGGAGGGCATTGTGTAGACATACCTTCCAACTCACCTTTGTGAGAAACAATAGACATAGTATGTACCTTGGATTTGAGACAAGCAGTATATAATGAATTGTTGTTTCTTGGCCTTGTATTGTTCGTATGGTGTTGAATCTTGCTTCTTTTTAATGGTGTTGACCTCGCTTTGATACCAAATGTTGGACCGTGCACCTGCAATAAACACCACTAGAGGGGGGGGGGTGAATAGTGGTTAGCGGAAAGTACACTACAACCCTTTGTTAAAATCCCCTTTGAAAACAGAATATGAAACCACCTCAGATTTAGAACCCGTTTTTAAAAAATTCACAAATAATTGTACACAACTCTAAAAATTATGAAACTTTCCAGAATTGAACTTCAATGAGTTAACAAGATTCTGTCCAAAAATCAGACAAAAATAAGATCGTTTAACCCTTCAAACAAATAAAAAGATTCAGATGGTCAATCTGGACAGAATTGGACAGAATGTTGCTGATTTTGCAAAACGTGTTTCTCTTTGAATACTCAACCAAAAAGGTTGATCTTTATATCAAAAAACTCCTTAGGATGTGTAGATGAAGTTTCCAAAAGGCCCTGACCTTAAACAATTCTTGAAAAATACAGAATTTAAGTTTTCTCAAAACTGGTCAGATTGCAGCCAGATTGGAGCAGTTATCTTGCAAAGACTGAAAGACTATTTTTCCCTTGCTCAAATCAAGTGATTCTTATTGCAAATGAAAGATAACAGTCTGAAGTATAACTCTACCAAAAATCACAAATTTTGAAAATGTTTAGATATTTTTTCAAATTGTGAGAAAATGTGTGAAAACTGCAGTCAAAACGGGCAGAAAACAGAAATAAAGAAACAAGAGAAGAACACCAAGGATTTATCCTGGTTCGGTCAATGTGACCTACTCCAGTCCCAAGGAACACCTTTCCTTGGATTTCACTATGAAATGAACACCTTACAACAAGAGCCAAGCTTGATCCTTGGGTTATACACCAACCCTACTCAAGACTTGGATAATCACCTTCTAAGCAACACTTAGTTGCAACTCCTCTAACACCTATTGATGTGGCCTTATAAAGATGGCTAATTAATCTTACAAATGAAGCTCAAGAGTCTTGTAGCTCACCACAATACAACAAGAACACCTTTGCTACAATGAATAAAACAATAACAACAAGAAGATGAAGATGAAAGCTAGACAATTCAACAAATGCTTGTGAGCTTCAAGTGTGTTTCATCTTCTTCACCATTGCCTCTATTTATAGTGTGATTTGAGCCTTGAAGATAAGAATGCCAATGTGTCATCATCTTCATCATTAACTCCAAATGTCTTCTCATCATTGGTTGACCTTGTACACTTGGCAAAATAAAACACAATGATTGGTCCACCTTGGCAATGTCATGTTGGCCGAAATTTTCCACCTTGGCTTGTCTCATTTATCCTTTGCAAAATGTAGATAATATGGAGAAGATAATACTTCAACTTCTTGGCATAAACATAGGCATGTGAGCTTTTACTTTTTCAAATCAAAAATTCAGCTTCAAAGTGAGATAGTAGCCGTTGGCTACTTTTGCCTTTTTCCAAAAATAATTTTGTTTTTCCTTAATAAAATGAGAAAGGATAATACCATCAAATTATCCCCAACTTCAAGCACCATAATAGGAAATGTGAAGTCTTCATTTAACTTCAAAAATATGCTGAAAATACCCAAGAAAAAGCTTATAGCCGTTGGCTATATTTGAAATTTCCAAGTTGGCAATTTTGCCAACTAGCTCCTTTTTGGTTGGTCTATTTGTCTCCAACTCATAAAATGAACTCCACATCATATCCACCATCATATTCACGTTTTTAAACATATATATTGTTAGGTGCAGCAATTGTCCCGTGGCGTAGGCCGGTGGGCGTAGGCCGTGTGGGCCAAGTCACAGTCGAATGCCGTGGGCGCTTGTGTGCTGAATGCACTATAAGGATAGGGTATGCGCATCTCCTGTCACCAATTGGTTTTAGGAGAGATGGTAGCGCCTGAGGTCTTACAATTGGTATCAGAGCCTAACCTTGATTGCTTGGCCTATCTTTGCAAGTAGCAAGGTTAAAGATCATGGCAATGACAACCTCAACCTCAACCTCTTCATCTTCCAAGCCTACTGCACTATTTTCCGGATCAAACACTAAAGCTCCTATGTTTGATGCCCAAAACTACTCTTTATGGAAATTTCGAATGATCAATCATTTGAAAGGCTGTGGATTTGATATATGGAGAGCTGTTGTCAAAGGAATTGAAGTTCCAATGATTACCAACTCAAAAGGAGAATCAATGTTTAAAGATGAGGATGACTACACCGACGAAGAGAAGATAAAGTTCGCCATCAATGGCAAAGCTTTTGACATTCTCTCAAGTGCTCTTACCACCACTGAGCTTATTAGACTCCAAGGTCTTGAAACAGCCCATGAGGCATGGAAAAGACTTGAAATGATACATGAAGGAACTGAGCAAGTAAGAATGGCCAAAAGACTCATGCTCATGAAGGAGTATGAGATGTTCGGAATGAAGAGTGGTGAGAAGATTGAGGAGACAATTGATCGATTCACACGAATAGTGAATCAACTCTCCATGGTTGACAAGAAAATCTCAAACGAAGACCTTGTCTCAAAACTCCTCAACTCTTTGCCAAGAGAATGGACACCCAAAGTCACCGCCATCACTGAATCAAAGAATCTCAAGACTCTCACTCTTGATGAGTTATCCGGTAATCTTCTTACTCATGAGATTCTTATTGATGAACAAAATAGGATGAATCCCATCAAGCCTACACAAACATCACACAAGGGATTGGTGGTAGAGTCCGATGATTCGGATGAGGAAGTTGCCCTTCTTGTAAGAAAATTTAGAAGAATGGCAACTAGAAACAAAGCTCAAGCAAGAAAGTTTTTCAAGAAACCATCTAAAGAAAAAGAAGCAAGTGAAAATTGCTATAGATGTGGTCGACCCGGTCACTTCATTGCCGATTGCCACGTAAAAGAGCCGCAAAAGCAAGAGAAGAAGGTCTTTCCTCAAAAGAAGAAAGCCCTCAATGCGGAGGTAACCACGTGGGATGATCTCCTTTCGGAATCGGAAGGAGAAGAGAGTGAAGATCAAGGTGTTGGACTTGTGGCAATGGTTGAAAATCCAAAGGTTCAACATACTTGTCTTATGGCGATAGAAGATGACCTTGAGGTAAATTCTAACCCTTCAAATTTGCATGATGAAATAGGAGATTTGCAAGATAACTTTGAGAAATTAAATTTGAAATATAAGCATTTAAAGAAAGAATTCAAGAAATGCATTTTAGAAAATAAGAGCTTGCATGACAAAAATATTTTGATGTTTCAAGAGCATGATATCATACTTACCATGCATAAAACCGTAGCTCTTGAAAATGAAGAAATTAGAAAAGAATGTGAGAAACTAAAGTTAGACTTACAAAGACTAACAAATGGTAAAAACAACTTAGACATACTACTTGGAAATCAAAGGATTGGAAATGATAAATCCGGTTTAGGATTTAACTCATCATCTTCTTCTATTAAACCTAAGTCCTTAAAGAAAAAGGCAAACAATAGAAAAACACAACAAAATTCATCATCTTCTAAACCAAAGCATGTACCCACTTGTTTTTATTGCAACAAACTAGGACATGTAAAGAAAGCATGTAGAGCTAGATTTGAGAGCACATATGTTTGGAAGCCTAAGGGTCGAAAAACTAACCCTAAAGGACCCAACCATCAAAGGGTACCAATGCATACATCTTTTGGTTTTATAGGCTCTCAAGATAAATGGAGTAGCCAAAGAAGAAGGAACCAAATGGCTTATGGACAGCGGATGTTCAACCCACATGACCGGAGACAAGACGTTGTTCACCAAGCTCAAGCTCCAAGATGGTGGAACGGTGCATTTTGGAAATGGGAGAGCCAAAATCCTTGGACATGGAGAAATTGGTAATTCTTCCTTTACTATTAATAATGTACTATATGTAGAAGGGCTTAAGTATAATTTGATAAGTGTTAGCCAACTATGTGATGCTAATTTTCAAATTGAGTTTGCGAAAAGAAAATGTGTTGTGAAAAAGAACGATAAGATTGTTTTTGAAGCCATTCGTAAAAATGATGTTTACAAATTTAGCACACATGATTTGATATCACAAAATGTTTCTTGCCTAGTTGCCAAAAATGATTTGACTCAACTATGGCATAGACGACTTGGACACATTAGTTTCAAGAATTTCAAAGAGATTTGCAAAAATGAAAAAGTCCAAGGTCTTCCAAAATTAAATTTCGAAAATCATGGCTTATGTGACACTTGTCAAAAGGCAAAACTTGTTAAAACAAGTTTCAAGCCCAAAAGTGAAATCTCCACCACCAAACCCTTACAATTGCTTCATATGGATTTGTATGGGGATATTGGTACAGCAAGCCTAAGTGGAAAACATTACACCTTTGTGGTGGTAGATGACTACTCTAGGTACACTTGGGTAATGTTCTTAGCTAAAAAGAATGATGCATGCCAAGAATTTATGAAGCTTTGTAAAAGATTAGAAAATCAAAGAGAGGACACAATTAAGGAAATTAGAAGTGATAGAGGTGGTGAGTTTGATGGAGAATTTCAAGAATTTTGTGTATCTAAGGGGTATGGACACAATTTCTCAGCTCCAAGAACTCCTCAACAAAATGGTGTTGCAGAAAGGAAGAATAGAACACTTCAAGAAATGAGTAGAGCCATGCTAAACGAATTTGAGTTACCCAAATATTTTTGGGCCGAAGCGGTAAATACCGCTTGTCATGTGATAAATAGAGTTTATTTGAGACCATTTCTCAAAAAGACTCCTTATGAGCTTTGGAAAGGTAGAGTACCAAATATTGGTTATTTCAAAGTTTTTGGTTGTAAGTGTTTTATACTTAACACCAAAGACAACTTGGATAAACTCGACTTCAAAGCGGATGAAGGAATCTTTATGGGTTATGCTCAAAATAGCAAAGCATTTAGAGTATATAATAAGAGAAGTATGAAAGTTGAAGAATCAATCCATGTCAAGTTTAGTGAATTTATTGATGATAAGTCAAACGTCAATAATGATGATGATGAAGATGAAATAATTGAAGTAAGTCATATAGAAAAATTTGAGAATCCAAAAGGTGATATTGTCATCGACCTTAGGATTGATCCACTTGAACCTAAGGTTGAAGATGGAGAAGTAGGAGGGGATACCTCAAATTTGCCGGACTCATATAAATATAGAAAAGATCACCCTAAAGAGTTGATTCTAGGTGAAACTAGCCAAGGTGTAATGACAAGGAGAAAATTCAATGAAAATGCCTTCATTTCACAAGTTGAGCCTAAAAATATAAAAGAAGCAATAAATGATGAAGATTGGGTATTAGCTATGCAAGAAGAATTAAATCAATTTGAAAGAAGTGATGTGTGGGAATTAGTTGCTAAACCTAGTGATCATCCCGTAATTGGCACTAAATGGGTATTTAGAAACAAAATGGATGATAAAGGAAACATCACTAGAAACAAAGCTAGGTTAGTAGCCCAAGGCTATAGGCAAGAGGAAGGCATAGACTACGATGAAACTTTTGCCCCCGTGGCTAGGTTAGAAGCTATTAGGATGTTATTAGCATATGCATGCTATAAGGATTTCAAACTATATCAAATGGATGTGAAATCCGCATTCTTGAATGGAATAATTCAAGAAGAGGTTTATGTAGCTCAACCTCCGGGGTTTGAAAATCATGATTATCCAAATCATGTTTTTAGACTCAAAAAGGCCCTTTATGGACTTAAACAAGCTCCTAGGGCTTGGTATGATAGATTAAGTAACTTCCTACTTGAAAACGAGTTTTCAAGAGGAAAAGTCGACACTACTCTTTTTATTAAAGAACAAGGAAACCATCAATTGCTTGTTCAAATTTATGTGGATGATATCATATTTGGTGCTACTAATGATTCTCTTTGTAAGCATTTTGCTAAATTGATGGAAGGAGAATTTGAAATGAGCATGATGGGTGAACTCAACTACTTTCTTGGTCTACAAATCAAGCAAACTCAAGATGGAGTGTACATATCTCAAACAAAGTATACGAAGGATTTGCTCAAGAAGTACAAATTCGAGGATGGAAGAAGTGTGAGCACTCCGATGAGCACAAGTACAAAGCCTGACAAAGACGAAAAAGGAAAGCCGGTTGAGGTAACAAAATATAGGGGTATGATTGGTAGTTTACTTTATTTGACTGCTAGTAGGCCGGATATTTTGCATGCTGTGTGCTTATGTGCTAGATTTCAAAGTATGCCTAAGGAATCGCATTTAGTTGCCATTAAACGTATCTTTAGGTATTTAAAAGGAACTTTGAACTTTGGATTGTTTTATCCCAAAAATGGATGTTTTGATTTAAGAGGGTATAGTGACTCTGACTATGCCGGAAACCTTGTTGATAGGAAAAGCACGTCCGGAACATGTCAATTTCTTGGAGATTGCTTAGTTTCTTGGTTTTCCAAGAAACAAAATAGTGTGTCACTTTCAACGGCGGAATCCGAATATATATCGGCCGCTTCATGTTGTGCACAACTACTTTGGATGACAAACACATTGAATGATTACAATGTTAAGTTTGATAAAGTTCCCATCTTATGTGATAATACCTCAGCCATAAGTATAGCACAAAACCCGGTTCATCATAGTAGAACAAAACACATTGAAGTCAGGCATCACTTCATAAGAGATTGCATCCAAAAAGGTTTGGTATGCATTGAGTTTGTTTCAACAAATGACCAATTGGCAGATATCTTTACCAAATCTCTTCCCACCGAGACATTCGAATCAATTAGAACAAGATTAGGAATGATAAACATCAGTTAAGGGGATGAAAAATGGAAAACCCAAAATAGGGGGCACGTCGAACGATCGACGTGTCTAAAACGAGAGATCGACGTACGTCGATCTCTGACATCGATCGATCGACGTACGTCGAACTCTGACGTCGATCGATCGACGTCATCGAATTCTGCAGCTATAAATTTCTGCAGAAACGCAACCCTCCCTCATTTCTTCCCTGTTCCAGCAGCAAAACCCTAAGAGAGCAGCCGTTTTTCTCTTCCAAAAACGTTTCTCTCTTCAAATTCATCTCCAAATCAAGATCTAACTCATTTCTTCTCTTAAATCTTGAGTTCCTCCCTTGAAATCTTCCATTTCAACCTAAAATCCCCAAAATTTCAAATCCAAAAACTGTTCTAGCCCTAAAAATTCTCCTCAAATGTCTTCAAGAAGCAAGAATACAACCAAGAGACCAAGATCCTCTAGGGGTGAAGGTTCAAGCTCTTCTCGTGGTCAATCCTCTCAACCTAGAAGAAAGCAACCTATGGATGAAAGTGGGGCTCAAGTACTTGAAGAACTTAGGAGTGAGTTGACCCTCTCAAACTTCCCTTGGGTCAAAACCAAAGATGCAAAGGATGCTTTGGAGGAACCCCTAATCCCTGGGCACGTAAGTTATATCTCTAGACATTCTCAAAATTTGTTTAATAAGTGGGAAGATGATCAGAGAGCCACTATCCCACTCAAATTGCTTAGAATAAACGATATTCTAAGCAATGATGAACTAAAAGACATCATTGAGTGGTTAGATTTTCAAGAGTGGAGGAGTATTTGGAATCAACAAGAGATGCTAAAAATGTCCACTACGTATACAAGGCTTTTTTATGCAAACTTATGGATTGAGTATTTGAATGGTATTCCTTTTGCTTTAAACTCGGTTATTGATGGGCATCATTTGAGGTTAACAATTGCAAAAATCTGCAATTTGATTGGTGTGCCAAATGAAGGATACTATGAGTTTGATGTTTGGAAATGGGATACGGCTAGGTGGAAGGTTTCCGAAGATGAGGTAAAAACCTTCTTAGGTTTTCATCCTAGTAAAAACACTAATGATATGCCTTTGGTTTACCGTACCCTTCTTGCCATTGTTACATTCTGTGTCAATGGTAAATCTGCCAAATTGCCTAGTAACCTCGACTTTTACATAGCATATAGAATAGCTAACCGAGAGAAGGTTAACTTTGGAAACCTTTTTATGACGAACGTAGTGGAGGCCGCAACCAAACAAAACAAGGCCCTTCCCTACAGTAATCTTATCTATAGAATGCTTGTGAAGTCGGGAATTTATGTGGATGATATGGATGTTGACAATATAACGCACAAAGACTACTATGACAAAGTCAACATCCAACAAATCCTGAAATCTAGAAAAGAGGCAATGAGGAAAGAGCAAGAGGAAGAACGAGATGAAGAAGAAGACATTCCGGATGAGGCACCCATTCCGGAACCGGAGACACAAGCTCAAACAAGTCGCTTAAGCTCAAATGTCCCGGAACTCCAAGCTCAAGTCCTCAGTCTTCAACAGGAGGTTGGCGAGCTAAAGGGCAAAGTGACGGTGCATGAATCACGATTTGCCAAGTTCAAGGCCAAAATGAAAGCGTGTATTCCTGGAGTTACGTTTTCGTCTGATGAAGACTAGATGATTTTTTTTTTACCCTATTCTAGCGTAGTTCTGTGTTGAAACTTAGTGTGCTTTAACTTTACTATTGTTTGATGCTTTCAAAAAGGGGGAGAATGACTTAAGTATTGTTTTAAGTAGTGTTTAAGTATTGTTTTGACTCATTTCGACTGATTGGTATTATGGCTTATCGACATTGTTGGCATTATGGTTGTCTTGATTTGGTGGCATTGTTGGTATCATTGGCATTGTTGGGTTCTTGGTATATTTGATTATTTTTTTGGCTTGATGAAAAATGGCATGTTGCTTAAGTGGTTTATGTGTTACAATGGTAAATTGTTGATTGGTTGAGGGGGAGCAAATGTAAGGAAGAGTATTTTGATTGGGTTCAAAATTGATTTTTTTTAAAAGTAAAGAGTGCATATACTTAGGGGGAGATTGATGTTTTTCAAATTTTGAAACATTCAGACAATTGAAACGGAGCAAAAACTTTTTAGAATCTTGGTTTTGAAATCATCAAAAAGGGGGAGATTGTAAGATTATAAAATGTTTTGATGATATAAAAAGATGTTTGATTTCACACCTTAAGTTCAAAATAAATTAAACATGTGCGAAACGTAAATTTCTCATAGACCGGTTGAAAAACACGTCATCCCCTCAGGTACCACATGACAAGATCCATGAAAAACTTGGAAAACGTTGGAGATCTTAGATCCACGTAAAGAGACATGGATCGATCGACGTATAACTGAGAGACGTAGATCTCTCAGTATAAGGTATGTCGATCGATCGACGTCTGACTGGGAGACGTCGATCTCTCAACCAGACATACGTCGATCGATCGACGTCTGACTGAGAGACGTCGATCTCTCAGCAGACATACGTCGATCGATCGACGTCTGACTGAGAGACGTCGATCTCTCAGCAGGCACACGTCGATCGATCGACGTCTGACTGAGAGACGTCGATCTCTCAGCAGATTAACGTCGATCGATCGACGTCTGACTGAGAGACGTCGATCTCTCAGCTCTGGCACGTAGATCGATCGACGTCTCCAGAATTCAAAATTTTTCAAACGTTGGAACAAAATCCAAGGGAGATTTATGATGTTTTCTCTCTCCAATCTTGCTCAAAATTCTTGTGGACTTTAACCTAACATACTACATGCTTCCTTGACTATTTTAAACATGTCTAAGATTCTCTAGGGTGGCTATCCAAGATCAAATCACTCCATAGGGTGGCTAAAGACTATTTGGGCACTATTTTGACATTTTTGAAGATGAAGACTTGGTGGAAGGCCTCAAAAACGTGGTGAACTTGTTCTATAAATGTAGAAGGCTTGGATGAAGCAATTACACACTTTCAACATCATCTAGCTTCATTTTACATTGTTGTACTTTTCTCTCATACTTGTAAATTTGTTCAAAGCTTGTCTAGCTTTCTTTGATCTTCATTGTTGTATATTGAGAGAAAGAGAGTCAAGCACAAGAGGAACTATAATTATTTGATCTCTAGCTTGTGCTTAGACTTGTGAGAAAGTGTGAACCTTACTATATCTCTTCAACCCACTGTGAGAAGTTCTTGAGAGAACTTTTGTTGAAGTTGTGAGGAAGCAAGAAATTGTTCTTGCTACGAGCTGCAGTTGTTGTAGTTGCACAAGTGTGTTGTGCAAGAAGTTGCTGTTGTTGTTGCTTACACTAAAGTGTTAGTGTAAGTGTTGCTGTGGTTGTTCTTATTGTTCATAATAAGAAGAGTAGTTGTTGAAAATCCACTTTGGAAACAAAGTGGTAGTGGAGTAGAATCATTTACGATTCGAACCACTCTATATCCGGTGTACTCTTTCATTGTCTCTCATCTCCCATTCTTGCTCTAATTTTGAATATCTTTTTGAGTTGAGAAAAACAAGAAAATTCCGCAAAAGAGCCAAACACTCTATTCACCCCCCCTCTAGAGTGTATTTCGGACCTTACAATTGGTATCAGAGCGAGGTCACGGGTTCGATTCCCAGCAGGAGCAATTGCTGAGGGGGAGATTGTTAGGTGCAGCAATTGTCCCGTGGCGTAGGCCGGTGGGCGTAGGCCGTGTGGGCCAAGTCACAGTCGAATGCCGTGGGCGCTTGTGTGCTGAATGCACTATAAGGATAGGGTATGCGCATCTCCTGTCACCAATTGGTTTTAGGAGAGATGGTAGCGCCTGAGGTCCTACATATATATGTGTAGCAACTCAGATTTTTGAAGAAGAAATAAATAGATAAAAATTGACAAGATTATGTCAACATGTAACACCGAAATTCCCCAATATTTCTTCTTATATGTTGAGATCATTTCCACACCTTTGACACCTTTAATATCTCTGAATAATGATGATAAATGTTCTCTTATAACATATATAAGAGAGTCTTCAAGAAAAAATAGAATGTGACATCTCAAATCGTCACATATCCAGCTATAGTCAATAATATCATCGGTTGAGAGAATAAGATATAAGATCACCATATTATCTTCAAAATAATAATAACACAGCTCCAGAATGAAGATAATAATATGCTCAAGAGATTCCTTGAGTGAAAATACCATAAATACCCTCGGAGGTGAAATGACCAAAATACCCCTGGTGTGAGAAAACTCCAGAAATGACCCCGATGGTCAGAAATAATCATGATATCAACTTAATCATGATAAATAGTATAAGAATGCACCCTTGAAATATTTTTCACCATATGATGTTCCTATAAAAGTTAAAATACCTATTTTGCCCTTTTTGGTAAGTTGTAGAAACTTCCAAGGCACGTTAGTCACAAGACAATAATCATCACCAAAAACACATAATAATCACATAATGAACATGTATAATTCATATACAAATGAGAACAATCATTTTAACACATTTTAGAAAATTATTTCTAAAAACCCTAGACATCGATCGATCGAAGTGCCTCAGCTTCAGAGATCGATGTCTCACAGAAAGTTTCTGAGTTTGCCTCTGACCTACATCGATCGATCGAAGTGAGGGTTCGATGTGTCTCAGGTTTAGAGATCGATGTCTCACAGAAAGGTCTTGAACTTTTCTGCCTTACATAGATCGATCGATGTGAGAGATCTATGTACATAGATCGATCGATGTGGAGACAACCTGAGAGATCGATGTCAACTTTTTCAACTTTTAATCACATAAAACACCATGTGTGATATTTTTAAGTATTCACCACTTAAAATCATGACTTTGAAAATTATACAAACATATTTCTCAACAGGCAACACCTTGCTACTACTGACAATACCACGCCGTATTCTCGAGATATTGCGTTGTTTAAATTCCGCCAGGGGAGAGACATATTTTGCCCAAAGTAGTCTCACCCACGCCTTTTCCCTATCCACCAACATTTGCCATCCCAATTTAGATAGATATGCTAGGTTCATATTCCTTAGCCTTTTAAAACCCAACCCCTCTCACTTTCAATTGGCATATACGACTCCATGCGTCCATATGCATAGTGCGGGTGTCACCCAACTCATCCCAGAAAAAGGAACGCATATGTCTCTCCATAGCCTCCACTGTTGCAATTGGGATCTCCACTGTCTGCATAATATAAGATGGAAGAGCATCGAGAACCGTTTGAATTAAAATACCTCTTGCAGCTTGAGACATCTGATGTGCCTTCTAAAGATTGAGCTTGTTTCTCACATTATCCAACAGGAAGTCATATGTCTTCGTGGTAACTCGCTCATGTAGAATGGGTACTCCCAAATATAATCCAAGATCAAGGATGTTGTTTATCCTTAGTCGTGTACTAATCTTCCGTACAAGATCCGGAGGGAAATTTTTCGAAACATATAAGACAGATTGTTCTTATTCAATTGTGTGTTTTTCATTAGAGGTCAACACGTTCTAACACTAAGTATAACATAATAAAGTTGTTATTTCAATGGTTAGGTAGGCATATGGAGGTGTTGATATTTATTGACAAGAATCAACTGCTCCTGTTGTATCTATACACCGAGATCTCAGTGTGTATGATATCGTATCACGATGTTCTGTATACCGTGATTACGATGTCATACGCCGAGATCATGGTATGCATAGAAAAGCGACAATTTTAAAAATTATGTAAATCGTTCGGTATACTAAGTGTATTATTGTCTTTATTCTCTTTAAAAAAATAAATTCCGTCCAAATTGTGTAGGGCGAGCAATCCCTCATTTTTAACTCTATTGTCTTACAGTGCAAGATCGATATAATAGGATTGCGGCAGGTTATCTTTGGGTTGTAATCCAGTGGGCCCAACTATAAGGAGCAAGCCCAAACTAATTTTGCTCAACACGAAAGGCCCAAATGTATCTTCAAGAGCAGTAGAGGAGCCGAAGATAAATGTTGCAGTGCCGTGTAGGGAACTCCTCACCAGAGAAGACTGAAGTAGACGACTCAACTCTTTCTCCAGTTCGGCTGGGTTCTTCTGACATGGCTACGCAAGCAGGCTTAGGTCTTTCCAGAGTAATCATACTCGTCGGAGCTGGTACTTATCTCGATCCCTGTTCTTCTCGCTGTATTTGATTTCGAATTATTATCTGTTTATTTTTGTTGTCGGCGTGCAATTCTGATAGGAGACTTTGGGAGTATTGTTTGTTGTAGGATATACGGGGACTGTATTGTTACAAAAGGGTAAATTGTCTGATTTATTGGCGGAACTTCAGGTACTATTCTCCCACGATCGGAAAATTTACGCTAGCTCTTTTGTCCCTTCGCTTTGATATCTATTTTCACGCTCTGATCAGTCACCGTTGTATCGGTAGTTCGTTTATGCAATTCTGACAGTTACGTTTTTGATTAACCAGTGGTAGTTCTATTCTAGGTAGATTCAGTATTGTCTGTTTCCGGATGGGAGATTGTATTGAAACTGCTGGTTTCTACGTCACTTTTCTGTGTATAAATAAGATAACCTGAATATCTTCACCTAAAATTCTGTTATTCTGACAGTAAATTGTGTTCAGTGGGGTGGATATTATTCATTTTCAGCTGTTTGGATTTCAGTTAAGTTATATCAAGAAGTGAGGTTGGATTTGTTTGGTACCTTCTAGGAAAATAAGTTTCTGAGCGCTTCTACCTTCTGCATCATACCTACAAAAATTACACTCATAGTAATCATGAGTTGTGAGATTTTCGGGATTGTAGGAAATTTCATGCTTTTGCCATTTGTTCATTTGGTAATGCTTCTTTAGGCATCTTGTTACGATGGATTCAAGTTGCGGCTGATATGGTTGTGTAAAACTTTGACAGATGCCATAATGCCTCTAATAATTTCTCTATGGTTGAAATTTCAATTTTAAGTTTCAGGATCTCAATTTAACTTCCTGTTCTTGCATCCATTTGTGCTATATGTGGAGCTATTTGGACTATTAATAGCATTTGCTGAGGCAAATCTTACTGTGTCCTTGTTCTCATTTTGAATTGGTTGTTTGACAGGGTCTGCTTAAAGGAAATGGGAAAGGTGGGGACACGGAAGCCGATTCCGATCCTGTCACTGCTCAGGTGAAATTACAATCTGAAAGTTGTCACCTTTATCTGCTTTGGAAACCAAATTCTTTCTTTAGTAAGTGTAATTTTATGCCTAAAATGAAGAAGATGAAAGTTTTGTTCTTTTGCCACATTTTCAACTATTTTCCGAACTTGTTTTCTCTTTTAGTTTTAATTCTTATTTTTCTTCCTCATGAGTTTGTGATTTCCGTTTTTATCAATGCATATGCTGTGGCATAGTGCATTCTTCACCTCAATCAGGATAAAACACTGTTTTGTTTTTGCTTCCACCTAATGGCTTTTCACATGAAGATGATCAAGGTCTGATCTCCATTTAATAAGTTTGAAAATATGTCAAGCTATAAATTTTGAGACTGATCTCCTATGTGTACATATCACATGTGCTTAATTGGTATTCTTGAGGCTTGGTGTTGTAAAAGTTCTAAATTGTGATAGCTTTTTTCATATTGTTCACTGTACATCAGGGGCAGCTTTGGTGTCATCTCTCTCTTCACTAGGTCTCTTGCTTTTCTGAATTTTTTTGTGCAGATCCATCACTTGGCGGCGGAAGTTAGAAAATTGGCCTCTGCTCGCCCGATTACTGTCTTTCACGGGGACTCGAGACAAAATGGTTTGTTTCACTAGATGCTTTTGTAGCTTATTCTTTCTGATGGCCTTTTTTTACCATGAGTTTTCGGTTAAGCCTTTTTACAGATTCTACTGCAGTATGTGCCGTGTTAGTGTTGCTCGAGTTTTATATTGCTTTTGCTTTTGTTTTTAAGGTTTAAAAATGAAGTTTTCTTTTTCCACAGGCTTAGCATCTCTTGTGGTACCAACTGCTGTCCTCGGGGCCCTGGGTTATGGATACATGAAGTGGAAGGTACATCGTTGAAACTTTTTAGTCTTATTTGCTTTCAGTTGTTGTTGTTGTTTGTCACATATTTTAACTTTTTCAACTTGGTATTTTTTTAAACAATCTTAATTGGATATTCTTTTTTGCTTCTGTAAATCTAGGGTATCACGTTCTCAGATCTTATGTATGTAACAAAGCGGAATATGGCAGCTGCAGTTACGAACTTGACAAAACACCTTGAGGATGTCTCAGAAGCTGTTTCTGTAAGTATGGCTTGTCGGGTAGATTGCTTTATTACTTGGTGAGCAAAAGCTGATAGCCCAGGAAACTTTGTTTCCTTGTTGGGCCTTTGCATGATCTTCCTTTCCCTCACTCCTAATACAATTTGGTTAAGGGAAATACTTGCTGCATTTTAATTTTACGTCTCTTCAAAATCACTACCGGTACAAGCTGCAATCAATTAAACCTCTGAATTACATTCTTGCTAGTCCTTTGTAGGATATATCTTTGATCACCTGCAAAGTGTTCTTTCAACTTAAGTCAAGGAAAACAGTTGACAGAAAATCAAGGAAAGATGTCCTAGGTTTGAATTACCTTTTTCCTCCTTATTCCAGCCCCCAAACAAATTAAAAGAAAAATAAAAATAAAATTGAAAACTTGTTATCTTTTGGCTGAGTCTTTTAGTTCTTGTTTAGTATTTTTGGATCTTGTTTAGTATTTTTGGATCTTCTAATAGGTAAAAGTTATAATAATCCATTAAAGTTTTGACAGCCCTAAGTTTTCAACCCTTCTACTTGTAATGGAGGCGAATTATCCTGAGCTTCTTGTGATAAAAACTATCAAAAAACTAACAGATTAAAAATACTGTCTTTTAAAGTGGTAGTTATGAGAATAGAGTATAATAAACTTCGACCAGATTAATAGATACTTCAAAACATGTCAGTAAAGCATGCATACTCCTGCATTGGAAATTTGGATGATATATACTTCTAACATCTTGAGTTTGTTTGGAGAGTATGTTGCCGGAATGCCCTTTCTATATTATGTGCTAGACCCATTAGTTACTGAACTTCTATTATCCAGTGATCTGGAATTTGCAAATTGCACCTTGTAGACTCTATACATTCTAGTGCACTGCCTATTTGAAATGCCAGTTCAATCAATCCCAACGACTTCCTATGAGGTTAATACTGGATGGGTTGCACTATGTTCAAATTGTGCCCTGGTGTTCACTTTTCTAGAATTAACTCCTGTGTTTATGTTATGTTTCTAAGCTATTATTTCACCTGAAAAAAGATTACAAATTTAAAGTTTAAGAAGAATGATGATGCTAGAACATGAAGGAGTATAAAATAGAACCTTCTACATGATGTGCTTGACTCTAGTTACAAAGAATCACTATGAGCCGGGAAATCGCAAATTTATTCAATTGTTACAAAATTTGGTACGCCATATATTGGCATCCTGATCATTTTTTTTAATTGGAGTTAATATCGGAAGGATTTGCAATGACAATCACAATGTGTGTTAGTTTCCACTGCTTGAATTTTTGTTTACAGGTGAGAACCATCTCATTGGAACCTATGAAAAGTATCACTCTGCTAGATACTAAAAAGCCAAATCCCTAAATGAACTATAATTCTGGAAATTTAAAATGTATCTCTAGGTTAGCTTGATTTAATCAAAGGTGGGAAATTGTGTTTGAGATCTTGCCAGCTAATTTGACGTCGATCAAATCTTATGCTCAAATTCGTAAATGAGAGAGGAGACACGGCTTAGAGATTCTCCTTACACTCGTTTCCTCAGCATCCAGATAATTAGTGCTGCTTAGGATGCCTCCTTACTTTTTGTCTACCCTAAATTTTTTGGCCCTTAGTGTCCAAATCCTTTCGTTGCTCCTTTATTGATTCAAAAAGCATCTGAAAATGTTGTAAGCTGTATGATCTAGCTTTCGCATGCAAGCCTTTTGTTGTTTTTGATTGAACTTTGGCTGCTCATATTTTAAGACATTTCTCGCACTTGATTCGCTGTATTACGGTGCCTCTTAATGTGAATGAATTGCTTAGCTGTTCATGTGTGCAGATCTATTTTCTTTTGCATTATTTTTGATCCATTATTTCTTAACAGGCGGCTAAGAGGCACTTGACTCAGCGAATTGAGAATTTGGACGACAAAATGAATGAGCAAGTTGATATTTCTAGATTAATCCAGAATGAAGTATGATTCTTGCTTGAGTTTTACTTTTTTTATTCATTTTTCTATTTTATTTAAATCTTTCTTCTTCTTCTTCTTCTTTTTTTTTTTTTTTTGGTTTTGATGGATTTTTAAAGACAGGAAAACAGTGAATGTTGGAATGTGAATAAATTTGTTATGGAGTCAATTTAAGGAATTTCCACTGCTATTTTCTTTGATGCAGATTGCTGGTGCACGTGTTGATATTTCAGAACTCTCTAATTCTCTTGACGACATAGAGCATCACGTTTTAACTTTGGTGAGTTAGTTTTGTAATTATATCCTGATAATAGTAAGTGTATCGCACAAATAAAAATATGCTTTGGGATAAAGTGTAAAAAAAAAAAAAATTGGTTTGAGCGACACATAATGCTTTTTATTTTTTAAAACTAAGCATGAGAATGTTCTTATGAAAATTTTCTTATCTTATTGTAAAATCCGAATGTCTCTTTCCTGAAAGGCAGCAATATGCGTTTTTGCACATGTACATGATGTCATGTGATCATTGGATGGTGAATTGAGGTAGCTGCCGTCTGAAATCATTGAAGAGAAACTGTTGTTTGTCGAAGCTAATAAGTCATGGTGGAAACTTTTTTTCGGTTTGGAGATCATATTTTCAATGATTATAGACATGTTTAGTGAAGCCTAAGTACGAGCTGGACATATGGAAATCTTTTAAATCATTGAAGAGAAACTGTTGTTTGTCGAAGCTAATAAGTTGTCGTGGAAACTTTTTTCCGGTTTGGAGATCATATTTTCAATGATTATAGACATGTTTAGTGAAGCCTAAGTATGAGCTGGACATATGGAAATCTTGTACTGGCTGCAAAAATTGAGCTCTTTGGAAATTGATGTGCATTTGCATTACATATTACAGAGACATGCCAGCATTAGGTTCTTGTAGTGGCTTGGTTTACCCTGTTAAAGGTGTTATAAGGTGCATCCAGAGTTATATTTATTTAAGAAAATCATAACATTGGATTTTAGAAAATGGTACGGGAGTTAAATAAATGTGCTTGCATTGGACGGTGCGAAGTGTTATGTGCTAGTCAGCAATGGTGCCACTAGGGAAGCTAAAATAAGGACAATTTGAAATCCACTGCCCTTTTGATTTCTCTAAAAAAAAACATTTGTCCCTGCCTTTTGAAAAATTATAAATATTCTCTTAAAATGCTACTACGAGGCATCCAATTTTAGTAGTTTTTTATCCTTTCCATGAAGTCCTATAATGCTACTCCCTCTGTCCCAAAAATATTGTCCTCCTATTTTGATTTGTCTCAAAAATATGCCCTTCCCTTTTGGTTTGTCCCAAATGTCGTCCGCTTTCCTGAAATAGGAATATACCAGTAGTCAAAGTTTCCATAGTATTGGTTTGTCCCAAATGTCGTCCGCTTTCCTGAAATAGGAATATACCAGTAGTAAAAGTTTCCATAGTAATTAGTACTTACGTTATTTCTCTAGTTTAATCAATTAACCAACTATAAGTAGAATAGGATTAGTGACGAAAGCAATTTAACTTCTTTTAAATTATGCTCAAGTGTAACTAGGAAAATGTTTTTAGGACAGAGGGAAAATACACTAATATTTTCCAAAGTTGTCCTTTTTAGTTGAGAGCATAACAAGACAACAATGGTTAAGGGACAAAAATATTATATGGTTTTGATTTTAGTTAACAAGGAGCTAATGAAACAAGGACTCAATAATATATCATTCCAAGTATGAAGTATTAAAATGGGGTGGAGAGGGTGTGACTTCTCGCTGATAAACCCTTAAGCAGGCAGTATTTTCCCATTAAGAAACAGTTAGGACCATATTCTTCCATCATTGGTAAGTAACTCTGCTTGCCGCATGCATTACCAGGGTTGGGTCATAAATTGTACTGGTTGGTTGTTGACCAGGCTGAAAAGCTGACAATATTCAGGTGCTTCATCACCATATAGTTAGAATTCAAACAAAAATTGGAAGCCTGTTGAATTCAAATTGTAGGGGTTGCTATTATTTAAAAACCAAAGTAGAGAGCAGGTAAATTACTTTTGATTAGAATTTAAGTTGTGATTATGCTGGGTGCCTATGGTGGTTAGGGCCAGTTGGCAGCCTGAAGTTGGGTTGTTAGCTGTTGCAGTGGTAGGTGTCGGCTGGTGGGTGGAGTATAAAAATCGGATTCTTAGGTGGGGAACCAAATTTCCCAACAGCTGATGGTGGTGGTTAGTTGTTGCTGTACTAGGTGACAGCTGGTGGGGTTGGAGTAGAAAAATATTGACTACTTTGGTTGGGAAATCAAATTTCTTTACTTTGATGAAGGTACCCATATCGTGCCTATGAAGAAAGTCTGATTGTGTCAAGTACAAGTTTTACCCAACCTTGGGATTTTCCGTTCTTACCGTGCGATTGCACCTGGGAGGGGTGGGGGGGGGGGATTGAGGCCGCTTCCTTTGTCTAAGATACTTCGGCCTCAGAAGAAGAGAATAAGGGAGGGGTTTATGAAACTATTACTTATCATTTATGGCACTTTGTTAAACAAGAGTGGAATACGGGCAACATTTGTTGATTGAAATGCATAATCTGATTTTTGAGGTGTGAAAGATTTAATTTTTCTGTCAGAGCAAAGGTTTAGTCACTAGTTACTTGGTTGTTGAGCTCCTTTGCTCTTGTCCTTTTTGAATCATTTGTCTCTCTTTCTCAATTGCAGCGTGCCACAATGGGGACATTGGATGAGAAGCAGGTGAAGCTTCTTGATTATCTTTTTTCTTTCTTTTTTTTTTTTGTGTGTGTGTGTGTGTGTGTGTAGCACATCAATGAATTGATTTTCTAATTAGTTTTGGATATAGGTATTGCAAACTTCGTATGGTTTGAATATTATGCTAGAATGTTAGCCTTGCCTTTATGATGCCATCATGTGTCATCTCAACTGATGTTATGCCTTTCATTGTAACATTTCCTATTATCTCTTCAGAATCTTGCAAATAGTGCAATCATACACTTGGTTCGTGTTGCTCATGGAGTAGAGGCTAAACTGCCTGAAAGGATTCAGGTATTCGTTGATTTTGTCAAAGTCACTGCCCAACATTAACTTCATTGGGGGATCTCCTCTGCAAGTTTATGTTTCCTCTTCTCTGTAATCTGCCCCTCTCCCCTCTACCCAAGAAAAGAGCATATTGTTGCAGTCATTCTGCACATGGTAGTTAAACGATTGTTGTTTTTCTTTTGTATCAGGATGAGATCAAGACTCTTGCCAAATTAGAAGCTAGTATGGTATGTGATGCCTTTTGTAATCCTTTTCATTCAATGGGTAGAGAGATCTAGTTGGTGAATACATGAATTTATTCATTATAGTCGATAAAACATGTGATTCATTGATGGAGTTATCTAATTACAAAAAAAAAAAAAAGGAGTTATCTTTTGATAAGTTTATGGTGAACGAATAAGTTTAGTTTCATATAAAATTCTTTTTATTTATTTTTTATTTTTGGATGAGAAAAGAGAGTTATGTTGGTAACGAGAGAAGAGATCAGTGAAGTTGCTAATTTTCGTAGGAGCTGTTCCTGAAACACCTCCCCCTCCATTTGTCTTCTCCCCCTTCCCCCCCCCCCCCCCTGGAAATTGGCAACTCAGTCTGATGGAGGAGTTGTACTTGTTTTTGAGCTTTGGGTGCAGGCGCAATGGTGCTATTTGGCTTATATTTCTGTGGCAATAGTGTTCATATGATTGTCTGAGCAAACAGTGGAGGAAGCTCTTTTTAATAACAAAATTTATGACTTGCAAGTCTAAAATGTGATCTGCTTGAATGCATTTGATGTCAGGTTATTCTATTCTGAAGTGACATTATAGTTACTTTTATGCAGAATCTCAAGGATGCGATAAAGGCGTTGGAACTAGACAGTAGCAGCAGAAGAAGCATTACTGATGTCATTTCTGAAGATGGGGATGACAAGCCTAGAGCTTTGTTTAGGTAATATTGCAGTCTAATCTTCTCATTTTGTGCGCTTCATCAGTATGGTGGAGTTGCATTTCTCCATGAGGGTGGATAGGTGGGATTATCGAAAGCCGGCTTCTCCAGTTTAGCTTCAATATTCTATTCTCCAAGCTCCCTGAAAATTATGTTGTGCATGCAGGAGGCCTTCGCTTAAGAGTTGATGGCAGCATATACAAGCAAGGTTGTTGGTAACTAAACGCGCCCTCGTTTCCACGAGGACTCTTTAGTTATGCGTATTTTTATTGCTAAGATTGAAATAGGTTTCTTGTGCAGTTGGAGAATGGTTCTCAAAATATAAATGAATAAAAGTCAGATCAGATAGCAATACATATATATTATATATATATATATAGGTCTAGTGCTAAACCCATAGGTGTAGAGGTTTTAGCTCCTCTACTCCTAAAATTCAAGTTCAAAGGATACTAGTTCAAGTCAGGACTTTCTGATTTCATTTAGATAGTACGTTCATTTTTAGGTATTGGTGTTAGAATTAATATTCTAGACTGCAGCAGCTTTCATTTGCCCCCCCCCCCCCCCCCCTCTTTTCTTTAAATTAATACAGTTCATTGTACTCCCTTTTTATTAATATCTATTTTCTTTCTTTTGAGGGCGAATCTCGTACTCTTCATGGAATATCCTTCAGTCTTTTGTTCTGTCATTTATCGATTTGCTATTGTTTTGGGCGAACGATAGGATTACGCTTGACTTAACGTTGTTGATGTTTGTAGTCATCATGTAATATTTTAAAATCACGAGTGACTAATTACCGACCTTGGAGTTTTGACTTTTTTATCAGCTTAATTTTACCCTAGGAAATGTTTGGTTTATATCATTATAATTTGTTCACACGTGTTTTCTGATTGCACCTGTTGATTGGGTCATTTACAATAACCAGTCCACTACAAACCAAGTTGCTTTGTATCAGCCCAATGAACTGGACACGTTCCAGGCCAAAATGTTTCTTTCGCTTATTTCTAGCACTGATGTGAAAATTTTGGTGGATTTGTTGGGCAACTTTGACGTTGGGGGTACTTAAATACTTTTTTGACGCCTTTCAAGGGGAAAAGCAAAAAAAAGCAGAACCAGTTTGCTTTGAGAATGACATGTCACAAAAGTATGTTAGCTTTCATTAGTTACTTCATTCGTCCACCTAATGTCCTTGTGCATTTCGCCTCTTGAAGTGCGCTATTTTCGGGAATTTTCGATCAATATATTCAACCATCAGAGAAAATGTACATTCGGGGAACAAAACCCAGCAAAAGGAACTATCCCTGTCAAAAAATATAGGCCTACGTCCATCAAAAAATTATCCTACGCCTGTTTGGTTTGCTATGCCTAACAGTAGCACTGTTTTTCATCATATGAACAAAATGATGAGGATCAACTTCAGTCCAGCTGTCGTCGTGTCTTGATTTCAGCGTGTGATGCCAGATACCATACACAGTT
The DNA here is from genome assembly GCA_036186865.1 of Eustoma russellianum. Taxonomy (NCBI): domain Eukaryota; kingdom Viridiplantae; phylum Streptophyta; class Magnoliopsida; order Gentianales; family Gentianaceae; genus Eustoma; species Eustoma russellianum. Next base: position 7,119,925 of record AP025071.1, read on the forward strand.
TCACGAAAAAAGTATCTCCAATCCGCACTAGTGTAGGTGTCATCAAAATTCCCCCTAAGGTTGTCATCAACCCATTGCGCACTGTCCAAGTGTCCAAAAAAAAGGTTCTTTTGCCATAGGGAACCACCAACCTCCAAACCTTTCTAGGCCAAGTACAATCTCTCAATTCATGAATGTCATTAATCCCAGATTTAGCGCAAACGCAACATGCGTTCGTATGTGTGAGGTGCCGTCTATAGAGGAAAGCAATGGTTGGGATTGCTTTCTGCTTGACACGCCATAGGAAGAGATTACTGCGTACTGGACCGCACATACTCCACATGACATCCCAATTCACCAAATCATCATTCCCCAACCGAGCGGGAGATTGCAACATATAGGCACTATGGACCGAAAAGTGTCTCTTGTCTTTTCCATTCCAACCAATTGGCTTATTACTATCAAGCGAACCGTCATGCAGAAAGTTTGAACTCCCAATCCCCGTACGTAGAACAGCCGCTGCACGTTTAATCCCCCTCCAGGTTCTAGAAATGTTTGTCTTCCTCGTCTCATGCAGGGGAGAGCCATATTTCGCCCACATCAGTTGTACCCAAGGCCTCTCCCTTTCCACCAACATCGTCCAACCCAGTTTTACTAAAAATGCAATGTTCATATTTCGCAGTTTTTTAAGACCCAAACCTCCTTGCCCCTTAGGCCTACATATCCTATCCCACGACACGTAATGTAGGTGTCTATCTCCATTAATTTCATCCCACAGGAAACATACGAAAATGTTTCTCCATATCCTCAAGAACAGTAATAGGAATCTCAGCTGTCTGCATGACATAAGAAGGCAAAGCATTACGGACCGATTGAATAAGAACACACCTCGAAGCTTGGGACATGGTGCGCGCACGCCAGGCATTTAGTTTTCTTCCGTACATTTTCGAGCAGAAAATGATAAGTTTGCATTGTAGAACGGCCATGAAGTAGTGGCACACACCCAAATATTTTCCAAGGTCTGACGTTTGTCTGATTTTAAGCCTCCCACAAATTTGGTTGGTCACCTCCTTCGGGGTATTTGGCGAAACATAGACAACTGATTTCTCAAGGCTAAGTTTCTGGCCTGAGACAGAACAAAACTCCGAGAGGGTCTTCTCCATAATCAGCGCTTGTTGGACAGAGGCTTCACCAAAGAGGAGCAAATCGTCCGCAAAGAAGATGTGGGAGAATTTAGGCCCATAACGTGAAGCTTGCACTGGTTTCCATTCCTTCTTCACAACGGCATCCTTAATGCTTTGACTTAATATTTCCATATATAACAAGAATAAATAGGGTGCAAGGGGGTCTCCTTGTCTAATATCCCCCTGGTGGGTTGGAATGACGGTAACTGAGTTCCATTCCATAGTAACGAGAGTTTAACAGAAGAGATGCAATACATGATAAGGGAGACCAATCATGATGGAAGCCCGCCGCCAGGAGTACATCACGGAGGAACGACCAACGTACCCGATCATACGCCTTCTCAAGATCCACCTTGACTACCATCATCCTCTTACTACCACGTTTCTGTTTCATGGTATGGATAAGTTCTTGTGCGATAATAATGTTCTCCGCAGATTGACGCCCAGGAGTGAACGCACATTGCGAGTGATCAACAAGCTTCGAAATCAATGGCTTCACCCTGTTTGCTATAATCTTCGTGATGAGTTTAGTCACAACATTGGCAAGTGCGATGGGTCTAAACTGCTTGATCGTTTGTGGGTGCGCAATCTTTGGAATCAAAGAGATAGTTGTTGCATTCATTTCTGCCGGGAAAGATTTATTCTGAAAAGCTTTCCTCACAAACTGCACAATAGAGGGGCCAACCACGCTCCAACACTTTTGAAAGAAGCCCGGGGGTAAACCATCTGGCCCCGGAGTCTTAGTGGCACCCATTTGAAACAAAGCAACTTCCACTTCTCTATCCGAAACAGGATGACGGAGGGACCGTGACTCATGGTGAGAAAGAGTAGGGAATTTTGCATCCCATGCCACTGCATTTGGATTCGGTTCTTCTGTGTATAATGAGATATAAAAGTCTTGGACCAAGTTTTGCAATTCCTGCGGTTCATCCACCCACTGGCCACTATCATCTTTTAAGCAGAGAATTCTTGGTTTCTGACGACGGGTTTTCAAGGACTTATGGAAAAAGTTTGAATTCCGCTCTCCATGGGCAAGCCAATTCAAATGAGCATTTTGCCTCCAAAACGTATCTTGTTTGAGAATTTCCCCATATTCTTTTAATAGCTCAGTCTCCAAATTAGAAAGGAAAGGAAGACGAATGATTTTCCAAGGATCACTGTACACCTCCGATGCGAGCTTCAAGACGGCGCTTATGATGAAAAAGGTTCCCATAGACCTCCTTACTCCAAACATGTAGACGTTCCTAAAACAGAGCAATATCATCCTTAAGTTGCCCCCGAGGAACAAGGCCACGCCTGAGCAACAAAATCACCAAAAGCTTTATGCACCATCCAGTTCGACTGGAAACGGGCATTTCTCGGTTTAGCCTCCTGTCTAGCCTCACCAGTGAGTGAGAGCAGAATAGGGCAGTGATCAGAATTGGTTCTTGGCAAGTGTCTCACTGAAGCCGCTCCAAACAGGTGGTGCCAACTATCATTCCCCCAGCTTTGATCAAGGCGTTGCTGTATCTTTCTTCTTCCTCGAGTGTGGTTTGACCAGGTAAACTTTGGTCCCGAATAGCTAATTTCCGTCAGTCTACACGAATCCATCACCCTTCGCATACGGTTTGGCCCAGGTACCTCCCACCATACGGCCGCCAGATTTATCCTCTTGGTGTAATAACTTGGTTCCAGTCGCCAATGAGGCACCACGGAAAAAGGACATGGTTATGCAGCTGCTCTAGATAGTCATAAAAAGTCTCCCTAATGGAGGGAACGGGTGATGGCATACACAAGGAAAGTAACCACTGCGTACTAGAATTAGGAGAACGCCCAACAGTCAACATTTGTGCCGTCCAATTCCAAACCTTGATCTGAATGTCATCATCTTTCCAGAAAGCCCACAGTCCACCTGCAAACCCCCTGTTTTCCACCGCAACAAAGTGAGTGAAATCAAAACTATCTAGGATCCATTTACCGCGGGAGCTGTGAATCCTAGTTTCCATTAAGAAAAGAACAGCAGGCTTATAATGGCCAATAAGGTTTCTCAATGCTAGCCGGAACTCTGAGGACCCCGCCCCCGGCAATTCCACGAGAGAATTGACACCATTACAACACATTAGGATTACTGGCGGGTTCATCTTCCGCCATAATCGTCTCATCATGTCTTAAAAGGACAGACCCTTCGTCATCACCTAAACCTTCGTCCTCAGTCAACTTATCATCCACGAAATGTTGAAATTCCATCCCAAAATCATCATCAGGGGGGTGGTATTTAATGGAATCTCTCTTATCCTCAATGCCCTCATTGCGTTTATAAACCGATAGAGTCGGCCATTGCGTTTCCAATAGGGTGTTTCTTGCATCAGAGATAAAATTTCGTTGGGGTTCATTCGTAATATCCCTAAGGGAGGAAGAGTGCGACATACCTCCCCTTGATCTGGTATGAGATCCCCTTCCCCTATACGAAGCTGTTCTACGGTTGACAATCGCTTCTTGCATAATCTGCTGTTTATCTTTACCGCCCACAGGAGTGTGCTGGACCCCTTTCACTCTCCTTCCAGTTCTTTAGGGTGGGATATCCTTCGAAGTGGTTTGAAATTGCACAGGTGGACCCCTGTCCACAATACTTCTCAATCCAGCCATCAAAACAGCTTCCGGATCACTTGCCTTCTCTGTTTCAACCTCTAATATATCAAACCGTGAACCACTCAAGAATTCTTTGTTGATCTTGATTGTTTCCCACCCTGAGCAGAAAGTCCAGGTATGTGCGTGGTTGTTGGGCTTCACGATTTTGAGCCTGAGTTGGTTCCTTAGCCAAGGACTGTCGCCTACGACGAGTTGATGTAGCCACCATCCACGGGCCAAATGCCTCATCAGAGTTTAAGCCTGGCCGTTTCGCGACTTCTGTGGTGCCAAGCATGGTCTGACGTGAGTTCTCCTCCCCGCATTTCTCAGAAGAGTGTCCATAAACGCCACACTTGAAACAAATTTGACTTAAGCCCTCATATTCCACCACAAACATTCTTTCACTGACCTCAACCCTTGATAGAAGTGGTTTTGTGAGGTCAATCTCAGTACAAACTCTAGCATATTTTCCCCTCTCTACATTCTGCGTTGTCGTATCAACCTTAATAGCCCTCCCAATCTTGTTTCCAATTCGCCACAAAACAGTGTCATTAAAAAATTCAAGGGGCAAGTACGGGACACGAACCCACGCTAGGGTTTTTCTAATGGATTCTTGGTCCGGGGTAAACAGTGGCCGCCACTTCATCACTGTGATGTAATGACCTTGGATCATCCAAGGACCATTATTTAGGGCTGTTTCATAGTGTATGGCAGAGTAGAATCTTACCACAAAGAAACCATCTGGTAAATCGATAATATCTAATTTGCCCCCTCTGGCCCATAGCTCAGATAAACGTTTTTCAAGCAATTTGAAAGAAAAGTTTCTACCTAATACCTTCACAATTAGAGCCCGGCTCCAAGGTCTCCAAAACGACCGACATTCTTCAAGGGTTACCTCAACAGCAGATTTTCCCGTATTAGCACAGTCTCTAGCCCCCGCCAAGGCTGCCATATAGTGGTCTTGCAGCTCTTGCATTGTTTCTTCATCATCCTCCTCAGCAGTAAAGATTTGCAATGGGTCATCCACATGTCGGACCGTGTCTGCCCAGTTTCCTCCAAACGCAACTCCATCCCATCGGGGGGTTCCATCTAGGTCTTTGAAGAGTTCATCCACAGCGGGACGCTTAAATTTCTTAATACTTCTTAGTAATTGATCCGATTCTTCAGCTGTAGTAGCAGAAGGGTTCGCGTCCATTAGCTAGGGTTTTTTGAATCGCTCTCAGCGATCTATCTATTCTTAAAATATTAAATGAAGTGCGCTATTTTCAATTGGACAAGTTATCAACATTTTTGTACGCCCATAACGACGTCTTATCTAGGCATTTCTTAAATAGACCCACTTATCTATTGATTCAGTCTGATAAAAAAGAAACTACTGATGTGATTTCCCATAATGTATTTGCAACTTGATTATTATCATTTCAGAATTACAAGGTTCTTTAATGGAATAACCACTGGTAAGGTTGTTTTGCGACCTTTAAGCTACGGGTTTGAGTTACGGAAAAAACATATTGCACAAAATGTACATTAGATCGTGAAGCGATCCGGTCTATTCTTAGATCCAGTCTATTCTTAGATCCTGCACAAATGCAGGAGTCTAGTGCATCGGGAATGTCATTCTCTCTCTAATGGGATAACAAATATCAAAATTGCTCTCGTTCTTGTTCTAAGTTTTTCATGCCTCTTTTCTTTTGAAAAATATTGTCCTATTTTAATTTAGAAATTGTTTAAAATGAATTATGTCAAGTCAAACTAGGATAGTGATTGTTTAAAATGAATTATGTCAAGTCAAATTAGGATACTGATCGTTTAAAATGAATTATGTCAAGTCAAACTAGGATAATAATTCTATGATGGAGGGAGTATTAATTAATATTTAAACGATACTTCCTCTATCTCATTTTGTAAGTTTACTTTTCTATTTTAAGATATTTAAAAATATAAGTCTATTTTTCTAATTGGTAAGAGAAATTGCATGATTTACTTATCTTCAGTAAATATACATCTTTTGAAACAAACTCATTTATCATGGGACAAATTTAGAGATACAAACAATAATTAATGTTTTGATCAATTTTTAAAAGTTAGGTGTCAATTTGATTTATATTTCGGGAGGGAAAGGGTATTTAATATGATCTTCTTTTATGGTAAAGTCTTGAGATCCCAAATATCAAAAGGCCTTTATTTTTTGTACTTGGGTTTGGTTCCTACCAAATGCAGGCTTTCTCTACCAGATGACCTATACCAAAAAGGAAAAAAATGGCAAGCGTTATGCATGGTTATATCTAGTGGCGTAGTCTTGCTAATAACATAATTACAATTGATCAATTAATTTTTTTTGATATAATTGTTAATTTCCAGGATCTGAAAAGATTCATGCGCGATATGATACACCAAATCCAGCTTGTTATCCGTAGAGTGAATAACTCTACATCTGTCATTTCAAAATCTCTTTCCTCATTAATTATTATTCCCCTGCTAAATTTATTTGATTTGGGTTTTCTTGATTTTGCCTGGAAGCTTGAATATGCTTTTCACTTGAGTTGGGCTGAACACACAGAGCTTATCAGGCTAACTTTTAGGTCCAGCGTGTAAAATTATTGACAACTTATATTGTTTGTAATATTCATCGAAAATGGTCTAAGTTCTCCAAATGAATACAAGTATTGAGGGTGTAGATTGTTCGATTGAATGAACTATTTTTTTTAATTAATTTATGTACATTATATAAAGTCTATATAACAAAAAAATCCAACTAATACAATCATTTGTAAGATATATGGGAATCTCTAATTATGGTTGAGATTTGATTTCTTATGAAATCTCCCTTAATTTATAAAAATCTTAACTTTCATCCTCAAATTGCGTAGTGTGATTGCCAATATCTAACTTGAACAATGCTGGATTGATATCCATCCAGTGACTTTTTTGTTGATATATCGGCAAGCAGATCTTCGGACTTTACAAATAGAAGCTCAATAACACTTTCTTCATGTTTTTCCTTTAATAAAGTGTCTGTCTACTTTGACATGTTTTGTTCGATCATACTTTATCAGATTTAGAAATGCTAATAGTTGTCTTATTGCTGCACTTTAGCTAAGTGGAAATTCTCATTAGATAACCAATCTCCTACATCAGTTTCTTTAGCCACATGATTTCGTGAATCTTCTTCGCGATTGCCTCAAAATTCCACTTCTGTGTTCGATAGGGCCACAACCTTCTTTTTCTTGGTTCTCCACGTGACTAGGTTATCGCCAAACTAGAGCAAAATACCATGAATTAGACGTCTACTGTTGGGTACCTTCCCATTGTGCATCAGTATAGACTTTCGCATTTAGATGGATGTGTTTCCTGAATAATATACCTCACTCTGGTGTGCTTTCAAATACCTTACGATCCTCAAATTCGCCTCCATATATTCTACATTAGGTTAGTGCAAAACTGACTTACTACTTCAACGGCGTACGTAATGTCGGGTCGAATATGCGTCGAGTAAATTAGCTTTCTTACAAACCTCTAGTACTGTTCCTGATCTGCCAAGGGTGCCCCTCTTGTAAATTATAGTTTGTGCTTTACAATCATTGGAGTATCGTACAGTTCACAATCATCATTCTGAACTTAGTCAACAAGTCAAGAACATACCCTTCATTGGATCGAAGAACTTCGATCCTTAGAAAGTATTTCAATCCATATAAGTCTTTCATCTCAAACTCTCGAACAGATTCTGTCGAAGCCATGCAATCCTTCCTTATCAGTTCATGTAATGATCATATCATCCACATATATAATCAGGCATGTGGCTCGGTTGTCCTCTTTTTCTTGAAAAAGTGTGTGATTAGTATACTTTATTATATCTATTTTGCTTCATCATGATTGTTAACCTTCCAAACCGTACCTGCAGAGACTGTTTCAAACAATACAAAGTTTTTCTTGAGTCTAAAACCTTCTTATCCCAAATTCAGCTAAAAACTCGATTAGAGTCTCCATATATGCTTTCTCTTTTAGTTCCCTATACAAGAAAGCATTTTTCACTTGTAGACACATACTTGAGGCTAAGTAATACCCTGCTTCAATTTAATGACATCGCTAGTGGGATGCCAGCGTACCTTTCTATGGCATAGTGTAGCGACTCGTCCCGAGCCCTAGAACTCGAAACGGTTACCGCCATATTCCCGCTAGGAGAAATACAAGGTTGTCGATACAAATCAATTACACGTCAACAGAATGACGTAAACTGATATCAGCAGGAAGACATAAAAAAATTCCAAATACGCTCCAATATAAAATGTCTAGGCAATAATCATAATTATTACCAAAGTCCAAACTTAATAAAACTACATCCTGAATACCAAACTAAAGTCCATAAGTACAAAATCTGAAATAAGTACATGAATAAAACTCCTCTGCAGCCTCGTGTCCTCAATAGCGCCACTTCGACACGTCCTCTACTACTCTGGATCGTAGCCCTGGTTATCTGCAGTGCTATGAAAAAAATAGGGAATGAGCGACAAAACATCGCCCAACAAGTAACCTGCCAGTACTCGCGATAGGATCATACATGTGGAAACAGGTGTAATAAATAAAATAACATATAAAATAATCAAGTTTCCATTCACAAATAATTTTACCTTTCTAACCTTACGATAACGGCGCATACAAATCAACGGTAATAACAAATGAAATAAACCCACAGAGTTAGTATAAGTTTAGCCACGGTCAAAACCTAATGATGCAATTTTTTAAAATGATACGATGCAACACGATAACGATGCGATGCGGATAACGATAACGATAACGATGCGATAATGATGCGATGGCTATATCACTTTCCTTACAAGTGACTTATATCACAAGTCTTACGAATTGATCCCCTAATGGTCGATGTGTCCAGGCGGCCTGTTGATGTAGTCATATGTGCCTAGACGGCCCAATTGGCAGTCATATGTGTTGGGTGCAACAATTGTCCTGTGGCGCGTAGGCTGTGTGAGCTAAGTCACTATCGAATGCCATGTGCGCTTGTGTGTGTTGAATGCACTATAAGGCTAGGGCATGCGCATCTCCTATCACCAATTGGTTTTAGGAGAGTTGGCAGCGCCTGAGGTCCTACAAGTGATATCAGAGCGCAGGCACACTCACGACAAGGAGATCCAACGATCTTTGTGAGATTGGCAACCACTAGACACAAAACCGAGCAAGAAGGTATATCAAGCCAAAGGCCTCTATGTAGGATCTGCAAGGCCACCACTAGAAGGGGGAGGGGGGGGGGGTTGAATATTGGGTGCGAAAAAATGTGGTTTTTTAAATTGTTTTAAACAAAAACCCAACTTCTGAAAACAGTTTCTGTTTTCAGGACCTGTTTGAAACGTTTTGAAACTAGGTTGCAGGTCTTCAAAAATTCTGAAATTTGAAGAGATCTTAGTCTCAGATGTTCTGAGTATCTCCCAAAAATTTCAGATTAAAATTCAACCTCTAACCTCTTTAAAAATCGTTGGTGGTCAGATTGCGCAAATCTGCCTAAAACGGTAGCCTGATTTGAAAAATTAATTCCTATTTAACCGTAACTCCAAATGATCTGAAAATTTTAATGACTAACTTATTTTTAGGTGTATTTGATTGGGTTGAAAACAGTTTTGAAAAATTATTTTGAGAAAAATAGTCAAATACGTTCAAAGTCTCAACCTTTGCAAGCCTGAAAATCAGACTGCAGTAGTCTCAGAACTTTTGACGTTTGAATGACTTTATACTTGTCCAAAAGAGTTGAAACTTGCGCCAAAAGAACCTTAAGACGTGTGGCTATGTTTTCTGAAAGTTTCGTGATTTTTTAAATTCTTTTACTATCTTTACGAACGTGATAAAACGATACACTATGCTAGAAACTGAAAGTAAGTGCAGAAAGTAGAGAACACAAGAAATTTTATACTGGTTCGGTTTAAAACAACCTACTCCAGTCTTCGAGGATACCTTCCTCGGTTAGCCCTAATCAAAAAATACAAATTACACCTTACCATACAGGTTTGATGGAGTTACACACCAACTCCAACCCTTTACAAACCTTGATGATCACGAAACACCACCACCTTGCGAGTGCAAGATTAATCACACCTTGATCAATCTTTTACAACAATAAAGAGTATGGTGGTATATAAGAAGCCTATTCAAGATGTATGAATATGAATACAATAGGCTTTTAGAGAGAAGAAAGAAAGAAGTGTAGAAAGAAGAAGGAGATGTATGCGTTTTGATCTTTGAAATTTGCAAGATTTGTGTTGTCTTTTGTTTGCTCTCTTCTTTCCTTTTTGTCAAGTTGGCCGCCCCCTGTAGCTTGGTCTTCCTCTTTGAAAATTATCTTCTAAGTCCTTGGAAGAGTATATTGCATCATTGTGACATTTCCTTGCTTACTTGGCAACTCCTCATTGGATGATCTTTAAGCTCTTGCTTACTTGGCACTCATTGATTGGATGGAAGTTGTCATCATTTGATGACTAGATAAATCTGAAAATAAACCTTAAAAAGCATGTGTCAATTAGCCATAAAAGGGTTGCCATAAGGCACATAATCATCCCACATAATTAGCAAGACAAATATCTCCAATTTACAATCAAAAAAAATCGGCCATGTGCATGCCTGAAATTTCAGCATGTGATATTCACACTTAATTCAAATTATTGCCAATTTTACATTTTATTTATTCCTTGAAATAAAGAAGAAATCAATCATCATTTAGTACACAACATTTCTACTAATTTTAGAATAAAAGTAGTCACCAATAAGGCCACAAATTCCGCCACATCCATTACACACATGCTGAAATTTTCAGCATGTGTGATATTTGAAAATATCACTTGATTATTTCCATAATATATTTAAAACATTGCCATATTATCCTTCAATCAATCCATATAATTCAAGATAGTAAATATGGCTCATTTAAGTAGCAAAAATCGGCCAGCTCTAAGACTACGCATGCTGAATTTTCAGCATGTGTCACAAAAATGACAAAGTTTTGAAATGTTACCTTGTGTAGCTCCTTTCTTTATGTCACCAACATTGTATGCTTCATTCTTGGCCAATCAAGATGCCATCAAAGCTCCACATAAGCTCCAAACATGGCTGTCTAGGCGGTGTGTGATGATGAATATACATGTGCTGAATTTTATTTTTGCAAACTTTATAAAATAGTGCAATATAATTATACAATATGGTATATTCCATTCAGTCCTTAATTGATTTTTCTAGAACACTTTAGAATGTATGAAGTATGTAAAAAGTGTCTAGAACATGTTATATGCCATGCCAAAAATGTTCCATGTGTCATGTTCGTAGCAAACCGAATATTCGACGTTTGCTCGATTACCTGATTTTTTCTCCGATTAAATTTCAACTTTTTGCACATGTATATATATTATGTTACATATAATATACATAAATTAAACTTTAAATTCAGCACTTAGGGCTGATTAAAGTGGCGCCCAACATGTGACAAAATTGAATTGGAATCTCCACAATTTGGCCTTAATTTGGGGTGATTTGTGTGTGCCAACATGGAATGATTTTTATGGATGTATTATCATGTGAGCCACGAAATTTGTGGCCATTTTTGAAGTGTAGGGGCTGGACATCTATATATGGCAAGTACGTGACACGTTGGCGAAATTTCGGTATTCACCCGATACGACAATTTTTGGTTTAGAACCTTTTAACGTGTCGTAATAAATTTTGTCATCACCATGACTTATATCATATGATATAAGACCTGAATACACTCACGTATGTTTGTAAAATATATAACGTGTCGGTAGTACGTTGGAATATATGTGCATGTGCCTTTTATAAAAAATCTGAATATATATGTATATGTATATGTATATGTATATATATATATATATATATATATATATCATATATATATATATATATATAATAGCAATGAGTGAGAAGAAGACTTTCCATTCTTCAATTTGTTGCCTTTGTGCCTTTTCCAAATATAGATTCCTTTAATGAACTACTTAGTTTATTTAACTAAGTACTTCACTTAATGAACTAGTTTAGTTCATTAATGATGGCACCTGAAAATAGTTCAAACACAACAAATGCTTGCCATTTGATGTAAGCTTTAAAGCTTCATGGCTCGTTAGTACGACAACATTATGTATGAACTATATAAGGCAAGTTTTTATGCAAAAACGTGTCATGTCATAAAATATGTCAATGCATTTCTTTGTAACACGTTATTTTAAATCATGTATTTTGTAACCACTCAAACCTCCTTTTCTCTACAATCTTTCCCTTTTGATGATTTACAAAATAACCTACGTTCATGATTTAAATTTTATCGCTCCCCTCCAATCATGCACAAATTCAAATTTTGAATTTCAATTTCGAATTTTCTCCCCCTTGATTTGTTGCAATCAATTTCTGTCTCCCCCTTAATCATGCATTCTCTCCCCCTTTATTTTGGAAAGTCAATCAAAATGCATGTAAATATAGAAAGACAATCAAATCAAATCAGCAGAAATCATGCCTAATTTAGAACGAAGATTTTCATACGTGGCTTGATTTAATGCTTTAGTAAAGATGTCAGCTACTTGTGCCTCAGTGCGTACGTGATTTTTGACAATATCATCATTATTTACGTGATCACGAAGGAAGTGATAGCGTACTTCTATATGCCTGGCCTTAGAATGTAGCACAAGGTTCTTAGATAGGTTGATGGCGCTCATACTATCACAATATATAGGAATCTTATTTATCGTAATTCCAAAGTCAGAAAGTTGTTGTTTTAGCCATAGTAGTTGTGTGCAACATAGACTAATTCCATGTACTCAGCTTCAGTAGTGGATAAAGCTACGCTTACTTACTTTTTGGAAAACCGGTGAAATAAGTGAATTTCTTATAAATTGACAAGTGTCACTCGTGCTTTTCCTATCTATTTTACAGCCACCATAATCTGCATCAGTATAGGCATGTAAGTTAAATTCACAATCTTCATCATACCAAATGCCTAAGGTGGGTGTGTGCTTAATATATCGGAATATTCTTTTCACGGCATTATAGTGAGACACCTTTGGTTGACTTCGAAAACGTGCACACATACATACACTAAACATGATATCAGGCCTACTAGCAGTAAGATATAGCAAAGAGCCAATCATAGATCTATATAAGGCATTATCAAAATCCTGACCATGTTTATCTTTGTCTAATTTAGTGGTGACACTCATAGGGGTGGGTGACAGTTTTAAATTCTCAAAATTGAACTTTTTAATCATATCATTTATATACTTAACTTGGCTAATATGGATACCTTACTCGTTTGTTTAATTTGCAAGCCAAGAAAGTAATTTAATTCACCAACCATAGACATTTCAAATTCTGATTTCATGCAAATTTCGAAATCTTCAACAAGTATATGTGAAGTGGAGCCGAAAATGATGTCATCAACATAATTTGAATAATGAGTAAATCCGATTTATCTTGTTTTAAAAATAAAGTACTATTTATAGTGCCTCTTTTAAAACCATTTTCTAAAGGAAAGTAGCAAAATGATCATACCATGCTCTAGGTGCTTGCTTTAGACTGTATAGTGCCTTCTTTAGTTTGTACACGTGATCGGGATGTTTCAAATCTTCAAAATCGGGTGGTTGTTTCACGTATACCTCTTCTTGTATAAAGCCATTTAAGAATGCACTTTTCACGTCTATTTGATAGATTTTAAATCTTTCATGCAGGCAATAGCAAGTAAAAGTCGTATGGCTTCTAAACGTGCTACGGATGCAAATGTTCCATCATAATCAATTCCTTCTTCTTGATTATATCCTTGTGCTACAAGTCTTGCTTTGTTTCTAACAACATTTCCTTCTTCATTCATTTTATTCCTAAACATCCACTTTGTGCCTATTATAGTCTTATCTTGTGGTCGTGGCACTAAATCCCATACATCATTTCTAACAAATTGATTAAGTTCGTCATGCATAGCATCAATCCAAGAAAAATCACTCAAAGCATCATGCACATTTTTAGGTTCGATTTCAGAAATCATGGCATAAAATTGATTTATTTCATCAGCATTTATTCTTCTACGTGGTCGCACACCGTGAGTGATATCCCCTATAATGAGATTGTGAGGGTGATCTATATGCCATCTTGGTTGATTATTTTCTACGTTCTCATGCATTTCTAAGTGATCATGCATTTCTAGTGTATCATGCATATCATGCGTGCCATCATCATCATTCAACACGGGTTTTCAATTCAAAATCATCATCATATTCTTTATCTTTATCAATCTCACCAAATTCTTAAACTTCACATGAATGGATTCTAGAATTTGTCTAGTGAGAGGATCATAACATCTATATGCTTTTGAATTCACAGAATACCTAACAAAGATGCATTCAATTGATTTAGATTCAAACTTATCCAAATTATCTTTCGTATTTAACACAAAGCATTTACAACCAAACACACGAAAGTAATCAATTTTAGGCATGCGATCATTTAATATCTCATAAGGCGTCTTATTAATTTTCTTTCTAATGGACAAACGATTAACTATGTATCATGCACAATTTACGGCTTCCGCCCACAAAAAGCTAGGCAATTTATTCTCACACAACATGGTTCTAGTAATTTCTTGTAATGTCCTATTCTTTG
>AP025071.1:7134357-7175207 GCA_036186865.1 Eustoma russellianum
AGTGACTCGCGTGTTTGTTTGCCTTTTATGCAAGATTCACACAACTGAAAGTTGTCTAAATCAAGTGTAGGCAATCCTCGTATTAGGTTCTTTTGTTGGAGTTTTTCAAGTGTAGAAATGTCAATGTGTCCTAAACATCTATGCCACAAATTTACGTTAGGTTCATTTGACATGAAACACTTAACCTTAGCTTCTAACATATCATTCATAGAAAGTGTAAAGATGTTTCCTTTCCGTTTTCCTTTTAAAACTGTTTCTCCATTTTTTATTTATTATATTGCAATATGGATGAGTAAAACACACATCAAAACCATTGTCAATAAACTGTAAAATGCTAAGAAGATTATAGGATAAGTTGCTTACCAAATAAACATTGGAGATTTGAAGGGTGTTTGGGTTTCCAATTGTACATTTTCTAATGATCTTCCTTCATTGTTGTCTCCAAAGGTCACGGATCCGCCTTTTGTAACCTTCTTCAATTTAGTGAACAAGCTCGGGTCACCCGTCATGTGCCTCGAGCAACCAGTGTCAAGGAACCACTTGATAGATTTGTTTTTTAATGTGTGGGTTCCCTGCAATGTACAAAAGTGATTTAGGTACCCTTTTAATTTTGGGTCCTTACGAGTTAGTTATTCACCTCTTAGTAAAAGTACCTTTTGGTACCCATACTTGGGTGATCTTTCTTGGTCTAGCAAATGGCAAGAATGTAGATGAAGGTGCAATGTAGTAAACATGTGGTGAGTGTACTTTGGGCCTTTGGCGGAGAACTCCTTTATATGCATCATATTGATTTCGTTTTTGATATGTCCTCGTGTTGGTGTGCATAGTGCGTGATCTAGATGGATGAAATGAATGTCGTGGATGCATCACTTGTTTCTTCTCATATCTGTATGGCACAAAATTATATATCGCATGATATGAAGAAGAAGTATGACGGGATGAGGGGAGAGGGGGTCTTTGCGTCATCTTAGACGCCGTATTCGCTTTTGGAGTGTCTTCTTTCTTAGACAAGACAAACTTGGTTGGTTTAATGGATACTTCATTTGTCTCAATGTATCCTAATCCGGTTTTATCACTATCGTGTTTTTGTGATAAAATAATGCGATCTAGCATGTTATATCACGTGTCAAATTATTTCATCATCTTTTCTAAATTCGTATTCCTTGATTTCAAATTTGAAATCTCGGATTTCATTTCATTATTATGAGCGGTAAATGATGAGATCTCTATCTTTAATGCATTAATGATGCATGAAGACTCTTCTTTCGAATCGTTTAATTGAGCGACAAGATTCGCGTTAGAAGATTCTAACAACTTCTTGTCTTCAATTAATCGCTTCTTTTCTTTCGCGAGAGTCTTAGTAAATTTATGCAATTTTAAATACTAACTGAAAAGATCATCATAAGAAGGCTCATAGTCAGAATCAGAGTCAGAGTCAGAAGATACCTCGTTTGATGCTTTGGACACAAAGCATACTTGTGCAGTCTCCTCTTCTGTATGAGTCTCAGAATCAGATGTATCACTCCAAGTGGAGGCTTTGAGAGCTCTTTTCCTTTGCTTAGGTTCTGAGACGAGTCTATTTTTGGTCCGATCGTTGTCAGAGTGTTTGTTTGTTTGCTTGTCCTTATTAGGGCAGTCATATGATAGATGTCCATGTTTACCGCATTCGTAACATTTAACATCCTTGTCATTTGTCTTGTTCTTATTTCTTTTAGTCGAAGTAGCCTTAGTTTTGTTTCTAAATGACTTTCTCATGAATTTTCTCAAGCCTTTAGCCAATAAAATTAAGTCATCATTGTCTGATTCAGAATCACTATCATCTACGTGATCGGAAGAAGTAGAGATGTATTCATTTGATTTAAATGGAATAGTCTTACCATGTTTTGATGATGATTCCGATTTCCTTATGGTGAGTTTGTTCTCATATACCTTAAGTGATCCAATTAGTTCCCCCGTCTTAATTGATTTAGTTTCTTTGCTTTCTTCTATGGCCGTTACTTTAGGGTCCCACTCGGATGGAAGGCTTCGTAGGATTTTTTGTACCTTTTCCTGCATAGAGAAGGCTTTGCCAAGAGACTCAAGAGAATTGTAAATGTTAGTCAAGCGAAGATCCATATCAACGATAGATTCATTTGGCAATAATTTAAATGACTCGAGTGTGGACATAAGCATGTTGATTTTGGACTCTTTTACTTGACTAGTTCCTTCGTGTTTCATTTCAAGTATTCTCCATATTTCTTGAGCACTAGAACAATTTGAAACATAACTAGATTCACTTTTACTTAGTCCATTTAGAAGTAATTGCATGGCCCTAACATTCATGCTCAATCTCTTTTTATCATCACTGGTATACTCTTGTTTAGGCTTAACAACCTCTAGTGTGACTCCATCTACAGTAGATAATTTTGACGGAACAAATGAACCATCTTCTGTAATGGACCAAAGATCAATATCAATTGCCATAAGAAAAAGTTTCATTCTTAACTTCCATTGAATGAAAGACTCACCGTCAAAGAGAGTAGGCCTTTGACTGGACATACCTTCTTGTTCGGTTTTGAAGCTTGTGGTTGCCATCTCACTTAGATCGTTGGATCTTCTTGTTGTGAGTGTTCCTGCGCTCTGAGACCACTTGTAGGATCTGCAAGGCACCACTAGAAGGGGGGGGGGCGTAGAGAAAAAGGGGTTTGAGTGATTTCAAAATACATGATTTAAACATGTTACAAAGAAATGCATGACATATTGCATAAAACTTGCCTTATATAGTTCATATATAATGTTGTCGTACTAACGAGCCATGAAGCTTTAAAGCTTACATCAAATAGCAAACATTTGTTGTGTTTGAACTATTTTCAGGTGCCACTGTTAATGAACTAAACTAGTTCATTAAGTGAAGTACTTAGTTAATTAAACTAAGTAGTTCATTAAAGGAAGCAATATTTGGAAAAGGCACAAAGGCAACAAGTTGAAGAAAGGAAAGTTCTCCCTCTCCTCTCCACACATATTACATGCCATTATACACACACATATATATATATTTTCATATTTTTTGAAAAAGGCACATACACATTTATTCCAACGTGCTACTGACACGTTATATATTTTACGTACGTATGTTAACGTCACACCACTATATTTAACTCATATTTATGAGTATATTCAGGTCTTATATCATATGATATGTCATGGTGATGACAAATTTAATACGACACGTTAAAAGGTTACCGAAAATTGTCGTATCGGGCGAATACCGAAACTTCGCCAACGTGTCACGTACTTGCCACAAATAGTTGGCCAGCCCCTACACTTCAAAAATGGCCACAAATTTCGTGGCTTTCATGATATGTACAGCCATAAAATCATTCTATGTTGGCACACACAAATCACCCCACATTAAGGCCAAATTGTGGAGATTCCAATTTCAATTTTATCACATGGTTTAGGCGCCACTTTAAGATCAGCCTAAGTGCTGAATATTAAAGTTTAATTTATGTATATTATTTGTAACATAATATATATAACATGTGCAAAAATTTGGAATTTAATTAGAGAAAAATCGGGTAATCGATAAACGTCGAAAATTCGGTTTTCTACGTACACGACACATGGAACGTTTTTGGCATATCATATAACATGTATCTAGAAAATTTTTACATATTTCATACATCTCAAAGTGTTCTAGAAAATTCAATTAAGGGCTGGTTGGAATATACCATGTGTGTATAATTAAATGTGCACTATTTTACAAAGTTTATAAAAATAAAATTCAGCACATGTATCTACACATTCACACGCCTAGCTCAGCTGAATTGGAGCATATGTGGAGTCTTGTTGGCAACTTGATTGGTCAAGTATGAAGCATACAGTGTTGGTGACTTAAAGAAAGGAACTACAAAAGGTAACATTTCAAATCTGTTCACAATTGTGACACATGCTGAAAATTCAGCATGTGTACAAATGGTTGGCCGAATTTATCCCCTTTAATGAGCCATATTTTGTTGTCTTGAAACATGTGGATAATTGGGAGATAATATGGAAGTGTTTTGAATATTCTATGGAAACAAATAAGGTGATATTTTCAAATATCACACATGCTGAAAATTTCAGCATGTGTGGATGAATGTTGGCCGATTTTTTGGCCTCATTAGTGTCTAATTTTTATTCCATAAATGATAAGAATATTGTGTACTAAATGGTGATTGAATTATTCTTTGATTTCTTGGATTAAATCAATGTAAAATTGGCAATATTTTGAATAAAAGGTGAATGTTACACATGCTGAAATTTCAGCATGTGCAAGAGACTTTATGGCCGATTTTTTCAAGGTAATTTGGAGAAAATTGTCTTGCTAATTTTGTGTGATGATCTTGGGAATTATGGTAACTATTTTATGATTATTTTGGCACGTGTTTTAAGTGTTATTCTAAGATTTGTCGAGTCATCAAGTGATGACAACATCCAACCAATCAATGAGTGCCAAGTAAGCAAGAGCTTAATGATCATCCAATGAGGAGATGCCAAGTAAGCAAAGACATGTCACAATGATGCCATATACTCTTCCAAGGACTTAGAAGATAATTTTCAAGAGGGGAAGAGCATCAAGGGGGGCGGCCACATTGTTAAAAAGAAAGGAAGAGAGCAAAACAAAAACAAGAACAAGCCTTGCAAATTTGAAAGATCAAAAACGTTTTAGCCTTCTCTTCTATGCTCTCATTCTTTCTTCTCTCTAAAAGCCTATTGTACTCATATTCATAGACTTGAATAGGCTTCATATAGTCCACCACATATTCTTTATCATTGTAAAAGATTGATCAAGGTGTGATCAATCTTGCACTTGCGAGGTGGTGGTGTTCGTGACAATTGTATTCTCATACAAGGTTTGTAAAGGGTTGGAGTTGGTATGTAACTCCATCAACCCTGTGGTAAGGTGTTACTTTGTGTTGTGTGTTTAGTGCTAACCGAGGAAGGTGTCCTCGAAGACTAGAGTAGGTTGTTTATAACCGAACCAGTATAAAATTCTTGATGTCATTTAGTTTCAGCACTTACTTTTAGTTTCAGCACTGTTTATCTTTTTTGATCACGTTCGTAAAAATAGTAAATGAATTTCAAAAATTACGAAACTTTCCAGAATCATATACACACGTCTTAAGGTTAATTTGGCACAAGTTTCAACCCTTTTGGACAAGTATAAATCATCCAAACGTCCAACGTTCTGAGACTAGTGTAGTCTGATTTTCAGGCTTGCAAAGGTTGAGACTTTAATCATATTTGACTAACTTTCCAAATAAATTTTTCAAAACTGTTTCAAACCATTTAAATAAAACTAATAAGGGGTTAGTATTTAAATTTTCAGAGTATTTGGAGTTACGTACAAATAGGAATTAATTTTTCAAATCAGTCTACCGTTTCTGGCAAGTTTGCGCAATCTGACCACCAACAAATTTTCAATGGGTTAGAGGTTGAATTTAAATCTGAAAGTTTTAGGAGATACTCATAACATCTGAGGATAAATTCTCTCCAAAATTCAGAATTTTTGAAGACCTGCAACCTAGTTTTCAAAACGTTTTAAAACTGGTCCTGAAAACAGAAACTGTTTTCAGAAGTTGAGTTCTTGGTTTAAAACTATTTTAAAAACCACATTTTCCACACCAAATATTCAAGCCCCCCTTCTAGTGGTGCCTTGCAGATCCTACAGGGGGTTGAATAGTGGGTGCGGAGAATGTGGTTTTTAAAATTGTTTTAAACCAAAAACCCAACTTCTGAAAACAGTTTATGTTTTCAGGATCTATTTTGAAACATTATGAAAACCAGGTTTCAGGTCTTCCAAAATTCTGAAATTTGGAGAGATCTTAGTCTCAGATGTTCTGAGTATCTCCCAAAAATTCCAGATTAAAATTCAACCTCTAACCCCTTTAAAAATCGTTGGTGGTCAGATTGCGCAAATCTGCCAGAAACGGTAGTCTGATTTGAAAAATTAATTCCTATTTAACCGTAACTCCAAATGCTCTAAAAATTTAATGACTAACTCCTTTTTAGGTTTATTTAATTGGGTTGAAACATTTTTGAAAAATTATTTTGAGAAAAAAGTCAAATACGTTCAAAGTCTCAACCTTTGCAAGCCTGAAAATCAGACTGCAGTAGTCTCAGAACTTTTGACGTTTGAATGACTTATACTTATCCAAAAGGGTTGAAACTTGCGCCAAAAGAACCTTAAGACGTATGGCTATGTTTCTTGAAAGTGTCGTGAGTTTTGAAATTCTTTTACTATTTTTACGAACGTGATAAAAATGATGCACTGTGCTGGAAACTGAAAGTAAGTGCTGAAAGTAGAGAACACAAGGAATTTTATGCTGGTTCGGTTAAAACAACCTACTCCAGTCTTCGAGGGCACCTTCCTCGGTTAGAACTAATCAAAAAATTCAAATAACACCTTACCACACAGGGTTGATGGAGTTACACACCAACTCCAACCCTTTACAAACCTTGTATGATCACGAACACTACCACCTTGCGAGTGCAAGATTGATCACACCTTGATCAATCTTTTACAACAATAAAGAGTATATGGTGGTATATAAGAAGCCTATTCAAGATGTATGAATATGAATACAATAGTCTTTTAGAGAGAAGAAAGAAAGAAGTGTAGAAAGAAGAAGGAGATGTATGCGTTTTGATCTTTGAAGTTTGCAAGACTTGTGTTGTCTTTTGTTTGCTCTCTTCTTTCCTTTTTATCAAGTTGGCCGCCCTCCTATAGCTTGGTCTTCCTCTTGAAAATTATCTTCCAAGTCCTTGGAAGAGTATATTGCATCATTGTGACATTTCCTTGCTTACTTGGCAACTCCTCATTGGATGATCATTAAGCTCTTGCTTACTTGACACCCATTGATTGGATGAAAGTTGTCATCATTTGATGACTAGATAAATCTAAAAATAAACCTTAAAAAGCATGTGACAATTAGCCATAAAAGGGTTGCCATAAGTCACATAATCATCCCACATAATTAGCAAGACAAATATCTCCAATTTACCATCAAAATAATCGGCCATGTGCATGCTGAAATTTCAGCATGTGATATTCACACTTAATTCAAATTTTTGCCAAGTTTGAATTTGATTTATTTCTTAAAAATAGAGAAGAAATCAATCATCATTTAGTACACAACATTTCTAATAATTTTGGAATAAAAAGTAGTCTCCAATAAGGCCACAAATTCGGCCACATCCATTACACACATGTTGAAATTTTCAGCATGTGTGATATTTGAAAATATCACTTGATTATTTCCATAATATATTTAAAACATTGCCATATTATCCTTCAATCAATCCATATAATTCAAGATAGTAAATATGGCTCATTTAAGTAGCAAAAATCGGCCAGCTCTAAGACTACACATGCTGGATTTTCAGCATGTGTCGCAAATGTGACAAAGTTTAAAATGTTACCTTGTGTAGCTCCTTTCTTTATGTCACCAACATTGTATGCTTCATTCTTTGCCAATCAAGATGCCAACAAAGCTTTACATAAGCTCCAACATGGCTGTCTAGGCGTGTGATGATGAATATACACGTGCTGAATTTTATTTTTGCAAACTTTGTAAAATAGTGCACATATAATTATACACATATGGTATATTCTAATCAGCCCTTAATTGATTTTTCTAGAACACTTTAGAATGTATTAAGTATGTAAAAATTGTCTAGATACATGTTATATGCCATGCTAAAAATGTTCCATGTGTCGTGTTCATAGAAAACCGAATTTTCGACGTTTGTCGATTACCGGATTTTTCTCCGATTAAATTTCAACTTTTTGCACATGTTATATATATTATGTTACACATAATATACATAAATTAAACTTTAATATTCAGCACTTAGGGCTGATTAAAGTGGCGCCCAACGTGTGACAAAAATTGAATTTGGAATCTCCACAATTTGGCCTTAATTTGGGGTGATTTGTGTGTGGCAACATGGAATGATTTTATGGTTGTATATACCATGTGAGCCGCGAAAGTTGTGGCCATTTTCGAAGTGTAGGGGTTGGCCATCTATATATGGCAAGTACGTGACACGTTGGCGAAGTTTCGGTATTCACCCGATACGACAAGTTTTGGTTTAGAACCTTTTAACGTGTCATAATAAATTTGTCATCACCATGACTTATATCATATGATATAAGACCTGAATATACTCATAAATATGAGTTAAATATAGTGGTGTGACGTTAACATACGTTTGAAAAATATATAACGTGTCGGTAGTACGTTGGAATATATGTGCATGTGCCATTTTATAAAAAATCTGAATATATATATATATATATATATATATATATATATATATATATATGGTAAAAAAAGTGTAGCATGAGGGAGAAGAAGACTTTCCGTTCTTCAATTCGTTGCCTTTGTGCCTTTTCCAAATATAGCTTCCTTTAATGAACTACTTAGTTTATTTAACTAAGTACTTCACTTAATGAACTAGTTTAGTTCATTAATGATGGCACCTGAAATAGTTCAAACACAACAAATGCTTGCCATTTGATGTAAGCTTTAAAGCTTCATGGCTCGTTAGTACGACAACATTATGTATGAACTATATAAGGCAAGTTTTATGCAAAAACGTGTCATGTCATAAAATATGTCATGCATTTCTTTGTAACACATTATTTAAATCATGTATTTTGTAATCACTCAAACCCTCTTTTTCTCTACACTCTACTTCTTGATAGTGGGGTACATTCTGGTTCGGATTCCGATTTCGATTCTGAACCATCATATCATGATTTGTAAATTTTCAATATCTTGAATTGCATAAGTTTGCTAAGACTCTTGCAAAATAAAAGAAACGCTTAATTGATGACAAGAAATTGTTAGAATCTTCTAACACAAATCTTGTGTCTCAATTAAATAATTCAAAAGAAGAGTTGTCTTGCATCATAAATTCATTAAGGTCTGAAATTTCATCATTGACATCCGACAACACTGAACTTAAAGCCGAGATTTCAAATTTGAACTCTAGAAACGAAGATCTAGAAAAGACGATAAAACAATTCAATAGAGGTACTTGCATGTTAGATTGTCTCATTTCTTTGCAACAACATGAAACTGACAAAACCGGATTTGGGTATATTGAAAATAATCAGGTAAAAAAGAAATCTATAAATTTTGTTTTATCTTCATCTAAGCGATAACATGTACTTAAAAATATCGTAACGCCTAAGAAGAATTATGTATACTTATTTTTGGACCTGTATAGAACCACTTGAAGGAGGAGGTTGAATAGTGGGTCCAGAAAATTTGGTTTTTAAAAACTTTTTAACCAAAAACCTCACTTCTGAAAACAGTTTCTGTTTTCAGATTCTTATTTGAAACGATTTAAAGACTTAGTTACAGACCTCCAAAAATTATGAAATTCGGCTTGAATGAACTTCCAGATGTTATAAGTATCTCATAAAAATTTTAGAATAAAACTCTACTCCTAGCCCTTTGAAAATACGTTCTTGGTCAGATTGCGCGAATCTGCCAGAAACCGTGCTCCGACTTGAAAAAATTATTCCGATTAATTGGAGACTCTAAATGGTCTGAAAATTTAATTACAAGACCCTCAATATGTTTATTGCATTTGTTTGAAACTGTTTTCAAAAATTCCCTTGGAAAGTATATCAATCACGTTGATGTTCTCACCTTTGCAACTCTGAAAATCAGATTGCACTAGTCTCAGAATTATTCAAGTTTGATTGACTTATACTTATCCAAATGAGCTGAAACTTGCGCCAAATGAAAGATAAGATGTTTGGCTATGTTTATGGAAAGTTTTGTAATTTTTGAAAGATGTTTACTATTTTGCAGTCGCAATGAAATTGATGTAAAATGCTGAAAATTGAAAGTAAAGTGGTGAAAGTAAGAATACCAAGAATTTTATACTGGTTCGGTTAAAACAACCTACTTCAGTCTTCGAGGACACCTTCCTCGGTTATCACTAAACACCAAAAGCACCTTAACACAAGGGTTACTAAAGTTATACACCAACTCCACCCTTTTACAACCAATACAACCAAAACAACCAAACGAACCAATCACGAGCACCACCACCAATCGAATCAAGGTTTGATCACACCTTGATCAACCTTTTACAACAATGTATGAGTGTGGGTGGTATAATCAAAGCCTATACAATATTTTGAATATATGAACAATAGGCTTGAGAGAAGAAGAAGAAGAAAGAAAAAGAGAAGAAGAAAGTAGTAGAGCTTCTTGATCTTGAGAGAATGAGAGTTGTGTTCTTGAACTTGTTTGCACTATTCTTCTCTTTTTATCATATGTGGCCGCCCCCTAGGATATCATCCCTTCTTGATAATTCTCTTTAATGCTTTTGGAAGATTGCCTTGTGTAGATATGACACCATCTTGCCCACTTGGCACATTATGATTGGAGGGATGACTTGGCCTTGCTTACTTGTCACTTGATGATTGGTCCAACTTGGCATCCTTGAATGTGCTGTAAAAATCAGAAACAAACTTACAAAACATGTGCCAAAAAGTAGTCAAAATATTTTCATACAATCACACATTAATCCCCTTCAATTTTGGAATAAAATTGAAGACAAAAATGCACCCGAATTCGTCCATAATAAACAACATGTGCTGAAATTTTAGCATGTGTTGTCTTTTAAATTGTTTCCTTGTGTATTATCTTCTTCAATGTCACCAATCATGTGTGGATTATTTTCCACCAATTGAAGTGCCAAATAAGCTCCACCTAAGCTCCAACATGGATGTAGTAGGCATGTAGAAAGGCTGCACATGTGCTGAAATTTTATTTTGGCAAGCTTTGTTAAATAATGCACAATATTTACACATATAAGGTAAATTCCAATCATCCCTAATTTAAATTTTCTATAAAAGTTTAACATGTCTTGAATGTGTAAAAAGTGTTTAGATACATGTTACATCTCATGCCAAAAAACGTTCCATGTGTTGTGTTTGTAGAAAACCGAACTTTCGACTATCGTCGATTACGCGATTTTTCTCCGATTAAATTCAAACTTCTTGCACATGTCATATATGTTATGTCACACATAATAATCATAAAATAAAGTGTATATTCAGCTCTAATGGCTGATGGTATAGGCATCCCATATGCTTAAAAGAATTGAATTTGAAATCTCCACAATTTGACCTAAATTTTGGGTGATTTGTGTGTGCCAACATGAAATGATTTAGTGGCTGAATTTAACATGTGATCCCCAAAAGTTTTGGCTATTTTTGAATTATATTGGCTGACCATCTTAACATGGCAAGTACGTGACACGTTGGTGAAGTTTCAGTAGTCACCCGATACGACAATTTTTGGTTTATAACCTTGTAACATGTCTTTATAATTTTGTCATCACCATGACTTATATCATATGATATAAGACCTGAAAATACTTATAAATATGAGGTGTATATAGTGGTGTGACGTTGACGTACGTTTGTAATATATGTTTGTAATATATGTAACGTGTCGATAGTACGTCGGAATATGTGTATTATGCCTTTTTAACAAAAATATGAATAGATATATTATATATATATATATATAAACATGTGATATGGAAGTGAGAGGAGACTTCCCATTTCCATGTTTGTTGCCATCATGCCTTCTCCAAATATATTTCCATTTAATGAACTACTTAGTTTATTTAACTAAGTACTTCACTTAATGAACTAGTTTACTTCATTAATGGTAGCACCTGAAAATAGTTCAAACACAACAAATGTTTGCCATTTGATGTAACCTTTAAAGCTTCATGGCTTGTTAGTACGGCAATATTATATATAAAGTATATAAGGCAAGTTTGTCGCAAAAACGTGTCAAGTAATAAATTGTGTCATGCATTTCTTAAACACGCGTTATTTAAATCAAGCATTTTGTGAATCACCCAAACTCTTTTTCTCAACATTTATTTTGTGGTGGAGGGGGGGAGTTATGGAGGAAATTAGGGAAGGAGTTATGTGAGGGGATTGAAGGAATTGCATTACAAAAATATTTGACACCAATAAGGTCTGTTTCGCGCTTTTCCATGAGATCGCACCTCCAGCTAGATTAAACACATAACCCGAGGTCGATTTCATGCTATTCTGACATCCGACAAAATCGGAATCTGTATATCCAGTGATCTATATTTTATCAGATCTCCGATACGTTAGTACGTGTTGCTTCGTTCCTTGTAAATATCTCAGCACCCTCTTTGCTGCGGTCCAGTGATCCTTGCCCGGATCAGAGAGGTATCTGCCTAACATTCCCGTAATGAATGCCAAGTATGGTCGTGTACTTACTTGGGCATACATTATACTCCCCACTACCGAAGCATAGGGAGTATTCCTCATTTCCAAACGTTCAAACTCTGTTTGGGGACATTGCTTCAGGATGAATTTGTCTCCTCTTGCCACAGGGGTATTAAGTGGTTTACACTTATCCATGCTATACTGCTTCAACACTTTTTCGATGTATGCCTGTTGTGAGAGACCTAAGATACCTTGGGTATGATTCCTCCGTATCTCAAGTCCCAACACATATGAGACTTCACCAAGATCTTTCATCTTGAAATTTTTTCTCAAAAAGGCTTTGGTGTCGCTCAACATGTTTACATCGTTTGTTGGAAGCAGTATATCATCTACGTACAAGATCATAAATATGAACTTGCTCTCACAGAACTTGTGATACACGCATTCGTCAATTTGGTTTGCCTCAAAACCGAAGAAGACAACCACTTTGGCAAATTTGAAGTACCACTGTCGAGACGCTTGCTTGAGCCCATAGATGGATTTTTTTAGTCGACAAACCATACCTTTTGGATCTCCGACCTCGAATCGAGGCGGTTGAACCATGTAAATGGTCTCGTCGAGTTCTCCGCTTAAAAACGCAGTCTTGACATCCATCTAATATAGCTCAAGATCTAAGTGTGCCACTAAAGCCATGATTATCCGGAAGGAATCCTTCGTGGATACTAGAGAGAAGGTTTCCGTATAGTCTATGCCCTCCTTTTTGGTAAACCCTTTAGCAACAAGTCGAGCCTTATATCATTCTACGTTGCCTTTTGAATCCTGTTTGGTTTTAAATATCCATTTGCAACCAACAGGTTTCGAACCTTTAGACAACGAGACGACTTTCTAAACCTTGTTGTCGTACATAGACTTAATCTCTTCTTCCATGGCTTTTATCCACTTTTCTGAAATTTGACATTGTAATGCTTGTTAGACGTTTTCGGGGTCATCGTCCAACATGCCAACATCAAATTCGTGTTCTTGGAGATACACCACATAGTCGCTATGTATGTGGTTTTTTCGTTCACGAGTGGATCTCCTTAGGGGCACTTGTTCTTGGGTTACTGTAGGTTCCTAAACTGCATCAGTCGGCAATTCATTGGGTTCTTAAGTAACTTCCTCATGAACATGAACTTGTTCCTGTGGAGAGTCACTACTGGGATGAGTACCTCAGGTGCGGGTATTGCTGATGCTATCTCTCCAAAAGATGGTTTGATTCACATTTCTGTCGTATCTGAGTGTGCCTCATCTAACTCGATGATCTGCTGATGCAAATCATTCCTCCCGGAACCAAAGTATCCTCAAAGATCTTTACCGAATTTCTCTCGAAAAACACTTTACTTGTGGGATCGTAGAATTTGTACCCTCTGTTGAGAAATATGTTTGGATAATTTTCAAAGTCATGATTTTAAGTGGTGAATACTTAAAAATATCACACATGGTGTTATATGTGGTTAAAAGTTGAAAAAGTTGACATCGATCTCTCAGGTTGTTGCACATCGATCGATCTATATATATAGATCTCTCACATCGATCGATCCATGTAAGGCAGTGAAAGTTCAAGACTTTACGGTGAGACATCGATCTCTAAACCTGAGACGCATCGATCGATCGATGTGTATGGAATCCTCACTTTGATCGATCGATGTAGCTCAGAGACAAAACTTGAACCTTTCTGTGAGACATCGATCTCTGAAGCTGAGGCACTTCGATCGATCGATGTCTAGGATTTTTAGAAATAAATTTATAAAATGTGATAAAATGGTTGTTTTCATTTGTTTATGATTTATACATGCTCATTATGTGAATCTTATGTGTTTTTGATGATTTTAAATGTATTGTGACTAACGTGCCTTGGAAGTTTCTACAACTTATCAATAAGGGCAAAATTGGTATTTTGAATTTTGTAGGAACATCACATGGTGAAAATAATTCAAGGATGTATTCTTATACTATTTATCATGATAAAGGCGATATCATAAATATTTCTGACCATCCGAGTCATTTTTGGAGTTTTCATATACCAGGGGTATTTTGGTCATTTCATCCCCGAGGGTATTTTTGGAATTTTCATTTAAAGAATCTCTTGAGCATATTATTATCTTCATTCTGGAGCTGATTTATTATTAACTTGAAGATAATATGGTGATTCTCTGTTTTATTCTCTCATATGATGATATTATTGACTGTAGCTGGATATGTGACGATGTGAGATGTCACATTCTATTTTTTCTTGAAGACTCTCTTATATGTATTATAAGAGCATATTTATCATCATTATTCAGAGGTATCAAAGGTGTTAAAGGTGTGGAAATGATCACGACATATAAGACGAAATATTGGGAATTTCGGTGTTACACGTTGACATAATCTTGTCAACTATTATCTATTAATTTCTTCTTCAAAAATTTGAGTTGCTATACATATATGTATGTCCGAAAAGATGATTTATCAGGTGTAGGTGATGGTGTAATCATTTTATGAGTTAGGACAAGTGGACAAATCAAAAAGGAGCTAGTTGGCAAAAATTGCCAACTTGGATTTTTCAAATGTAGCCAAACGGCTACTTGGTACTCTTGGGGTACTTTCAGCAGAGTTTTGAAGTCAAATGAAGACTTTACATGTCCTATTATTGTGCTTGAAGTTGAGGATATTTTGGTGATATTATCCTTTCTTATTTTATTAAGGAGAATCAAAATTATTTTTGGAAAAGCAAAAGGTAGCCAACAGCTACTTGATGATAATTGGAGCTCAATTTTCATTTGAATTTGTCAATCTCACATGTCTTATGTTTATGCCAAGAAGTTGAGGAAATTATCTCTATTCTTGCTAAGGATAATTCAAGACAAATTCCAAGGTGTATTTTCGGCCAACATCATTTTTCCAAGGTGGACCAATTATGTTGTCTTATTTTGCCAAGTGTACAAGGTCAACCAATGATGTGAAGACATTTGGACTTGATGATGAAGATGGTGACACATTGGAGTTCTTATCTCCAAGGCTCAAATCACACTATAAATAGAGACAATGGTGAAGAAGATGAAACACACTTGAAGCTTACAAGCATTTGTTGAATTGTCTAGCTATCATCTTCTTCTTGTTGTTGTTCTTGTTCCATTCTTTGTAGCAAAGGTGTTCTTGTTGTTTTTGTTGTGATACAAGCCTCTTGAGCTTCATTTGTAATATTGATTAGCCATTTCTATAAGGCTACATCAATAGGTGGTAGAGGTATTGCAACTAAGTGTTGCTTAGAAGGTGATTATCCAAGTCTTGAGAAGGGTTGGTGTATAACCCAAGGATCAAGCTTGGTTATTGTTGTAAGGTGATTCATTTCATAGTAAAATCCAAGAAAAGGTGTTCTTTGGGACTGGAGTAGGTCACATTGACCAAACCAGGATAAATCCTCGGTATTCTTGTCTTGTTTCTTCATTTCTGTTTTCTGCCCGTTTTTACTGAAGGTTTCACACAACTTCTCACGTTTTGAAACAATAGCTAAACATTTTCAAAATTCGTGATTTTAGGAGGAGTTATACTTTAGAATGTTAGCTTTCATTCAACAAGAATCACTTGATTTGAGCAAGGGAAAGTTAGTCTTTCAGCCTCTGCAAGATAACTGCTCCAATCTGGTTGCAATATGACTAGTTTTGAGAAAAATGAAATTCTGTATTTTTCAAGAATTGTTTAAGGTAAGGGCCTTTTAGAAACTTCATCTAAGCATTCTAAGGAGTGTTTTGATATAAAGATCAACCTTTTTGGTTGATTATTCAAAGAAAAACACGTTTTGCAAAATCAGCAACACTCTGTCCAGATTGACCATCTGAATCTTTTTATTTGTTTGAAGGGTCAAACGATCTTATTTTTATATGTTTTTTGGACAAAGTCTTGCTAACACATTGAAGTTAAATTCTGGAAAGTTTCATAATTTTTGGAAATGTGTACGATTAGTTTTGAATTTTTCAAAAACGGGTTTTGAATCTGAGGTGGTCTCAGATTCTGTTTTCAAAGGGGATTTTTACAAAGGGTTGTAGTGTAATATCCGCTAATCACTATTCATCCCCCTCTAGTGGTGTTTATTGTAGGCGCACGGTCCAACAATTGGTATCAAGCGAGGTCTACACCACTCAAAGAAGCAAGATTCAATACCGTACGAACAATACAAGGCCAAGAAACAACAATTCATTGTATATTGCTTGTCTCAAATCCAAGGTACATACAATGGCTATTGTTTCTCACAAAGGTGAGTTAGAAGGTATGTCTACACAATGCCCTCCTCTTTTTGATGGCAATAATTTTGTTCATTGGAAACTAAGAATGAGGCCATTCTTAATGGCTATAGACATCGATTTATGGTCTATAGTTGAAGATGGGTCGTACATTCCAATGAAATTTGTACAAGTTAGTGGAGTCACTCAAGAAGTTGAAAAATATAAAAGTGAATGGTCATCAGAAGATAAAAAGAAAATGTCCATGAATGCTAAAGCTATGCAATTACTTTTGAATGGACTTACAACTTCTAAAGCAGGGTATATGTCAAATTGCACAAGTGCACACGATATGTGAAAATCACTTGTATTAAAGCATGAAGGTACAAGTGGTGTTAAAGAATCAAAAATAAACATTCTTATGATTGAATTAGAGTCTTTCAAAATGTTGCCAAATGAATCCATAACATCTATGGATTTGAGGATTACTAACATTTTTAATGCCCTTGAAGCTTTAGGAAAATCATTCACGAACAATGAAAAAGTTTAAAAGGTGCTACGAAGCCTTCTTGCTGAATGGGATCCAAAGATGACTGCAATCGAGGAGACAAAGTCAATCGCTAAGATGGATGAGTTGATCGGGTCTCTTAAAGTCTATGAGGTAAAACTAAACCAACGGAAGTCCGAGTCATCTAAATCATCAAGTAACTCAATAGCTTTCAAAACAACTGAAACACATACAAATAATGATGATAGTAATAGCGACACTGAATTAGATGATGACTTGATATTAATAGCGAGAAAACTTAGAAAGTTTTTCAAACGTCCTAATAGGAATAAACAACATTCTTCTTCTTCTTCTTCTCAACCTAGGAAAAATAATACAAACAAATGGTATAATAAAGAGTTAAAGTGTTATGAATGCGGTCAAAAAGGACATATTTTATATGATTGTCCAACAAAGAAAAATAATAATAATAACAACAATAATAAACAAGTCAAGGACAAAGAAGCACAAGCGACTAAGGCAAACGAGTCTAAGACAAGGAAAGGGAAACGAGCAATGAAGGTGAGCACATGGAGTGACTCATCCGACTCAGAATCCGAAACTGAGGAAGCTCAAGTCTGCTTCGTATCAAATGAGGTAAGTTCTTCATCTAATAGTGATTCTAAAAATGAAATGACATTTGATGAAATGTATGAAGAATTTTTAAAAATGCATGCTCACTGTAAGAGGATCTCTAAAGAAAAGAAGAAACTAATTGAAGAAAATAACAAGTTGAAGACATCCAACTTGGAATTTTCTGATCAATTAGAATCTTTTAAACAATAGTCTACTAGTACTCTTGATTCTTTAGAGAAGAAAATTGAATCACTTAGGAAAAATGAACAAAAGTTAAAAACGGAAAATAGCATATTACAATCTAAGATAGAAAGTTGTGACAATGAGATAATGCAACTTAAGTCTTCTAAACTTACCTTAGGAAAAAATGTTAGAACAATTTAAATCTGGTGCAAATATGTTAGATACACTTATATCATCACAAAAGTATAGAAATGATAAAACCGGCTTAGGATATAAAGAAGAAAATGTAAAAGTAGATAAAAAGACTGAGTTCGTCTCATCTAGCACAAAGTTGCCATATAATACAACAAAATCAACTTTGCCTGCTACATCTTCTTCTACACCTTCTTCTACTTATATCAAGGCAAAAATACAACACGCGCCCACAAATATACACACGTATAAACGTACATCTAGGCAAAACTTTGCATCTAGACAACCTAGAAATTATTCCTACATGTATACAAATACAACAAGACATAATAAAATGCATCCAATTTATTATGAACCTAAGTATAGGCAACACTCATATAAGTCTTATAGAAATGCCTATGAACACACTTATATAGTGCCATTCAAGAAACAAAATCGCATGCCTTATACACACTATCAAAATCGGCCAAGACATAGTACTTATCAATAAAGATATAATGCAACATCTTTTTGGAATGGTCAAACATATGTTAATCCTTTATATTCAACCTATGTCAAAAATGTGCCTAGAAGGTATATTCAAGTTTGGATACCTAAGGGATATCTAAACAAGAATGGTACCCCTAACATTCAAGGACCCAAATAAAGGGTACCTAAAACTTTGTCTCCATTGTAGGAAAAACGCAAGGAATGCAAGAAGGAGGCAAAGTCAAAGAATCCAAAAACCAAATGGTTTTTAGATAATGGATGTTCGAGGCATATGACGGACAACCCCAAACTATTCATCGAATTGGAATATATCAAGAATGGTGGAAAGGTGACATTCGGTGACAACAACAAAGGAAAAGTTGTTGGAAAAGGAACTATCGGGGACCCTAACACATTTCAAATACGAAATGTGTTGTTAGTAAGCAATCTCTCTCTTATAATTTACTTAGTATTTCTCAACTTATAGATTGCGATTATAATGTCTCTTTTCTTCCCAATTCATGTGATATGATAAATGAAAAAGGAGAAATAGTTTTAAAAGAAAATAGAGACGGTAACATTTGTACTCTTACCTTAGATAATATGTTAAATGCTAAGGTTAAGTGTCTAATATCACATGACTTAGATGTGAATCTATGGCATAGAAGATTAGGCCATATAGGAATTTCAACCATTAGAAAATTATCTAAAAAGAATTTTATTAGAGGTATGCCTAAGTTAGACTTAGATAATTTTCAAATGTGTGAAACATGCATTAAAGGAAAACACATTAAATAAACATTAAAACCGAAACATGAAGTGAGTACTAGTCATGTACTAGAATTGCTTCACTTAGACTTATTTGGTCCAAGTAGGACAAGAAGTCTAGGTGGACACTACTATGTGTGTGTCATAGTAGATGATTACTCGCGCTACACATGGACATTGTTCTTAACACACAAAGACGATGCTCCATTAGCAATCGAAACTCTTATCAAGCAACTTGAAAACATTTACGAAGAAAATGTTAAACGAATTAGAAGTGATAGAGGTGGAGAGTTTAAAAACAATGACGTAATCAAATTTTGTGAACTACATGGAATTAAACATGAATTCTCACCACCTAGAACACCACAACTGAATGGAGTTGTTGAACGTAAAAATAGAACAATTCAAGAAGTTGCTAGAACAATGTTATGTGAAAATAAATTACCAAAATATTTATGGGCTGAAGCTGTTAGTTGTGCATGCTATATTATAAATATGCTTTCAATTAGAAAGAAATTAAATAAAACACCTTATGAGTTGTTAAATAATAGACAACCTAAAATAGATTATCTTAAAGTATTTGGATGTAAGTGTTTTGTGTTAAACACTAAGGATAATCTAGACAAATTTGAACCAAAGTCTATTGAATGTATATTTGTTGGTTATTCAACTAATTCTAGAGCATATAGGTGTTATAATCCTGTATCTAGAAAAATAATTGAATCTATACATGTGAAATTCAATGAAAATGCATGCTTTGAAGTTAGTAATAAAAATCAACATGCACAAGAAACTAATGTTGAAAATATATTTGATGATGATGTATTACTTGAGCCTGTACTTGATCATCTAGAACCAACTCCCCCTAAACAAGACATGCATGAACCCTTAGATGAAATAAATGAAGAAATTTTGCAATTAGAAGATAATGCAACTAATAATCAAATTACATATGATAATGTTCACACTAATGAAACAATTGAACAAGATGAGGGTGAACCTAGTCAATCTAGGAATTGGTGGCATCCTAGAGAAGTAATCATTGGGGATCCAAGTGTTGGGGTTAGAACACGTAGAAATATAAGTCAACTTGAAGGACATAGCTTAATCTCACAATTAGAACCTAAGAATGTAAAGGAAGCCTTAGGTGATATGTCTTGGATAGATGCTATGCATGAGGAATTAAATCAATTCACAAGGAACAATGTGTGGGACTTAGTACCTAAACCCGAAAACAAGTCTATAATAGGAACGAAATGGGTGTTTAGGAATAAAATGGATGAACAAGGAAAAATTACAAGAAATAAGGCTAGACTAGCCGCACAAGATTATAATCCACATGAAGGAATAGATTATGAAGAAACCTTTGCAGCTGTTGCACGACTAGAATCAATTAGATTGTTACTTGCAATTGCAAGTCTAAGCAACATTGAACTCTTCCAAAAGGATGTCAAGAGTGCATTCTTAAATGGATACATCTAAGAAGAGGTGTTTGTGAAACAACCCCCTGGATTCGAAGATCCAAAGAATCCTAACCATGTTTATAAGCTTAAGAAAGCTTTATATGGTTTAAAAAAAGCTCCAAGAGCTTGGTATGATAGATTTACGAACTTTCTGATTGCAAATAATTACCAAAGGGGAACAATAGATAATACATTATTCCTAAGAAGAAAAGGTAATGATTTATTAATAGTTCAAATATACGTAGATGATATAATCTTTGGTTCAACCAACCCTACCTTAGTAAAAGACTTCGAAGAGTGTATGAAGTCGGAATTTGAAATGTCAATGGTAGGAGAATTGAACTACTTCTTAGGGCTTCAAATCAAACGAACCCCTCAAGGAATTCACATTAGTCAACTTAAGTATGTCAATGATATAATTAAGAAGTTTGGCTTTGAAGAGTTGAAACCTACAACTACCCTCATGAGTGTTAGCACCAAACTTTATAAGGATGAAAATGGTAAACCTTTTGATGACACACTCTATAGGTCTATGATTGGATCACTGTTATACTTAACTGCATCAAGACCTGTCATCATGTTTAGTGTGTGTATGTGTGCTAGGTTTCAATCTTGTCCCAAGGTATCACATTACAATGCGGTGAAAAAGATCTTTAGATATCTTAAACACACACCTCACTTAGGACTGTGGTGTGATAGAAACGCTAAGTTGGAATTACACGCATATAGTGATGCTAATTATGGTGGTTGCAAATTAGATAGAAAATCCACTAGCGGTACTTGTCAATTCATAAGAACCAACTTGATCTCTTGGTTTTCTAAAAAGCAAGCTAGTGTAGCTCTTTCTACCACTGAAGCCGAGTATATTGCTTTGAGTTTATGTACTACCCAAATACTTTGGCTTAAACAACAACTTAGTGATTTTGGCATTAAAATGAATAAGATTCCAATTTTCTGCAATAGCACAAGTGCAATCAATCTTTCTCAGAATCTGGTGCTTCATTCTAAGGCCAAACACATTGAGGTGCGATACCACTTCCTTCGAGATCATGTTCAAAATGAGTATATAGTTATAAACCATATAAGAACTGATCATCAGATAGCTGACATCTTTACCAAACCCCTTAATCAAGCCACATTTGAAAACTTACGAGCCAAGGTAGGTATGATGACTTACGATACCATTGCGTAGTTCTATCTTTTGCATGATTTGCAAAATAAAGGGGGAGATAGAATAAGAACATGATGATTTAAGTTGGTAAGCCATGCTAAGTTTCAAATGGTATAAGTTGAGCATATGTTAAGGGGGAGAGTATAAGTTGAGGGGAGCGTACTATTTAAAATTTTGTTCAAAACAAAGTTTGATAAACAATTGGTTATAAGTTGTGACATTGAAATCATGTTAGGTTATTTTGAAAATCATCCAAATGGGGGAGAATGTTGAGAAATATGTTTGGATGATTTTAAAAGTCATGATTTTAAGTGGTGAATACTTAAAAATATCACACATGGTGTTATATGTGGTTAAAAGTTGAAAAAGTTGACATCGATCTCTTAGGTTGTGCACATCGATCGATCTATGTATATAGATCTCTCACATCGATCGATCCATGTAAAGCAGTGAAAGTTCAAGACCTTACGGTGAGACATCGATCTCTAAACCTGAGACACATCGATCGATCGATGTATATGGAACCCTCACTTCGATAGATCAATGTAGGTCAGAGACAAAACTTGAAACCTTTCTGTGAGACATCGATCTCTGAAGCTGAGGCACTTCGATCGATTGATGTCTAGGGTTTTTAGAAATAATTTTCTAAAATGTGATAAAATGGTTGTTTTATTTGTTTATGATTTATACATGCTCATTATGTGAACCTTATGTGTTTTTGATGATTTTAAATGTTTTGTGACTAACGTGCCTTGGAAGTTTCTACAACTTACCAATAAGGGCAAAATTGGTATTTTGAGTTTTGTAGGAACATCACATGGTGAAAATAATTCAAGGTTGTATTCTTATACCATTTATCATGAAAAAGGTTATATCATAATTATTTCTGACCATCCAGGTCATTTCTGGAGTTTTCATATACCAGGGGTATTTTGGTCATTTCACCCCTGAGGGTATTTTTGGTATTTTCACTCAAGGAATCTTTTAAGCATATATTATCTTCATTCAGGAGCTGATTTATTATTAAATTGAAGATATATGGTGATTCTCTATTTTATTCTCTCACACGATGATATTATTGACTATAGCTAAATATGTGACGATTTGAGATGTCACATTCTATTTTTTCTTGAAGACTCTCTTATATGTGTTATAAGAGCATATTTATCATCATTATTCATAGGTATCAAAGGTGTTAAAGGTGTGGAAATGATCACGACATAT
This sequence comes from Eustoma russellianum, assembly GCA_036186865.1. Classification (NCBI taxonomy): domain Eukaryota; kingdom Viridiplantae; phylum Streptophyta; class Magnoliopsida; order Gentianales; family Gentianaceae; genus Eustoma; species Eustoma russellianum. The sequence continues at coordinate 7,157,462 of AP025071.1, forward strand.
AAGACGAAATATTGGGAATTTCGGTGTTACACGTTGACATAATCTGTCAACTATTATCTATTAATTTCTTCTTCAAAAATTTGAGTCGCTACACATATATGTATGTCTAAAAACGTGACTTATCAGGTGGAGGTGATGGTTTACTCATTTATGAGTTGGTGACAAGTGGACAAATCAAAAAGGAGCTAGTTGGCAAAAATTGCCAACCTGGATTTTTCAAATGTAGCCAAATGGCTACTTGGTATTCTTGGGTATTTTCAGCAGATTTTTGAAGTCAAATGAAGACTTCATATGTCCTATTATTGTGCTTAAAGTTGGGGATATTTTGGTGATATTATCCTTCTTATTTTATTAAGGAGAATCAAAATTATTTTTGGAAAAACAAAAGGTAGCCAACGGCTACTTGATGATAATTGGAGCTCAATTTTCATTTGAAGTTGTCAATCTCACATGTCCTATGTTTATGCCAAGAAGTTGAGGAAATTATCTCTATTTTTTCTAAGGACAAGACAAATTCCAAGGTGTATTTTCAGCCAACATCATTTTTCCAAGGTGGACCAATTATGTTGTCTTATTTTGCCAAGTGTACAAGGACAACCAATGATGAAAGACATTTAGACTTGAAGATGAAGATGGTGACACATTGGAGTTCTTATCTCTAAGGCTCAAATCACACTATAAATAGAGGCAATGGTGAAGAAGATAAAACACACTTGAAGCTTACAGCATTTGTTGAATTGTCTAGCTATCATCTTCTTCTTGTTGTTGTTCTTGTTCCATTCTTTGTAGCAAAGGTGTTCTTGTTGTTTTTGTTGTGATACAAGCCTCTTGAGCTTCATTTGTAATATTGATTAGCCATTTCTATAAGGCTACATTAATAGGTGGTAGAAGTGTTGCAACTAAGTGTTGCTTATAAGGTGATTATCCAAGTCTTGAGTAGGGTTGGTGTATAACCCAAGGATCAAACTTGGTTCTTGTTGTAAGGTGATTCATTCATAGTAAAATTCAAGAAAAGTTGTTCTTTGGGACTGGAGTAGGTCACATTGACCGAACCAAGATAAATCCTCGGTGTTTTTGTCTTGTTTCTTCATTTCTGTTTTCTGCCCGTTTTTACTGCAGATTTCACACAACTTCTCACGTTTTGAAAAAATAGCTAAACATTTTCAAAATTCATGATTTTTTGGAGGGAGTTATACTTCAGACTGTTAGCTTTCATTTGTAACAAGAATCACTTGATCTGAGCAAGGAAAAATTAGTATTTCAGTCTCTGCAAGATAACTACTCCAATCTGGCTGCAATATGACCAGTTTTGAGAAAAAATGAAATTCTGTATTTATCAAGAATTGTTTAAGGTCAGGGCCTTTTAGAAACTTCATCTACACATCCTAAGGAGTGTTTTGATATAAAGATCAACCTTTTTGGTTGAGTATTCAAAGAGAAACACGTTTTACAAAATCAGCAACACTCTGTCCTATTCTGTCCAGATTGACCATCTGAATCTTTTTATTTGTTTGAAGAGCCAAACGATCTTATTTTATCTGCGTTTTGGATAGAGTCTTGTTAACTCATTGAAGTTAAATAGTTTCATAATTTTTGGAGTTGTGTACAATTAGTTTTGAATTTTTCAAAAACAGGTTTTGAATCTGAGATGGTCTCAGATTCTGTTTTTCAAAAGGGATTTTTACAAAGGGTTGTAGTGTAATTTCCACTAACCACTATTCACTCCCCCTCTAGTGGTGTTTATTACAGGTGCACGGTCCAACACCCTCGTGAACTTTCCAAGTAACCAACGAAATAGCAACTAACTGTTTTGGTGTCTAGCTTTCTTTCATTTGGTTTGTAAGGACTTCACCTCTACAGGACAACCCCAAACCCTTATGTGGTTAAGGTTAAGCTTTCGCTTAGTCCAGAACTCATAAGGGGTCCTTATCATTGCTTTAGTTGGTACTGGGTTGAGGATGTAAGCTGCGGCTTTAAGCGCTTCTTCTCAGAGGAATAATGGTAGCGTAGTTTGACTAATCATACTACACACCCATGTCCATAAGTATATGGTTTCGTCTTTCAGCTACACCATTCATGCTTGGTGACCTAGACATGGTGTACTGAGGGACGATTCTGTTTTCCTCTAGGTATTTAGCAAATGGTCTTGGACATGTTCTCCTGATCCCATCAAATCGATCGTACCTTGCCTGCCCAAAATAAATGGGTTGGGGCGGGTTGGGCTGGTCAGTACCCGCCTCCCCAAATTAAATATCGAATCTTCCTTTTTTTTAATTTGGAAACTAAAATTGGGGTCGAAGCCCTTTTACTGAACTGGATTAGGACCGAATTTGAAGCCATTCAAACCTTTTTTTTGTTTGTAACCAGATTGGGCCGAAGCCCAATATTTGATTGAAGTCCAGACCGGGTCAAACTCAGATCCGAAGCCCAAACCCGCCTGTCAGGACTTGCCAAAAAAAATCCTGAATTCTCAGGCAGAGGATTCAAACCACTGACCTCTGCCCTACTACCCAAGGCGCTAGCCACTGGAGCAGCAGTCTATTTTGGTGAGAAAAGGGGCTGCTTTAAATATATTTTAAAAACAGAATTTCAGAAAATGTCAAAATTGCTCCATATAGTGAACAGATTAACATAATGATTCGATTATGCCTTCTCTGATACCACTTGTTGGATTTAATTTAATAAACCCCTGAATAGGACCGTTAAATCGAATCAATGGACAAAGTAACAAATGCAGAAAATATACCTTGCTCCATTGCTGTTGTTAATCTAATACGTGCGCTGCAACTGCTTCGGTTGATGATTAATCTGGCATAATCCAAGGATTCACGACCTCCCACCAATTGCTGATACACCCTTGAACAGAATCAACAATTCACTTCTTTACCCGATGGAGAGGCTAGACAGTGTGGGCTTTATAGAACAAGGTTGGCACACCCTCCCACTTTTCTCCATGGCGATTTCTCTATTGACTGTATGAGGAGCTGAAGGCCTCCTCCTTTTTATAGAGGCAGAATAGGGGGAATCCTGATGGGCATATTCTTTTATGGATATAGATTCCTTTATCCCAGATACTTGGAATATACTTGATACTATTATCAAGTTATCTTTATCCATTATCAAATATTATCCAATAGGAATCCTGATGGGTATATTCCTTATGGATAGAGATTCCTTTATCCCATATACTTGGAATATACTGATACTATCATCAAGTTATCTTTATCCATTATCAAATATTATCTAATATTTAATAATAAATGTAGCGCCCCGACCCGGACAGCGGAATCCGAACCGGTGCACCCGTCGTAGCTTACTGAGAAGACTACAAGATGTCTCATCTCTCGAATACACATCATCAATGACGTCAGAGAAATAAGTGTGGAAACACGTATCTCACAAATCTAAACCATCAAATTTGAACCTCAACGTATAAAGTAATTACAAAGAGTATCATGAAAACCAACTAAATACTCAAACGAAAGAAAGAAACTGGAACAAATGGCAACAGCCTCAACTATCTCCCCAATATGTCTCTAAGTATCCTATTCAGCCCACTCGCCATCGTCTTCTATGAAAATCATATCGTAGCTAGGCTCATCTGCAATGACAAAGGCAGTACCCTTAGCGAAAAACGCTAGCAAGTAACCCGCTTATAAGACATACGGGATCAACACATGGCAAGACATGAGTAATACATAATCAGGGGTGATGGGGCACATGTCTTGTAAACTTTCAAGCATATAGGTTTGGCAGTACCAGAACATAAAAATAGTAATCCATAATCATTAGCAATTAACGATCAACCATGTCATAAACAATCATCCCCAAACTGACTCACGTGATGCATGACAAAATATGCAATACACTACACCATCACAAATTGCATGAACAATTCTTTTCAAAACAGTGCAATGCATGTCACAATATTCGGTCACATAACTTTATACCCTGTAACGCACCTCGTCTTATATTTCCATCCCGATTAACGTTACAGACAACTTTATACCCTGTAATGCACCTCGGCTTATATTCCATCCCGATTAACATTACAGACAACTTTATATCTGTAACGCACCTCGGCTTATATTTCCATCCCGATTAATGTTACAGACAACTTTATACCCTGTAATGCACCTCGGCTTATATTTCCATCCCGATTAACATTACAGACCACTTTCGCAAATCTGTGCTGAAGCACAGCTCCTTTCAAAACAATATGCAAATGCAAGTGCCATGATGCAAGACTCCTCATTTCAATCACATTCTTCGTTCACATATTCAATTCATGTTCACATATTCAATTCACATTCAGTATCAAGCAACCACACAAGATTTCCCTCACTTACACATCAATGCTTATGCTTCAAGCTAGGCCGTCAACACTTAACCCTGATTCTAAAAATTTGCAATCCAATGTGAGAACCCCTACCTTCCTTCATTGAACTCTATAAAACCTCGTACGTTCATTTCCTAACCCTCCTAGGTCATCCACGTTGCGATCAAATTCGAATACCCTTCAATCTTCCAATTCGTTCACCATCTTAAGTCATGTTCCTAAGACTTAGACTAACCTCAATTAGGTCCTAAGAAGTCTCTAAGGTCACCCAAAGGGTCCCCTAGCTTCCCTCTTTCTTCCTTTATTTCCCACCAAAACTGACGAACATCATCTCCTCACATCGATCGATCGATGTGACATACCCTCACATCGATCGATCGATGTCCGTCAGAGAACATCGATCTCTCAACCCTTCCCACATCGATCGATCGAAGTACTTCATCCCCTCACATCGATCGATCGAAGTCCATCAGAGAACATCGATCTCTCAACCCTTCCTACATCGATCGATCGAAGTACTTCATCCCCTCACATCGATCGATCGAAGTACTTCATCCCCTCACATCGATCGATCGACGTCCACTATTCCAGAATAGAAACTTTGCGATTTCTGCAGAAACTGCATAACGTAATTTCCAATCAATCCCAAACTTCATACCAAGCATCACAGGCCTAATCCCTGCTATAATCTCATGCTTAAACTACCAATTGAGCGCTATACACATACGAAACAAAGATTCAAGCCTAGAACCCAATTATTCCAACCTTATCAATCCAAAGACCTCACCTTTCACCCTCAAACCCACACAACAATGAAATCACAACAAGAAGAGATTCAAGGATAGAGATTTGCACGATTTCACGAAATCAACAACAACAAAACGATCTTCAACATATAGTGGCCAAAACATCTAAATCAAAAACATAAATCACAATTAGAATTCACGGAAAGAAACTACTGCATGGTGATCCAATTTTAATATCAAATGTAGGCCTTTTTCTTTCAAAAATCGTAAGAACTTATAAGTAGATTACTTGCCTTTGATTACTCGAAGAAGAAAGGAAGAACGAACGAAGATTGGATGGAAGATCCTGAAGTTTCCTCTCTAGGGTTGCAAAGGTTGCCAAAGTCGCTTACGGATGATGAGAGCGTCGATTTCTCTGCGTAATGAGAAAACTGACGTTCTGTCAGTTTTTATATGGAAAGGGAAAAATTTGGAGTTTCTAAATTATATCCTATTTTCTTATTTATCTTAAAGGATAAATCTTTAATATTTAATTCAAAAATTAAATACTAATTAATTCCAATATTTAAACTCTCAATTAATTTACATTAATCCTATTGCTTAATTCGAAATTTATTACCGTTGACCGTTATTAATCACATCTAATTCCTTCTTTATCTTTTAATTATTCTACGGAGGGTGCGGGGCATGACAATAAATATTATTAAATATTATTTAATATTTGATTATTGTGCCAACAATTATATACTAGCCCAACGTGGGGCGACGTGGGTTGTCGCCCCTCGGGGACCAGATGTCGTACACTTTATGGTCGTAACACTTTGAGCTCATCCATCGCGGTCTCTGACCATATGACTGTCTACATATTTGGGGTTTCCATTTTAGACCACACTATACATCCAAAACATACCCGATGATCACTTAACGTGTGAATATTTTACGCAATAATTAATATTATTACGTGACATATGTGACATATAATATTATCATACATAACGTCCACCTTATGATTAATTCGTATGAACTTTATCAACGTGCTACTCATCACACGTATCTCGAATTAATTCCAACAGAAAATTGTCACAACGTTAGAATATGGTATGATGGTTAATAAACTCCTACCCCCTCCCTGTGTACCAAGTTATTGAGTTGCTGCTGTACAGCGACATCTTCTGTTAGAAAGGTTAGTAACATACATCATCGACGGGAAAGCATTACATTGGAATAAGGAGGGATAGGATCTCTTGCTCCACTTTTCTCTCACTCCATTCGTCACCATACGACACGTGACAACAGGACTGGGTGGTGAGGCTAGATGTGGATGACCTTCATCTAGCTTCACCACCCATCCCTGCTGTCACGTGTCGGGTGGTGACGAGTGAGGTGAGGGGAAAGCGGTGAGGGGATCCTAACCCGAATAAGGAACTGCTTCAAGTTCAGTTCTTCCGTATGATGTTCTTAGTCAGATTCTATTAAGCCTAATTGCCTTTTCATCCCCTCATCATGCCATATGCGGAAGCCTCTGGAATAATGTTGTTGTTGTCGTCGTCGTCGTGGTGTTCTCATGATACTGTGGTTTGATTTCATACAAATCAGGAGAGGGTACCATGCCATTTGCCAGGCATCAGTTCCAACGAAGTAATCCAGGGGAGGCATATGATTCAAATTCTAATGCCATGGTTTGGTCAAAACTTTAGAGTCTAGATATGCTGCCGATGATTCGTTTGCTCTTATGAAGAGACTCTACTAGTGTTTGGGGGTTGATGGAGTGGTTTTTGACCAGGAGTCAACAGTCTGGCAATCTTATACGGGGCAGATCTTAATTATAGTTTACTATTTGAATACACATGATATGATCATACTAAACGAGCTAAAAAAATGAAAAATTATGTGATATATGCGATGTTAAGATAAACTAACAGTTTGATCATGTTAGTTATGTGTATCATTCAATAAGAGTCATTTATAATTAATTTGATTTTATGACATTCATTCAGAATCATGGGATTTCCTACAGTTGTTAAGGGAAAAAAAGGAAAACAGAAAAAAGAGAGGTGATCCGGAATGAAATCTATCCTAATATGTTCAATCATATACGTTTCCTTTCTGTCTTTTTGACCACAACTTCTTGTCATTATCTAGGCTCCATAGGTTCGTATTTCCAGTTCTATAAGACTTTGAAGAAGATACAAATCAAGATAATCTAACGGTCTTCTAGGTGGGAATGTATTAGTACAATGTTTATAGAATAATGATCTTAAACTGAATTTATAGAGACTTAAACCTATATTGGAGTCGACTTCATACCAACACTGACGTAAGCACTTATATGGTTGCTGTCAAAGTTCAAACCTGCAACCTTTATGTCACAATATGTTACTTAACCATCAGGACTACATTTTTATTTCTATGGAAGATTTTTTCGAAATTCTTGAACCCTAAGCATAAGATTTGGCATTTTGTGGCACAAAGGTTGGCCTAAATAGACATGTTGACCCATGCACTAATGTCTCCATCAATTAAAAATTGTCGTAAAGATTGTGACTTTTCTTGATGTCGGTCGCCTAATCCAGCCCATTATACTACTTAATTAATTAATCTAATTAAAAATAATTAGTCCTTCTCAAGGTCTTAGTTTGTCAGAAGATTTCATGCAGTTTTGTGCTTTTCAAGTATGAATAACCCCATCACGTGATCTCGATCTCAAACATATAAAATGTTAATCTTCCAACAACATCAAGAATCTTTTGTAGTCATATTCAAATCTCCCAGGAGTTTTGTTCCAAAAAAGTGACACACTGCCAAATAATTTATTATCCATAAGTCAATTTGGCCTCCTTAGATCTCGGTCTGAGTATGTGTGAAGCAAAGATAACTTAATTTGTATGGTTTATTGCTGGAGAACATTTTACACATATAGACACGTATTAAATACAACTTCAGTGTGTGTGTGTGGTGTATATATTATATATATATATATTATAATATATATATATAGACTTTTTTCCCTCTCAAGATAAAAAAAAGTCCCCAGTGCACTAGGCTCCTGCAAATTTGCAGGATCCGGAAAGGGATCAGATCGCTTCACGATTTGATGTATACAGTTTTACCTTACACATATGTAAGAATCGGTTACCACGCCTCTCTCAAGATAAGATTGTGCATATTTTTCTTGTATTTATAAAAATACCAAAAAGAATTTAACTTATGTTGATTGTAGAACCCCTAACTTGTATAGCGCACCATTGTCTTCTAGCCTGTTCTATTTAATAGGCTCATGCCTTAATTAACGGTCATCATTCGTATGTCAGCGTTTCAGCAACACACAGAGACGGAATACAGACATAACAGACAGACATACATACGACAGACAGACAGACAGACAGACAGACAACAGAATACAGACAGACATACGAATACAGACACAGAGAGAGACAGACACAGATATATATATACATACATATATATATATACACATATACATATATATATATATATACACACACACACTTATATATTGTATATTAATTCCTATGTAAGTATAAAGTATAACCTATATTTCTTTTCGTTTGAAAACCATTAATATCGCCTTTGGAGAATGAGTAAATCGGGCCTGGTCTCAGTCTATATTTATTTAGTTAAAGTTGACATAAATTAATGAGTTCGATCAAAATGACGAGGTTTAATTTCACAGATGAACATCAGTTAAACTAAATCTATAAGTAAATCAAGATACTAGAATTCCGAAATGGGAAAGCACTACTTCTCTGTTCTAGTTTATAAGTTCATGTCACCTTTTCGAAATTTGTCCGAATATATAAGATGATATTAGTGAAAAGAAATTGAGTTTTTCTGTTATTAAATTTTGCATATTTAATACATAGCTTTTTAAAGCAAATAACTAACTTATAATAGATAGCTTTAGAAATAAAAACAAACTTATTAAGTTTTTGACAACTTTTTTCCACAATGTATATTACTTGACGAATCCTTATATTTTGGGATGAAAGTTGTATGAAGCCATGTAATGTTTAGTTAATTGGGGCTAAAACATTGGAAACTTGAAACACAGAAATATCGTTTCTTTAGGTTGTGAGAATCAGAATTTCTATGTCCGAGTCAATCATTATTTTCATTTAAATACTTTCGGTGGTTGTCCAAAACATGCAAAATGTTAAAATTTGAATTTTCATTTAAATCTGGTTAATTTGTTGGACTGTCTGTTTTGGTTGCCAAGTGTTGCTATATTGACTGTAAAAACGTTGCCAATTATACAAAATAGTCATTTAAATCAGCCAATTAACAAAAAGTTAGATAAAAATTACAATTTTAGCTTTGGATATTTGTATAACAAATGAAAAAATATTTCAAGTGAAAAAGTGAGTAACTCTATCCTATAAACGTAAAATACTGTTGAAGAGCCCACAGAGTTTAGTTTAGTTGGTACTCGGGTTGAGATTTGTTCCAAGAGGTCAAGACTTCGAATCTAGAGAAATGCACAGTGTGAGTGTTCCTCTGCTGCTAATCCAAAGACCTTGTTTGTGGGGGGATACCTTGTGTGGGTAACTGCGTAAGATATCACCCAATCTAGAAGGCTGTTGGACTCCTGATTTACATACTCCACGCAGCTTTTTAGGGCTGAAATGGTGGGGGTCTCCGGGATGAGAGATTTCATTTTGCTTCAAAATAATGTTGAAGAAAGCATTCAGTGGGTACCATGTCACCTAGACTAGTTTGGTTCTCTAAGTTAGCTGGACGCATGCATGAATTCTATTGGCCGTCAGCTTAGGCAGCCATGTATCCTCTAGTCATCCACTTCTTGACCATTTGGCTCATGGATTAAACTCAAGTATTTAGTATCAATGACTGTATAGCTTAGTTGGTATTTGGATTGGAACATTGTTTCGAGTCAGTAATGGCTATGCAATTGTATCCGATCCAAGTGGATTAAAGGGTTACTGACCCAGTTTGTTATAGACACATTGTGTGATTACTGTCAATGCCTTACCAAACTAGGAGGCCGTCGAACTCCCGATTTACATCATCCATGAAGCTTATTGAGGTTGAGACGGTGAAGATCCACGGAGTTAGGGTATTAACCTTTTGCTCGAGAAGTATTTAACATCAACGGTGTACCGGAGTCTGGCCCACCTGTCTGGCTGTGCAGAGACATTTTGATAAAAACATTTACTTAATTGTGACATATACCATAATTGGTAGAAGAAACAAGGCAGAGTCTTAAGTGAACGGCAAAAACTTTGGTCTTAAAAAATACACATCATTCGTTATAACTTTGTAAGAAAAATATTGTCTTTAAATACATACTCATGATTATTCATCTATATCTCGAGACTACTTTCTCAAAAATTGTTATAAAGTAAAATTGTATTTCAGATAAACATATAGGAAGAAACGAAATTTATGAACAACACAAAATTATCATCTTTCGCAGAAATTACAACCATTATTAATTAAATCCCATATTTCGTAGGACTAAAGCGGGAAACTTAACCTTCTAACCTATGGCCTCCCCCTTGCATAATAAAGAGACTTTATTCCGCCATCAGGGCATAGTCCAGTTGGTACTCAGGTTGAAATTTGTTTCAAGATGTCAAGAGTTTGATTTCAGCCACACTCACCTAGGTGTTCCTCTGGTGCTAAGCCGAAGGCCTGGTTTGCGAAGGACACCTTGTGTGGGTCACCCAATCTAGGAGGCCACTGACCTTTTGGTTTGCATCCTCTACACATACTCCTAGAGATTGAGGCGGTGGAGTCGGGTTGAAGGATTTTAGTTTTGCTCCAAACAAACTTTATTCCGGATATTATTAAAAAATATGTCCTCAAACTTTCACTAAATCCAAGGTATAGTTGACCTTGATGATGCAATAACTTAAAATAAAAAACATCTTCTATGCTTAAATATAGTTAATCTCGATTTCCATGAAAAATTAATCTTGTCAACCTTCTTGTTCCGTGTTGATCGCTGGCAAACAAACTTGGAAATTAGTGTTGATTAGATCACATTAATCACAGGAAAATACAAATGTGGAGTTCAAGGCGTAGGTAATAGACAATGCAAGCACTGCAAGTTGCTTCCCAATGTTGTCGGGAAGCCGAGGATGTTCAACCTCTGTTTATTTATTTTTTAAGGTATATATTATTCTTCCAGAAGCTTGCAGAATAAATGGAGAATATATTCACATATATTATATTGAAACTTCTCATTTGCATTGTTTGCAGTTCGAGATTAGTCTTTGGGCTTAATTGATTTGAGAGTCGGGTAAATTCGGATGCAGTGGTTATATTTCTGATAGAGTTAAAGACGTATCTTTTTTAGCTTTAGAATATGATAGAATACATCAAAATGAATCATTAAATTGGCCGCATATCTTATATTGTGAAATAGCAGTTGATCGACAGCTTGACGCAATTTTCATTATAGATTATCGAGAAACAACCTCTGTGTGTTTCTAACATATGGTACATTTGTGTACATCCGACCCCCAAACACGGTCATAGACGGAAGCCTAGCAATGAAGTAATGTTATTGTTGTTGAAATATGGAATCACTTTTGTTTCCACCCCACAGGCACACCCACACTCACACCCACGCCCTTCTTTTTAAGTATCTTTTTACTTTTCTTTCTTTCTTGACGTGAACTTAAAAATTAGATGGAAAACAGAGAAAAATCTTCTCCAATGTCATATCCTGTGTTTCTTGAGCCTGGCCTAAAATAATTAAAACCAACCAAAAATATAATTTTAATAATTAAATATACTTATAAGGCTTAGTTAAATGAATTGTAGGTGAAAAAATAATCAAAAAACTAAAAATAAGAAAATTAGGATTAAAATACCGAAATTGTCCCTCCCCAGTTAAAAATCTGAATGAGTTATACAATCACGTATAACTCCTCCAGACTGTCGACTTTCTGCATTAATTTCTATCACATTTTATGAAAACACTACTCAATCATTAACATATAGGTTTTTCCTTCTTTTCTTATAACTACCTTTTAATTATAAGACTCTGCGAGCCACTTTCAAAACTGACATGATTGTGACCAAACTCAAACCCATAAATAACGTATTGGACTAGCGGATTATGTGTGAGATTGGCACCCTGTATCCAACTAGCTAGGAACCCTGGACAAATCCTTAGTCCTTCCCAAAGACATCATGACTCCATTTTGTTTTTTTTGATTTTGTTGTTGTTGGAAAGAACGTTTCTACATTAAGTTTTCCTTCCTCGTAAAATGAATTTAGAAAGTAATGTGCCCTACTCTGTAGAAAGTGGTATAGTTCAAATCATAATAGTGGTGTTATGATACAATAACAACATTACCACATTGCATTATAAACTCCTGCCTGTGGAGGGATATAATGTATCGGATGTACGCAACCATATTCATGTGTTGAAAACACAGAAGTTATTTTTCAATAACCCATAATAAAAATTACGACAAGCTGTGTCGATCAACTGCTATTTCACAATATAAGAAGCGCATCCAATTTAATGGATCATTTTGCTTTATTGGCAAATGAAGCGATTATACTGTTGGAGAAATTGAAATGGGTGAATGAGAAATTAATTCTCAAAGTGGATGGAAAACGCGGTTGCACGGTTACGTTTAAACAACGCGGTTCGGTTACGAATTTGAGTTTGATAAGGCGTTCGGTTATGGTTTAAATCGAACGGTTGTTTAAATCTGATTCAAACGGTATCCTTCGATATAAGATAAGATCAATCTGGTTTGATCTAACGGTGGCAGGGAAGGCAGCTTTAATCTAACGGCCGAGATTTAAACTGTCCTAACCACCCCAACCGAATGTGGTTTCCATCTAACGCTCCAGGTTTAAACCTGCTAATCTATCTTCAATCCAAAGGCTGAGATTAAACCTTCCTAATCTAGATAGGAGGTTTTCATCTAACGGCCTAAATCAAACTTCGGTTTTGATCCAACGGTCACGGTACCTTGTTCTCCAACCGACTCCCCTATATAAAGAGGGCTAAGGGTGCATTTATTCACACACCTTGCTCTAGCATTTCATAGCATTCTGCATTCATAGCATTCGAGGCTTGCATCACGTCCGGGAGAAGTCAGGACATTCGAAGGTTCGAAGTAGTTCAAGTTCAGCAGTGCCGCTCAACTGAACAGGTACCCGTTGTATCCTGGGAGACGATTGCTCACACCGGTTGGGCACAGTATACCGGAGCAATACGTCTTAAGGACAGAGTCCTCGACTCGCCCCGGGTTTGATTATTTTTGTATTGTTCATATGCACACATTGAACGACTGCGTCTTGGTACAGGATTGATTGTCTCCAACAATCTTAAGACGTATTTTTATTCAATTACTTCTGTACCGTTTTTTTATTTCCCGCAAAGGCAGTGTTCATACTGATTTGCAGTCTACTTCTACTCCTTTCTTAAATCTGATTCTGTTCTGATCTATACGTTTTGATCAACTGAACAGAAATCTGATGGAGAACGCTAGCTCTGGCTCCGTTCATGGCGCAGACATTCAGAGCTCTGCTCCAATGGCACCAACTACTGGGGTGCCAAGACATGCTCCTCCTGCACTGCAGTGGCCCAAGTGGAGAAACCGGAGAAGTTCAGTGGAAGCTTCTTCAAACGTTGGCAGCAGAAGATGCTGTTCTTCTTGACTGCTGTGGGGTTGGCGAACTTCCTGACTGAGGACCCGCCTATGGTGGATCCGCTGGAGGACCAAACCCAGAATATGCAAAACCAACATTTTGTTGAAACTTGGAATTTCAATTATGTTTGTTTGAGCCATATTCTGAGTTGTTTGGACAACTCCTTGTATGGTTTATACTGCACGTATAAAACCGCAAAGTCTTTGTGGCAGGCTTTGGAAAAGAAATACCGTACGGAAGATGCCGGCACTAAGAAATTTATTGTCAGCAAATTCCTGGATTTCAAAATGTCTGATTCTCGCACTGTTGTTTCTCAAGTTGAGGAACTTCAGACGTTGGTTGCCGAGATGGAAGAGGAGGGCATGTTGCTCAGTGAATCTTTCGTCGTGGCTGCAGTGATTGAGAAGCTACCTCTTTCGTGGAGGGAATTCAGAAGCTATCTCAAACACAAGAGAAAGGAGATGACATTGGAAGATCTAATTGTTCGACTCCGCATTGAGGAGGACAATCGTAGATCTGAGAGAGCGCCACAATCTAGCTCTGGTCAGGCTAAGGCCCATGTTGCTGAGGCCAAGAAAAAGAAAGGCCAACTCGGGGTGAACAAGAAAGGCAAGCAGATCGCCAAGAAGTTCACCGGGAAATGCTACAACTGTGGCATTCAGGGGCATGTCAGCAATGAATGCAGAAAGCCCAAGAAGAAGCAAACCAAGGCAAAGGCCAACATAGTCGATGCATTGGATGATCTGAATCTCTGTGCGGTAGTCTCAGAGTGCAATGCTGTGGGGAACGTACGTGAGTGGTGGCTTGATACTGGCGCCACTAGACATGTTTGCTCCAGCAGAGAGATGTTCACGGAGTACCAGCCCGGGAACAATGAACAACTTTACATGGGAAACTCGGCCTCTTCGAAGATTGAAGGCGAGGGCAAAGTTGTTCTGAAGCTCACCTCAGGGAAGCATCTGACTCTGCAGAATGTGCTGCACGTCCCTGATATTCGGAAGAATTTAGTATCTGGATCTCTTCTAGTCATGCATGGTTTTAGACTAGTGTTAGAGTCTAATAAAGTTATTCTTTCGAAAAATGGCATGTATTTGGGGAAGGGGTACTTGTCGAATAGGATGTTTAAATTGAATGTCATCACTATTGTACCCAAAAGAGATTTGCCCGCAGAGGCTAATAAAATTGCTTCCTCTTCTGCTTACATGCTTGAGTCTTCTTGTTTATGGCATTTTCGTTTGGGACATGTTAATTACAAGTCAATACAACGTATGAGTAATCTTGACTTATTGCCCAAACTGGACTTTAATAATAAAGGAAAATGTCAAATATGTGTTGAAGCGAAGATGGCAAAGGCGCCATTTCCTTCAATAGAAAGGAACACTGAACCTTTGAATTTAATTCATACCGATGTGTGATTTAAAATTTGTGCAAACGAGAGGTGGTAAAAAGTATTTTGTAACTTTTATCGACGATTGCACACGATACTGTTATGTATATTTGCTAAGCAGCAAAGACGAGGCCCTTGATGCTTTCAAGGATTATAAAAATGAAGTTGAGAATCAACTTAGCAAACGAATTAAAACAATTCGAAGTGATAGAGGTGGCGAATATGATACACCGTTTAATGAATTCTGTTCAGAACATGGCATTATTCATCAAACGACTGCACCATATTCACCTCAATCGAATGGTATTGCTGAACGCAAGAACCGTACTCTAAAAGAGATGAATGCTATGTTGATAAGTTCGGGTTTACCTCAGAACTTGTGGGGGGAAGCAATCCTCTCAGCCAACGTCATTTTAAACAGAATTCCATCTAAGAAGATGGATGTAACCCCTTTCGAGCTTTGGAAAGGCTACAAGCCTAGTTACAAATACTTGAAAGTGTGGGGGTGTCTGGCGAAGGTTGCTGTACCTAGACCAAGACAGGTGAAAATTGGGCCTAAAACGGTTGATTGCATATTCATCGGTTATGCAACTAACAGTAGTGCATATCGGTTCTTGGTGCACAAGTCGGATATTCCTGACATACATGAAAACGTTGTCATGGAGTCAAGGAATGCAGTGTTCTTTGAAGATGTCTTTCCGAGGAAAGACAAAATTCAAGAAGAAACAAGATTTGGTAAGCGAATGCGTGAGGCGACTCCTCAAGGAGATGAGGAGCTTCGTCAAAGCAAGCGTGCCAGAATGCCAACTTCGTTTGGACCGGATTTTCTAACCTATATGGTAGAAAATGAGCCAAGGAACTTTTCCGAGGCTATGTCTACTCCAGAAGCTCCATTCTGGAAAGAGGCAGTCGACAGTGAAATAGACTCAATTCTTCAAAATCACACTTGGGAGTTGGTTGACCTTCCACCTGGAAGTAAACCACTTGGTTGCAAGTGGGTTTTCAAGAAGAAACTGAAAGAGATGGGTCTATTGAAAAGTATAAAGCCAGGTTGGTAGCTAAAGGCTATCGACAAAAGGAAGGCTTTGACTTTTTTGACACCTACTCACCAGTGACTAGGATCACTTCTATAAGGATGCTAGTTGCAATTGCTGCAGTCTATAACTTGGAAATCCATCAGATGGATGTGAAGACTGCTTTTCTGAATGGTGAGTTGGATGAAGAAATCTATATGGAACAACCCGAAGGGTTTGTGGTTCCAGGACAAGAGTCTAAGGTTTGTAGACTCGTTAAATCATTGTACGGACTTAAGCAAGCGCCTAAACAGTGGCACTTGAAGTTTGATCAAGCTATGCTAGCTAATGGTTTCAAGATCAATGTGTGACAAGTGTGTCTATATTAAGAGCACACAGAATGCATATGTAATAGTGTGTCTCTATGTAGATGACATGCTAATCATGGGGAGTACTCGGGACATAATCTTAAACACAAAGAAGATGTTGACGAGGAACTTCGATATGAAGGATATGGGAGTTGCCAATGTTATTCTAGGAATTAAAATTTCTAGGATGACCGAGGGACTCGTACTGTCACAAACTCACTATATTAGTCTGTTCTAAAACGGTTTAATATGGTTGATGTGAAACCAGTAAAGACCCCGCTTGACTTAAGTGTACACTTAAGGAAAAATCGAGGCGAACCTGTAGCTCAGTTGAAATACTCTCAGGTAATCGGGAGTCTGATGTACATAACGAATTGTACAAGACCAGACTTAGCTTGTTCAGTAAACAAGTTAGCAGGTTTACCAGTAATCCAAGTGATGATCATTGGAAAGCTCTTAACAGAGTGATGAGGTATCTGAAATACACATGAATCTTGGACTACATTACACGAGATATCCAGTAGTATTAGAAGGATATTGCGATGCAAATTGGATATCAGACAGTAAGGACTCAAAGTCCACCAGTGGATACGCGTTCACTGTTGGTGGTGCTGCTGTGTCGTGGAAATCAACGAAACAAACATGCATAGCTCGGTCCACTATGGAAGCTGAGTTCATAGCGTTGGACAAAGCTGGGGAAGAGGCTGAATGGCTTCGGAACTTCCTAGAAGATATCCCGTGCTGGCCTAAACCAATCGCTCCTATTAGCATACACTGTGATAGTCAGTCAGCTATAGGACGTGCTCAAAGCAGTATTTACAATGGTAAGTCACGACACATACGTCGAAGACATAACACCATTAAACAGTCGATCAACTGCTATTTCACAATATAAGAAGCACATCCAATTTAATGGATCATTTTGCTTTATTGGCAAATGAAGCGATTATACTGTTGGAGAAATTGAAATGGGTGAATGAGAAATTAATTCTCAAAGTGGATGGAAAACGCGGTTGCACGGTTACGTTTAAACAAAACGCGGTAAGTTTGATAAGGCGTTCGGTTATGGTTTAAATCGAACGGTTGTTTAAATCTGATTCAAACGGTATCCTTCGATATAAGATAAGATCAATCTGGTTTGATCTAACGGTGGCAGTGAAGGCAGCTTTAGTCTAACGGCCGAGATTTAAACTGTCCTAACCACCCCAACCGAATGTGGTTTCCATCTAACGCTC